>SMJT01000008.1:3284556-3841137 GCA_004349715.1 Crucihimalaya himalaica | reverse complement strand
AACCCCTTCGAAAACCTTGATTTTCCTCAATAAATTTATTAAACAATTATTTTTGTCATCTTTCATCCATTTTAAAAATCACAAACCATATCCTAGACCTATGTTAATTTTCAATAAACTTGTTTTGATGATCATGAAACATGTTTCTTAATTTTTTAACAAGTAATATAATTAAACTCTAGATACATCCTAAATGAGTGGACTAATCCCTATGAGATCTCGATTTATTGTAAATCGGGGTTATGTAGTGACCAAATTATCTTCTATTGTATTTTCATACCCTTGTTTGCTACAACTATACATTAAAACAAGAATTGAAAATTTTCAAAATTATTCTAGAATCTGTGGGCTAACACCTACGAAAATCTCGATTTTCCTTGTTAAATCTAGTAAACTATTAGTTTTATACCTTTAATCCATTTTATAATAGAAAATCGTATCCAAGATGACAAATACGATATTGACATCTACCAAAACGGAATAATCACTAATCCAATATGAATATAGTAATAAAAAGTTGTATAATGGAATTTGGAAAACGAATAAGAAATGTTTACCTGGCCCATAATATAAAGAAATGTCACGCAAGTTGCATATGTTTTTTTATGCTGTATGAACAAAGGAAAGTGAAATAAAGTTTGAAAGAAAATTCGTTTGGAAGACTTATTTTGTGATTTTTATTCTCTTTTTGTTAGAAGAAGTTTCCTCTGTTTATGTTCAGTAAAGTTGCGTGGAACTAAGACTTATCCAGAGAGAAGAGACAAGACTACTTGGCGTCTGTCCTGTCAAGTAACAGGTCGTTTTTGACGACTCTAGTCCTTGTTTCTCGAAGTAGGTCCCAAACTTCAATCAATTCAATAAACCTATGCTTATTTAGAGAAATTACGAGTTCTTGAAATCGAAAATCCACTGCTTGTTCTTCAAGTAATGAACTAGAGTATACATACTCAAGCTTCCACGACCTTTGATTCCACTTGCTAGTTTTACAAAAAGTCTGCTTTCAGGTACATGCTTCTCTGTTTTTGGTGTTGTTTCAGACTGCGTTTTGTCGATTGAAGTTTATTTAGTGTCCGTGGTCATTTATCTATCCTTAGATCTTTCTTCTTAGATTTTAAAGTTTCGATCTTTCGCTTTGGTTTTCTTATTAGGATCAAACGACGATGGATAGTGTAATGGAATCAGATGAGGGCTTGAAGGTGGATTCACCAAACAGACCAGAAGCCGAGACTTCAAACTCTAAAACCTATGAAGACGACAAAGAAGTTAAGACAGAGTCTGAACTGAGAGATGAGAAGAGCCAAAAAGAAGAAGATGAGAAGACCAAAACGGTACCGTTTCACAAGCTTTTTGCGTTTGCAGATTCATTTGACATTCTTTTGATGATCCTTGGAACTATCGGCGCGGTGGGTAACGGTCTTGGCTTCCCTATCATGACGATCCTCTTCGGAGATGTCATAGATGTGTTTGGACAAAACCAAAACAGTTCAGATATTTCTGATAAGATCGCTAAGGTAATTAATAGATTCTACTCTTTTACCTTTCTTGTTTTAGACCCACACACAATGATTGATGTTTATTACAATTTTACTCACAGGTGGCTCTGAAATTTGTATATCTTGGGCTTGGAACTCTAGTGGCAGCTCTTCTCCGTAAGCACACACTCGTTGGTTTTGTCTCAATTCTTTGTGTGAAAGATTTGATCTTTATGGTTTGTTTTGTATATAATCAGAGGTTTCTGGTTGGATGATCTCTGGGGAGAGACAAGCTGGAAGAATTAGGAGTTTGTATCTGAAAACCATACTGAGGCAAGACATTGCGTTTTTCGACGTTGAAACCAACACAGGAGAAGTTGTCGGAAGAATGTCAGGTGACACTGTGCTTATACAAGACGCCATGGGAGAGAAGGTAACAGAACACTACAAATTTTCAAATTTTTGTTTTATTTGGGTTGAATTAGACACTAAGTTTCAAACTTTTTGCAGGTTGGGAAGGCTATACAATTGGTATCGACGTTTATTGGTGGATTTGTGATAGCTTTCACTGAAGGATGGCTTCTTACATTGGTCATGCTATCTTCAATTCCACTTCTAGTGATGTCTGGTGCAGCCCTAGCTATCGTCATTTCTAAAATGGCTTCTCGTGGACAAACTTCTTATGCAAAAGCTGCGGTTGTAGTTGAGCAAACAGTCGGGTCAATAAGAACGGTTGCATCGTTTACCGGAGAGAAGCAAGCGATAAGCAATTACAATAAGCATCTTGTCTCTGCTTATAGAGCAGGGGTATTTGAAGGAGCTTCCACAGGGCTTGGTCTCGGTACACTCAACATAGTCATCTTTTGCACTTATGCTTTAGCAGTTTGGTATGGCGGGAAGATGATATTGGAGAAAGGGTACACAGGAGGACAAGTTCTCATCATTATCTTTGCGGTTTTAACCGGTTCCATGTGAGCTTCCGAATCGACTTTGGTCCTTGAACTTGTTATATAGAATGTAATCTAATTTGCTTTTCTTGCTCATTACAGGTCGTTAGGACAAGCATCTCCTTGTTTAAGCGCGTTTGCAGCTGGTCAAGCCGCAGCATACAAAATGTTTGAAACAATCAAAAGAAAACCGGAGATTGATGCTTCCGATACAACTGGAAAAGTGCTTGATGATATTAGAGGGGACATTGAGCTTAAAGATGTGAACTTTAGTTACCCGGCACGACCAGAAGAGCAGATCTTTCGAGGGTTTTCGCTCTCTATCTCGAGTGGTTCAACTGTGGCTTTAGTTGGGCAGAGCGGAAGTGGGAAGTCTACTGTTGTGAGTCTGATAGAGAGGTTTTATGATCCACAAAGCGGTGAAGTCCAAATAGATGGGATTAATTTAAAAGAGTTTCAGCTAAAATGGATCAGAAGTAAAATAGGACTTGTGAGTCAAGAACCGGTTTTGTTCACTTCAAGCATAAAGGAAAACATCGCTTACGGGAAAGAAAATGCAACAATAGAAGAGATTCGTAAGGCTACAGAGCTCGCAAACGCGTCTAAATTTATTGACAAGCTCCCTCAGGTTGAGATCACATTCACATCTCCTCTGTTTTTGTCTCTGTTTTCATTTCAATGCAGCTTGTAAATGTAACCGAATTAACTGTAAATTGCAGGGTTTAGACACGATGGTTGGAGAGCATGGAACTCAGCTTTCGGGTGGGCAAAAACAGAGGATTGCGGTGGCTAGAGCGATTCTGAAAGATCCAAGAATCTTGCTTTTAGATGAAGCAACAAGCGCACTTGATGCAGAGTCTGAGAGGATTGTTCAAGAAGCTCTTGACAGGATCATGGTTAACCGAACAACCGTCGTTGTCGCTCACAGATTGAGCACGGTGAGAAATGCAGATATGATTGCTGTGATTCATCAAGGCAAGATCGTTGAGAAAGGTAAAACTCAAATTCACGAACACATTCATATACATGTATATGTCCAATCCTATTTGATAGTAAGTGCTGATCATAAATGTATGATTAGGTTCTCACTCTGAGCTCCTACGAGACCCCGAAGGAGCATATTCTCAGCTCATACGTCTACAAGAAGATAGTAAACAGACAGAAGATTCAACGGATGGGCCGAAGCTATCAATGGAGTCCATGAAACGGTCTAGTTTGAGGAAGTCGTCGCTAAGCCGGTCTTTAAGCAAAAGATCTTCTTCTTTCTCTATGTTTGGTTTTCCAGCAGGAATAGACACAAACAACGAAGCCATACCAGAGCAAGACATCAAGGCTTCTACTTCGATCAAAGAAGAAGAAACCGAACACAAGAAAGTCTCCTTCTTTAGAGTCGCTGCTCTAAACAAACCAGAGATTCCTATGCTTATACTCGGATCTATAGCCGCGGTCTTAAACGGAGTCATACTTCCGATTTTCGGGATTCTAATCTCAAGCGTGATCAAAGCATTTTTCAAACCACCTGAGCAGTTAAGATCCGATACAAGATTTTGGGCAATCATCTTCATGCTTCTTGGTGTAGCTTCAATGGTGGTCTACCCGGCACAAACAATCTTTTTCTCCATAGCCGGATGTAAATTGGTACAACGGATAAGATCAATGTGTTTTGAGAAAGTGGTTCGTATGGAAGTTGGATGGTTCGATGAGACTGAGAACTCAAGTGGTGCTATTGGAGCTAGGCTCTCTGCTGATGCAGCTACTGTTCGTGGTCTAGTTGGAGACGCACTGGCTCAAACGGTTCAAAATCTTGCGTCTGTAACGGCCGGTGTGGTCATCGCTTTTGTGGCGAGCTGGCAGTTAGCTTTCATTGTTCTCGCTATGCTTCCGCTAATCGGACTTAACGGTTATATATACATGAAGTTCATGGTTGGCTTCAGTGCAGATGCAAAGGTACAACTAAACTCTCTTTGATTTTTTATTATCTATAATTTCTAAATTTTACGGAGTGGATATCTATAGTTATTACAGACTAGTGTTGGAACCGATATGTTGATCCGGACATAACAGGGCAGATACGAAAGTGCATAACAAAAATCGGATATCCAGGAGTTCATTACAGTTTGAAGTTATCTGTGTTTGTCTTATAAAACGGAAAAACTGTTGGCAGAGAATGTACGAGGAAGCGAGCCAAGTAGCGAATGATGCAGTCGGAAGCATAAGAACTGTTGCTTCATTCTGTGCAGAGGAGAAAGTGATGAAAATGTATAAGAAGAAATGTGAAGGTCCTATGAGAACAGGGATACGTCAAGGCATAGTTAGTGGTATCGGTTTCGGAGTTTCTTTCTTTGTCCTCTTCTCTTCTTACGCGGCCAGTTTCTACGCCGGTGCAAGGCTTGTCGATGACGGCAAGACAACCTTCGATTCTGTTTTCAGGGTAAAAAGCAACAGAAACATTTCAGACATTCATGATTCCTGTTTTGTTTGTCCCTTTCTAAAGACTGTTTTGTGTTGTTTCGAAACAGGTTTTCTTTGCTTTGACAATGGCGGCTGTAGCTATCTCTCAGTCAAGTTCATTGTCTCCTGATTCCAGCAAAGCTAGCAATGCGGCTGCATCGATCTTTACAATTATAGACAGGGAATCAAAGATTGATCCAAGTGATGAGTCTGGGAGTGTTCTTGATAATGTTAGAGGAGATATCGAACTTCGTCATATCAATTTCAGATATCCTTCAAGACCAGATGTTCAGATCTTCCAAGATCTTTGTCTTTCTATTCGTGCTGGAAAGGTTAGATATAGAAAAACTGAAACCAAATAAGTTAGTGATATAATTTTGGTTTAGTTAGGGTCAATCAAGTTCTAAATTCTCTTATTTTGTTTTTTCCCTCTCTTAGACAATAGCTTTGGTTGGAGAGAGCGGAAGCGGGAAATCGACAGTGATTGCGTTGCTGCAGAGGTTTTACGACCCTGATTCTGGTCAGATCACTCTTGATGGCGTTGAGATCAAAACATTGCAGCTAAAATGGCTAAGGCAGCAAACCGGGCTGGTGAGCCAAGAACCGGTCTTGTTCAATGAAACGATCAGAGCAAACATTGCTTATGGTAAAGGAGGAGATGCTACTGAAACCGATATTGTATCTGCAGCTGAGCTATCTAACGCTCATGGCTTCATCAGTGGCTTACAACAGGTAACTTTGACCGCACCGAACCAAAATTTTAACATTAAATAGCTTAAAATAACCAGAATAATCAAACCAAATAAACAGTGTCTCCAGCCCTAATTCCCAGGTCCGTGGATTCAGATTAAATTGAAAGATTTACTTACCGTTGCAGGGCTATGATACAATGGTGGGTGAAAGAGGAGTTCAATTATCAGGTGGGCAAAAGCAGAGAGTAGCCATAGCCAGAGCAATCGTTAAAGACCCTAAGGTGTTGCTACTTGATGAAGCCACGAGTGCTCTAGACGCTGAGTCAGAGCGTGTGGTTCAGGATGCATTGGACCGAGTTATGGTTAACCGAACCACCGTGGTGGTGGCACATCGATTATCAACAATCAAGAATGCTGATGTTATTGCAGTGGTTAAGAATGGAGTCATCGTGGAGAAGGGAAAGCATGAGACTTTGATTAATATCAAAGATGGAGTTTATGCTTCTTTGGTACAGCTTCATCTGAGTGCTTCTACATAAAATTCCTTTTCTAATGCTTTTAGCATTTGAGAGTAATATACAATGGAACTGACACAAAATTTGTCGATTCATAGTGAATGTTTATATAGATACTTGTATCAGTTACACAAAATGTTAATCATCGTCTTCACTTTCATCACTATATGAGACTAAGCCTAAACCTGTTTGCAGAGTCTCAGTAGTTTTACCTGCGACATTGCCTTTTGAATCTAAAGAAGTCCGGTCGATTTGGCTGGCCAGTTTTCCATTCCCTGGGATCTCTTTCTCTTCTTTCTCTGTCGCTTTAGCCTTCTTCGGTTGTGGCTTGACTTTTATGATAGCGTTAAACGGACGAGTTGCAGGTTTTCTCTTCCCGGTTGGTTTTTGTTCCTGTAAAAGAGATCAAGATATATATATACACCCTTGTGATTCAAATACTCAAATGAAGAGCTCTGCAATTTTTTCGAACATTCCAATTAGAATCACGAGATACTGACCTTGATGGTTGAAGCAGGTGGCGACGGTGCTGGATCATTGGGTTCGTGAAGGATTGCTGATTGTGCTGCAACCGCTGCCTGAAAATGGAACCACACTACAATATTAATCAAGCATATTTAATAACTTTGTTAATTGTTTTGCATGATTCAAAAGAAACTTACCTGGAAACTACGAAGCTGTTCTTCTTCTTCATTTGCCAATTGTCGTTCATATTCCCTCTTTGACTATAAAAAAAAACAAGTGCAAATGAGGGTGTTAAGATGACAAAGAAGATATAACCCCAAGGATCAAGCCATCAAGTCATGATCCTTCCATTACTGATCGTCAAGAGCTTATAAACACTAACACATCAGTATCTACACTGGTCAAGCCATATGCAGTCCATTGGCAATAAACGAGATAAGTTCACTAAACAGGCAAAAAATTATTTAGCTTTCCATGAAAAAGAATTGCTCACCATCTCCAGTTTATCAAGAAACTCAGTCTCATCTTCATCCAGAGCTTTGGGTGGTCCTGGAAAATCCCAATAGAAAAACCAAATGTTGTAGTTTCAGAAAGGAAGACTAATCCAAATATATCGTAAACTACACTACAAGGTCTTCTTGACATAAGAACCGATCAGAGATTGAAACAACGGAATCAATACTGCTACGGTGTTCAAAAGCATAGTGACTCACTATGCTTGAATCGTTCATTAAACTCAGCGTCCTTCTTGTCTTTGTTCTCTTTCAAAATCTGGAATTGATAGGTCAAAGAACACATTACAAGAGAGGAATAAGAGCAGGAATGATTTACTCTCATGGGAGTGAGAAAACCCAAAAGTAACTCAAATAATGGAGGATAGAGAAAAACCTCGTAGAGAGCCCTGTCTCTCTGGAATGTTCCATCTTCAACTCTTTCACCTCTTTCTTTCTTCGATTCATCTAGCTGGATCACGAAATCAATCCCCCAAGAAAAAAAAATCGAAATTTAAAATCGAATTTTACAAAGCTAGGGTTCCGATCGAGACAAGAAACAAATAACCTGTTCCTCCGAGACGAAATTTAGTAACCTAATCGGTTTCGTTGTATCTTCAGCCATCTTCTTCCCAACGACAACGACGCTTTGCGTTTAGCTCTGAATCAAAAACAGTGAATCTCTTACTCGCCTGGTCATTTTAACACTCTTCTTCTCCGAGAAACCGCCTGATGGATGGCACGTGACATATTATTAACTCAGATCTCAAATTATTCAAATTCTCCAGAAATGCCCACTGAGTTATTATTTATTCGGGTTTGACCCTATAGATTTTTTTTTTTTGTTTTTTTTGGTCACTAACCCTATAGATTTCATCTGGAACAGTTTAGTACTAATGTGCTTATTGTTTATTAGTGTGATGGTGAAATGTGGGATAAAAAAGTCATCAATAAGGAAAAATTATTGGAAAATTTCAAAGCAGAATGTTTTGAGGAAGATAACGGGACATTATTTTATTTGCAAGTCATTGTACAAAGCCGTTAAACGTTAAAAAAACAAAAAGACTAATAAAAGAAAGGGCCGCTCTCTCAACTCTCAAGGTTAGCTTCTTCTTCAATTGCATGCTCCTCCACAAGCTCATCAACAAAGTTACATCCCGAATCTTTGCTGGTGGCTCCTTCCAACGCCTTATTGTTACACCAGAAACATGTGTTGATCTATGAAAGAGTCTAAATGAGTCTCTTGTGATTATCAAAGAATATCTGCCACCAAAACCAAAACATATGTTTAGAAGAACTATGCCTTAATGGATTTGTTCATATACGGTCAAGCAAGTATCACCTAGAGCATGGAACAAGATCTATCGTTGCCTGCTTTTACACTCCACCATTTTACTAGATACAAGATCGAGAAGGCAAGAAGTTCTTATGTTTAGAATCAACTCTTAAAAGATACGCAAGATTGTCAATTTGAAACATACCTGATTGCTACACTGCAGGAAGGTTTTGACAAGTTATCTGATCCTTGACTAACTCTGTTATTGCGTCTCTCAATCTCTCATAATCTTCTGTTTTGTTATAAACCTGATGAGAGATTCGTACATACGCAGTAATTAGTCCACTGTCTTTGTCTTTCACTCCTTCCTCGCTATCCCTCAATCCGAGAAAATAAACTGGAACCTCGACTGAGTAATGCACCCGCAGATATGACCGCAACTTAGTAGCATCTTCATCACTTTCAACACAGAGTTTTGAAGGTAAACCAATCATAACCATCCCAACACACATATCAGGAGGTGACCCAAGATTCGTTCCCCAAGCATTAGCCAGCATTACCCCCATTCTAACAGCCTCGTCATGGTTCCTAATCATTATCCCTTCGATCCCTCCCTCAAATCTTTTTACAAACTCCATCACAGATGGAACCACAAGCTGTGAACTGTAATCCCTAGTCCCAATCCAAGCACTCTCTATAGGCAAACCATTTCCAAACTCATGAGACACCACAGGGTGATGAACATCCGACTCAGAACTACGTTTCTTACAATAGAAAAACGCGATAGACGGCGGACAAAAGAACCATTTGTGCAGATTGCTCACATAGTAATCAGCTCCGATATCTTTAACATCAACCTTAACGCTGCCAATTGCATGAGCTGCATCAACAAAAACCTGCTCCACACCTTCTTCTCTGCAGATTTTAACCAATTCTCGTACAGGCATCAAAACACACGGCATCGACGTTATATGGTCAATGATAGCTAACCTAATCGTTCTACCATTGGCTCTACCTTTCTCTAATCCTTCTCTAAATACCGAGATAATCTCTTCATTCGAATTTACAGGGAAAGGTAACCTAACCTCAACAGTAGAACCTCCCACACGAGAGACGTAAGCCTGAATCGACTTCTTCACACTCTGAAACGCACAGTGAAACATCACTACGGTGTCTTCCTTCTTGTACTTCCCTTCGGAGAAACACCTTCCCACTTTCTGAAGAACAATAGCTGCGGCAGTGGTGGCGTTATCAACGAGCGAGACCTCGTCAATATCATCAGCGTTGATTAGGTCACTGATCAAAGTTCGAGAAGCGAGAAGTCCACGACGGAGACCGTTGAAGTAGAACTCGTCAGGCTGACGGAGATACCGAAGCTGCCACTCACGTTGCGCCTCGAGAACGGATCCAGGACAGCACCCGAAGCTACCGTTGTTGATTCGAGCAATACCGGTCTGGTGGTGAGCGAACTCGGACCGGATATCCGACTCGGTAATTAACCCAGTGAGGCGTGGCTTCTTCGGTGCGCGGTGATTGTGATTCGTTGAATCGCCGTTCCGCCGCTCGTCCGCCTCCATCGGATTAGAAAATCAGAGCTAGGGTTTCTTCTCGAATCCCAAATCGAGAGACACTGTGGTTTTGTGGGTCAAATCATTTCACTGTTGGTACGTCATCGTCGATTTAGTGGTGCGGTAACACTTTTGCGCTTCCCGACACTTCAGAAAAATTTCAAAAAGTTTAATAATATTTTTTTTAATTCAGTTTATCAGACAACGTTAAATAATTTTACGCTAATTGACATGTGATGATCATTTGCACTTTGTCAGATTTGATTTTAATCATATTATAAGTTTATGAAATTTCTCATCAATTAAATGTTAAGATTTGGACCGTCATTTCGAATTTGGGCTTTAGTGGGCCAAGTAGGCTACTATTTCAAGGTCGAGTTATATGACATGCGAGATTAGGTCACGATTAAATAATTAGCTATTCCATGACCTAACCATTATTCAAGTTGCAAATGGATCGATTAGAATATAAATCCATCTTTTCTCCACAACTATAGTATAATAATTAATGCATCGAGCGTTGACTTATAGACCAAAATATGGGCTTTGGCCCATGTAAACTTAGCATTAGGCAAGAACCAGATCGAGCCCTAAGACGTGGCGATATATAATTGGAACTCGTCAAGCGAGTCAAAGGTTTGCAAGTTATAACGCTCTTTGCTCTTTGCTCTCTCGGTTCGTCGTTCTCTCTCTCTCTCTTATCTTTGCTGCTTCTTGTCTCCGCCGTCTTCAACTCTCCGGCGAAATTGGTAAGGTTCTTCTTCACTTTAGCTCAAACTTTTCTTATTGTTCTGTTAATCGATTGTGATTTTGGTCATTCCTCTAACAATCCGTTGTCTGAACCCCTCGACACTCGTTTCTATTCCCACTGGACGTCTTGTAGTTCAATCCATTGTTGTGTTTCTTATGTTTCTTAGCATTTTTAGTTTTCGCCGGCTTTTTTTGTGTGTCAGATTGCTTAACTCCTTCAGTGGAGAGTGACTCGATATTCGTTGACTGAAATCTCAATCGATTCACAGATCTCGAAGTAGCTTGCGATTTACTAATCCATTAACTTGGTGGTGATAAACCTTGATTCCATAACTTCGATTATTAATGTATTTCGGTTTTTGTTAATGCATTCAGAAGAAGGTTGAAATGGCTGGTCCAAGTGAAAAAAAAGAGAAGGTTGTAAAAGAAAAGGTTGTAACGGCTGGTACCAGTGGAAAGAAAAAGAAGGACGTCAAGAAGGAAACGGGTCTGGGACTCAGCGTTAAGAAAGATGAGAACTTTGGGGAGTGGTATTCTGAGGTTTGTTTATATGCTCAAGATCATTGTTTTCACATTCTTTTTTGTCCCAAGCAGGTTATGACATCTGCTTTCTTTTTATCTGTCTAGGTTTGTAAACACGAGATGATTGAGTACTACGATATCTCTGGATGTTATATTCTTAGGCCATGTTCAATGGCGATTTGGGAGATTATGCAAGTGAGTATCATCATTTCTTTATTGTATTTTAAGTCAATTACAATGATAGAAAGTGGAATCAAGAGTGGGAAGTAAACAAGGTTTGATCATTCTGTTTTCATTCATTTTTCCATGTTCCCATTTCCAGACTTTCTTTGATGCGGAAATCAAGAAAATGAAGGTCAAGAATTGCTATTTCCCTCTGTTTGTATCTCCTGGTGTCTTGGAGAAGGAGAAGGACCACATCGAGGGATTCGCCCCAGAAGTGTGTATATCTTATATCTTACACTATTGTCTTTGTGACAAAGAGGCCTTCTATTAACAGATTTGAATGTTTGTTTAGGTTGCATGGGTTACAAAGTCGGGTAAATCTGACTTGGAAGTCCCAATTGCTATTCGTCCAACTAGTGAGACAGTGATGTACCCTTACTACAGCAAGTGGATAAGGGGGCACCGTGACTTGCCTTTGAAGCTTAACCAATGGTGCAATGTTGTTAGATGGGAGTTCAGCAACCCGACCCCATTTATCCGGTATGTAATTATCATATACTCCTTTCTACTTTTTCTGTTCATCATGTTGGAACTTTTTTATTTGAGCGAGTCATTGTTTCTGCTGTAAATATTCGGCTTGATAAGTATTTAAATCTTCGTCACAGAAGTTTGCTTGCCATAGCTTATTGCCTAACCTATTTAATTGCAGGAGCCGTGAGTTCCTTTGGCAGGAAGGGCACACTGCATTCGCCACGAAAGAAGAAGCAGATGAAGAGGTAGGTGTACTTAAACTTTTGCATGTGATCCAATCCCTCCCTTCTTTTCCTGCAAACAAGGGTTATATTAAGCAGTTCAACAACATTTACTAGAAATCGTTTCATCATACTGCTTCTATTGTTCTTAGGTCCTTCAAATTTTGGAGCTTTACCGTCGCATATATGAAGAGTATCTCGCAGTCCCAGTTGTGAAAGGTATGAAGAGTGAAAATGAGAAGTTTGCTGGGGGACTTTACACTACAAGTGTAGAGGTATGTATTCTTTCTGTTTTGTTTCAGAGACAATTTTTTTCTTGTGGATTTGCTCGTTATGAATGATTAAAACTTTGATTTTATAGGCTTTCATTCCCAACACTGGTCGTGGTGTACAAGGTGCAACCTCTCATTGTTTGGGTCAAAACTTTGCAAAGATGTTTGAGATCAACTATGAGAATGAGAAAGGAGAGACAGCAATGGTGTGGCAGAATTCATGGGCCTACAGTACTAGAACGGTAAATACTTGAACTACTTAGATAATTATTCCTCATCCGTTCTATAACTGTTAACTTTTCAGTTTCAAACCCTGTATAGATTGGAGTGATGATTATGACTCATGGAGATGACAAAGGCCTGATACTCCCTCCTAAAGTCGCATCTGTGCAAGTTGTTGTGATCCCTGTGCCCTACAAAGATGCTAATACCCAAGGAATTTTCGATGCTTGTACTGCTACTGTATCTGCTTTGTGTGAAGCTGGGATTCGTGCTGAAGAAGATTTAAGGGACAACTACTCTCCTGGATGGAAGTATTCAAACTGGGAAATGAAGGGTGTTCCTTTGAGAATTGAGATTGGACCCAGAGATCTGGAAAATGATCAGGTCAGTCCATTGAACATCTCCTCTATTCTTCGACATATAGTAGTGAAATACCTGGTTTTTACTGAAAAGAGAATGATATTTGGTTTGATATGTAAACTTGTATTGTAGCTAAACGGAATTCATTTATCTTTGGTTTGCATCCCCATAGGTCAGAACTGTGAGACGTGACAATGGAGTTAAGGCAGATATCCCAAGAGGTAGCTTAGTCGAACATGTCAAGGAACTGCTTGAGAAGATCCAGCAAAACATGTATGAAGTTGCAAAGCAAAAGAGGGAAGCATGTGTTCAAGAGGTTAAGACTTGGGATGAGTTTATCAAAGCTCTTAACGAAAAGAAACTCATCTTAGCTCCCTGGTGTGATGAAGAGGTACGTCACAACAAACATTCTTATTCGAGCTTCGAGCTTATAGAATCAAATTGTGAGAGGATGCAATTTTCATCCCTGTTTTACAAATCAATTTCGTTGCAGGAAGTGGAGAGAGACGTTAAGGCCCGTACCAAAGGTGAAACTGGAGCAGCTAAAACACTTTGTTCTCCATTTGATCAGCCAGAACTCCCAGAAGGTCAGAGACAGACCATATAATTTTTATCTCTTTTGAGAAATTTTGTTCATAAATTTAATCCATCCGTTGATACAAAGCGTCAATGTTTCGATGCAGGCACTCTCTGCTTTGCTTCAGGAAAGCCAGCGAAGAAATGGACCTATTGGGGCAGGAGTTATTAAGTGTTCATCATGTTTTGGTGTTCAATTCATGAATTTACTATTGGCTTGTAAAGACTCATGCATTGTGCTTTGCTTTGATATTTTGACCAAAAGCTATTTGAGTTTTTTTTTTTTAACTGCGATTGGCCGGTTGCACTAAGAATTATAAATATCTCTGTTAGTTAGTGAATAAAACTTAATTATCCACTCTGTATTTTTTCTACCTTCTTGGGTTTTAAAAGTTTCTTCCTTTTTTCACAAATACTCATGACCATAATCATAAATTTTCCAGATGGGTATTAAAATCAAGACCGAACCACAAGCAAGAATATCTGTTACTGCCACTGAATTTATTCTTCGAGCATAAAGACACCAACTTTGGTTGCTAGATTCATTGGTCTTGACCTTAATTGATCTAAAGACACCAACAAACACAGACATTACTCCACAGAAACTCTCTAGACGGAGGCACACGATCTCTTCCCGAAACACCGAGGATTTCACTCGGAAGAAGATCCGTTGACGTCAACTATTACGAACACCAACGTTCTTCACTTCATCTCAGAGACAACAACAACGTGTTGTCTGAACGAGAATCTGGTATTAACAAATTGTTACAGAGATGAAGATACACGAAGATACAGAGAAACGGAGTCCACATGAGTTCGCCAGAAAGATAGTGATGCAGTTGAAGGAGAACGTTAGCCGGCGAAGAAGAATGGGAACTGAACAACAATCATAAAGCATCTAACAAGACAATCATCACTCATGATTCATCATCATCTCCACGGAAATCCCCAAAACCAAACCAACCTCACTTCAGATAAATAATGTTGCTTCTAAAGATTCTGTAGACTACAACAGTGAAAGCTCAAGACAAGAAATTTGATGACTTTGTTTGCAACCAACATTGACTTTATATCCTGATAATCCGGTCCATGATGGTATGTTTGCTGAATTATTAAAGGTGTAGTTAAGTATAGTACTGTAATTATCGATGTTGTATCTCTGTAAGAGACTTCAGTGGTCCCCACTCCCCGGACCTAAGAAACACGCTTGAGAATGATACAAAGTCTCCGCTTCTTCCAGAAGGCTATACCTTCCTTTGGAATTAAATCTCACTCCTCACTTCGTTACGACTTACGAGACCAACGCCACGTGTGACGTGATCCGTCATCTATATTATTATCTTAGTTCGGATCACATGAAATATGCTGATTCCTTCAAAATAATAATAAAAAAATTGATTCCTTAATGTTCATTTACAGACTAGTCTCTTTCTCTTTCGTTCTGGCTTCTCTCAGTGACCCTCTTTGTCTCTTTCTAACAGAACATCGAATAAGGTATCTCCAGACATCTTAGATATCATCGAATGTTGTTGTTTTTGTTCTTCTTCTTCTTCTTTAATTATGCTTAAAAGTCTCTAATTAGATTTCTTGGTTTCACCATTATCGTACGGGAAGGAAGGAGGAGGATAATGGCAATGGGTACGGAGAAGGTAGAAGATGGACCTACTGCTTGAATTTTGGCGGGCACAAACGGTCTTTTTCAATGATTTTTTTGTCCAGTGTGGGTTCCCCAGTTTCCTCTCACCACTGACCCATCTAATCAATCTTTGCAACTTGCTACAATCAAAGCTCCCCATGAGAGAGAATTTCATTCCTAAAGTTTTGATTTTTACCATCTATGAGTGTGAGAGGAGTCCAAGTACCTAAAAGATCTCTCAGATTGTTGTCAAGATTTTTTTCTAATTTATGTTTCCTGAAGGAGATCACAGATCTTCTATTCATATGAAGAGATCTCTCCTTGTAAGTCCTTTACAATTTCCTCTTCTTTTTCTGGACATTACTTAGTAATTCCCAATCCTCTCTCTCAAATCTGGTAATATCTATCTATCTTTGTCTTTAAGATCTGAAATCTGGTCAAAAGGTTTTCCTAGAATTCACTGTTATTACTGTTCAAATTTTTTTTATCTTTCTTCCTGATTTTATGTTTGCTAGCTTATAGAGGTGAAATGTGGCTCTCACCTAACTGTGAATCCTCTAGTGTCTAATGTGTGTTATCAGAGTTTCATAAAAGCTTGAGACTTTAGAGAACATCATATATAGGATCACAATGTTCTACAATAGGTGGATAAATTCATTCCTAGAAACAAATGTTCTTACTGTTTAAGATTTATCTTCTCTTCCTGATTTTGCTCATTGCTAAGTTATAGAGATGAAATGTGGCTCTCACCGAACTGTGCTTCTTCCAGTGTTTAAAGTGTGTTATCAGAGTTTCCATAAAAGTCTGAGACTTGAGAAATTTTGGTTTTGCAGCTCTTGTATGTGCTCCTGGTACAGGCCTTCTATGGTGCTTGGTGTAGTGTTGGAGGAAGCTTGCATTGTGAATATTCCAATTTAGCCAGTCTTCACCGGCCTCACAGTGTATCGATTACAGAGTTTGGAGCGGTTGGCGATGGCGTGACTCTAAACACTAAAGCCTTTCAGAATGCTTTGTTCTACCTCAATTCTTTCTCTGATAAAGGCGGTGCCAAGCTTTTTGTTCCCGCTGGTCAGTGGCTTACTGGGAGTTTCGACCTTATCAGTCACCTCACCTTATGGCTAGATAAAGGTGCAACGATTCTCGGGTCAACGGCAAGTCTCTGCCTTTTTTGAATCTTTACAAGCATACACTTTATAATATGAACTGTGATCTCTTATACAACTTATTAATTCTCAGAGCTCAGAGAATTGGCCTGTGGTTGATCCATTACCATCATATGGACGTGGAAGAGAATTACCCGGTAGAAGGCATAGAAGTCTTATATATGGTCAGAATCTCACAGATGTAGTCATAACAGGTACTAGTGTAGCCTCTATATGAAATGATTCGATTTGAACCGATGTTAGTCTTCGATGTTGTCTGATGATACCGAAATTATAGGCGAGAACGGGACAATTGATGGTCAAGGAAGTATATGGTGGGATTGGTTTAGAAATGAAGAGCTAAACTATACAAGACCTCATCTTGTTGAGCTCATGAACTCTACTGGTCTGATCATCTCAAACCTCACATTTCTGAATTCACCGTTTTGGAATATTCATCCTGTTTATTGCAGGTCAGCTAACTTATCATGATTCGATTTTGAATTCCGCCAAATTTTTCTCTTCAATGTTCTGATATGGAGTTTTTGTCTGAACAGAGATGTTGTTGTAAAGAATCTTACAATTTTGGCTCCTCTTGAATCTCCAAACACAGACGGAGTTGATCCAGGTGAGTTTCCTTGCAAAATTGACTCTGTAGATTCAAGATCTCAGATAAAGGTCTCAGCACATTGGAAATTTTTAATCTGAAAGTTTATACCTTGAGATCAAACCAAAACTAGCATTTCTCAAAAAAATACAAGTAACATAGCAAATCTGTTTTTTTTCTTGTCAAATCTAGAAAAGATTTGTTTTTGATGTCTGAAATTATCACCTCATTACCTTTGGGATTTTTTTCTATTTGCAGACTCATCAACTAATGTTTGCATAGAGGATTGTTACATAGTTACCGGAGATGATTTGGTGTCGATAAAAAGCGGATGGGATGAGTACGGAATATCCTACGCAAGACCGAGCTCCAAGATCAAGATCAATCGGTTAACAGGTCAAACTACTTCCAGCTCAGGAATCGCAATCGGAAGCGAAATGTCAGGAGGTGTATCCGAAGTATATATCAAAGATTTACATTTATTCAATTCGAATACTGGAATCAGAATCAAGACTTCTCCAGGAAGAGGCGGGTATGTCAGAAACGTTCACATCTTGAACGTGAAACTTGATAATGTAAAGAAAGCGATAAGATTCACGGGTAAGTACGGTGAACATCCTGATGAAGATTTTGATCCCAAAGCGCTCCCGGCTATCGAGAAAATCACGTTTGAGAATGTTAATGGCGGTGGAATCGGTGTTGCGGGTCTTCTTGAAGGTATAGAAGGAGATGAGTTTAAGAATATATGTTTCCTTAATGTCACTCTTACAATGAAGAAGAAGAATTCGAAGAAAGCTCCATGGGAATGCTCAAATGTTAGAGGTTATTCACAGTGGGTTTCGCCGGAAATTACTTGTGATTTTTTGAAAGAGAGTATATTCCCGGAACATCAATCTGATTGTTTCGGGTTATCGGAAAATAACCTGGAGATATCAAGTGGTTTAAGTAGATCACCATGGTTACTATCTTGGTAAGTTACTGTGAAGTTTTGAACATTAAAGTGAAAAAAAAAAAACAGTTTGCTTGATTCTAAAGAAACCTCTTCGATTTCTCCTTTCAATTTTTCCTTCAGAGGTTTCGTTTTTTTAAAGTGATGCTTTCTTTTTTTTTGCTGTTTTGTTGTAATTTGTAAATTTGTGTGCAGTGAGAAAAATAATCAGAGTGGCTTAAGAGTTTTTTTTTTTTCTTTCTCTTTCTTTTTGTTTTTTTTTTTCTGTTCTTGTATGGACTTTTTAATGCTTTGGTGAGCGGAACGAAGTGTAATATCTCCGACAGAGTCTTTTCAAATTTTTTGACAATTATCTTTCGATCTCAAATTCCGTAACTAGAGACAAAACTTTTAACTTTTTATCAGTGTTTTTACTCAGTAAAAGTATTAATAAATAATCAATTGATCTCAATTGACACCAAAAAAAAAAAAGAAATTTTTAAAAGATAGATCTTGATTTGGTTCAACTAGTTTTACTTTGTTGATATTCTGAAAATTGAATCCAACGAAAGCAAAAAAGAAAACTCATTTGAAACTTCAAATTTAAGAAAATTAAGATATTAGATATTAGCTAAGCTAATCTATGACTAAAACTATAAAAAAGTAAAAACTACTAATAAACCAAAAACATATGCATTTTCAATGAAATTTAGTGAACGTAAAAAAGGGTTTGCATTAGCTAAAAGATTTTTGAAAAAATTGCCTCCTTCCAAGTTACAACCGATATTTTTTATATAATGTAATAAAACTAGAAACAAAATTTGAATAAATCTCGAACAAGTGATTTACATCAGACAAAACTAAACTTTTTTCAACCACTACTGTATTGGTCAATCCTAGATTCCACCTTTGCTTTTTCAAAATCAGTAGTGATAAGCTCTTGAGATCTTCAGTCTTCTCACGCTAGACAAGAACATCCTACAATAATCAATTATGTCCCGTTAATTATATATTTTCTACATAATTATGTCATTTATAAATATAATTAACTAGTACAGATTTAATAAAATAAAATGTAAAAAAGTGCTTACTCCCAAGGAACATCTCCAACCATCATCCAGTCACCTTCCTTGTCCGCGTATGTTAGCACGTGACTCTTCTCACTACACATCTCTTCTTCTTCAGCCCCTTTGTAACCCAATTATCATATTTCATATAAGAATCCATCTTAACGATTAAAAATGGTTTTGGTCTACATGCAAAGAGAGATATAACTATATAGATTATCTATTATGGTATCATCATATAAATCTCTTTTAACAATATACTATACTATATTAGTATACATGCAAAGATATGTGTGGATACTTACAAAGGATTGAGGCGTTGAACATGTAGTCGAGAGTTGTGATCAAATCATGGTATCCATTAAGAGATAAAAGATCTATTTTTCTTCCAATAGGAACTCCTTCCATGTTCACCTTCACGTAGAAGCTTCCGACACTATTACACTCGTTTTGATCTTCTTCTTCCATGATCATCATTTCCTCAGCCGCACCCACTCCATATTCATGGACGTTTTCTCCACCGTTGTAATATTGTCCAGACGATGATCCGAAGCTGAGTCCGAGCCTCAGGTCCGTGCTTAGGTTCCGAGTATTACTTGAAGACACACCAAATGGGTTGCTTTTGCAGCTGCTTTCTATCGATGAAGACGATGAGCTTCTCCCTCTTCCCATTTTTTTTTTTTTTTTGTAATTTACTATGTCTCTCTCTGTGATTTTATCTAAAACAGGTGATTTATGATTTGAACGTGTGTGTATATATATAGAGGAGGATTTTTTATTTTATTTAATATAATATATTGCTTAGGAGGAAGAAGTAATACTCCCTCTGTTTCATTTTATTTGTAGTTTTAAGTTTTAAAATTTGTTTCAATTTAAGTGTTGTTCTAGGTTTTCAATGCAAATGTTTTTAAAAATTTCCAGTTTTATTCCTACTGTTTAAATGTTTTGACCAATGAAAAATTATAAAACATATTAATTAAGGGTAAAACAAAAGATTTGAATGTTTTTCTTAATAAGTGTGTAAAATCCTTAAACTACACTTAAATTGAAACAGAGGGAGTATTGAAATGGTGTTTCTGATATAAGTATTGTTTTTATATATCAAAATAAAATGGAGATGGTGGAATGATGAGACAGTGTTGTTAAAGATGTTGTTGATGTAGCAGACAATTACACGTGTCACGCAGACACTTGGTCAAAGTGTTGGTTTTGACTTTGTGCTCGGATTTTTTTGCTGGGTGTGTTCTAATTAAATTTGTATTGTTTCAATGTAAATACTCGACTCCTAGTACTCTTCGTTTTACCCAAAAAAAAAATATATCTGTCTGATTTCTTATAGATACTACTATTGGGGTTGGATTTTACTATTTTGGTTATCTGATTAAATGAATAATCTGTTAAAACCAAAAGACAAATTAATAAGATCGTGTGCTTGATTTGGCTTCATATATAGCATATCTAATGAAATATCAAATGCTAGGTTTAGATTTAAGGAATTATATGAATGTAGACAAGATATGATGTATATTTATAAACCGGATAAGAACATATTTTCTTAAATAAAATATAGACCAAAGTACGATTAAATTTTAGAAAACATAGTTTACTTCATTATCCGTCTTAATTAATTCAAGTTCAATGCATGAGATTATCGTGACGCGCATTGATGCATTCGTGGGTTCGACAAACACCACTTCCATAATTAAGGGTTTTCTTTTATATCCTTGAGACACTTGAAAAAATGTTTTTCAATGCATTAAAATAGTCTAATTAAGTGTCTTGTTAAATTAATTATCAACTGCTAATTGCTAAACACGTCTCGTTTACGTCATCAACTCTCTAATTATGTTCTTTAATTATGACCCCAAACAAAAAATAGTCTACGTGGACTCCATCGTATCTAAGCATGACAAGAGTTTGGGCTTCCCATGATTCTAAACCACGTCGCTATTAGTTACACTCCTTTGATTATTATTTTTAATTATCTTATCATAAAGCTAGCATCTATAGTCAATTCCAACCACTACTAATATTTTTCCAATATTAAAACAACTTACCAACCTTTTATGTGTAACAATCAAAGTGAATCAAGTGATGCTAATCTCCTACAAATCTATTTTTAATTGAGGCAAAAATTTTGCTTCCGTAGATTTCATTTCATCATATGATGATTACAATTTTCATATAGAATGTAAATTATTTTTAACCAAGAAATTGTGAATTTTATGTCTAATCTTTTCATGCCGGAGACCAAAACACATCATGTTGGTGTGTTGTCCGTCGCTGGTATCCAAAATAGCGACTTTAATAACTATTCCTCTTTGGTGGGCATCAAGATTCTATCTTATCTGTGTATATTCATTGTATTTGGATATAAACATATATATGGTATAGTCACTTCGATCGATTGGTATATAAAACTTCGTTCACCAGAAAAAAGTGCATGGTCCTTGGTTTTATACGTTACATGCAATAAAGTAGAAGCAAAGAAACAAATACAGAGAAGGGAGGCAAGGGAAGCATGAGTAATGAATGCGTAACCTTAAAGAGAGGAGCTAATGAGAGATGCTTCGCCTATGGACTAAGGACTGAGGATACGTCACAATTCTCACAATTTGAAAACATATTTTTGCAAGCACGAGACAGTAAACACCATCGACAACATTTCACATTCCCCACGTCACGTGCCTTTTTCCACGTGTTTTCTCACTTTGTCGCCTCCACTTCTACTCTTTTACAATCACTCCTTAGCTTCTTCATGACCAATCAATATGATTAGAACTCCCAGTTTTCTCTTTTATAATTGGAAGATTTTGTCCAAAGTTCCGATACATCTTTTAGTTTATACGTACAACTTGTTTCTTTTTTTTTTTAATTAGGGTTTTAGATTTAACGAATTAGAAATCCTATGATTCTTAATTAACACTTAAGTCATATAGTGTTTTTCAAATTATAGATGTAATTTAAAAATAATTGCATTCGATCTTGACTTTTTTTGTCAAGTGTTTTTATCAATGGGCTAAAATTAAACATATATACACACATAATACTAGTTAATACTACAAATCCTCTGAACCCGAAACATTCAAACATTGTCGTAAATTATCAGAATAACCGACATATATTGCGAAGATACCGTTTGGTTTGAAGAAGGAAAACAAAAAAGATTTAGCTTGAACCAAAAGAAACAGTTAACATGAATTTTAGAAAGAGGAAAAAAACAATGGAAAAAGATAAAGAAGATATATATATGTTCCCCACCACCCCTACCATTATCATCACCATTCTTCACTTTATTTTCTTTCTTTTTTATTTCTTTCTTTCTTCTTCAGACTTTTCTCTACACCATTTTTTTTTGTCCCCTTCGATATATATATACACATCTTCTACTTTTCTTTTGTTTTTTTTTTTGTATCTAGATTACCAATATGTTGCATGTATTTGGTCAGTATTTTCTATGGATCTGATACAACGTATAAACTTTCTGAAAGCGAAAAAAAGAAACAAGATAAAGAGAAGTCGATATCAAAGATTGAAGTAGATAAAAAGAAAAAAAAAGTCAATTATAAACAAAATTAAATCGTATTTACAATATAAGAAATGGAAATGAGGTCTCAGAGAAAAATATTTCAAAAGGAAAACAGTGACTCTCAGAGTTCAAGGCACTCATAGTTTTTTCGTTTCAAGATTTTAATGATAATGTCTGGTCCTTTTATAAATCATTAAGTTGTAAGAGAGTTTTCCCTCTTTTTGAAATAAAAAAAAAACTAATAATTTACTTTATGTTTATCATAAATTATGATAACTCGACTTTACTGCAATGTGTTTGCTTGTCAGTAAAAACATGGGCTGGCTTCAAATCAGGATGATTGCATGTCTCGTGACTCTTTTGTAGCCTCTCTTGGTGGCCAACTCATTCCATTTTCTCGTTTTAAGCTTCTTTTTTTTGTCACAAAGTTGACCATACCAACATGCAAGACCAATTATTATATATGATATATATACATTTTTAGGATATATATATATATACAGAGAAAGAGAGATTTTTTTACAACTATATTTTTAGGTTTGAAACTATTTTACAAATAAAATATAGCGGTTTTACAATAAGAAAACCGCCTATGTCATTAACCCATTTGTACAAATCATACAATGTACTGATGCACCTTCTCATCTTCTGTTTGACGAGTGGATGAATGACTTCAAAGCTACTCCCGTTTTTTTTTTTTGACGAGTGTTTCACTTTATCATAAAGAAATATATATGTTTGCTCTTGTTTAAACAAAAATATTTATATGTTATGAGTAAATAAAAAATCGAAAACGTACATAGCTGTTCCAGCTGAATGATCTGCGCCTACAATGCGTTGCTACAACGCTCTTGTTATAAAAATTTTCTTTTTATTTCTTTCTCCCAGTTTACTTTACAATGAAGATTGCTAGTGTTATTATGATAAATAAATGATTATTGAATACATCTAACATGTTTTATATATAAAAAAAAAAAGTAATAAGTATAGTTTATGGAAAAGTACCACTTATTTAGAACCAAATCTAATTGATATTTGTTGGATTTTTTCCTCTTTTATTTAATTAACCAAAAAGAAAAATGTTGTGGTCCAAAAAATAGTGTGTAATTAAATTTGTTTTCAAGATTCCATTTCGAACAACCTATTCCATACTTATTGGATGAATCTTCACCTATAATTCTATTTATAAAATTTGTGTCTATTTATCACAATCAAACGATTCAATAATGTTAAATTTTGATGAAAAATGTAACAGTACCTTCTTGACAAAAAAAAAAAAAAAGAATTTTATAGTACCTAAACCCTACTTAAGTTTACAATGACCTTATATATTGGCTCGCTGCAAAAATAAAAAAGGGGTATAATATCGACTGCCCCTTAAAATGGAGCGACAACATGTTTTCTTTAATCAAATCCAAAGTTGACAAAATAGAGGAAGATTTAGATTTGGTCTCTAAAGTCTAAAGTAGTCTAGGAGTGAAATCTAGTGTGGTATTAGTGATGTTCTTTTCATATATTATATATAAGTATGTTGAAGCTTAATACGTTAATGACTATGAAAATGCATGAAACTCGATAAAGCAAGATACGGGGTGTGTGCGTGCGTGTTACTATTGAGGTTTTACGTGCGTGCCTTTTCAAAGAACTATTGATACTATATTTTATTTCAATTATTATTTGGGTTTTAGATTACGCGCTAACCCCGTGATTGATTTGTTTTTTCTCTTTTTAAAAAAAATAAATAATAATTCCCAAAATCTTAAAACATGATAATGATACGTGTGTGACTCTCGATGGCGTCATTTTCCTTCGAAATGACATTTGATTCTCCTTTGTCGATGCGTATTACATAGTTTTAGTTTTCTATTTTGTTTTTTCCACATTGACAAGGTCAAAGCCTTTTATGCCTCTAGGCCCAAACAATTTGAGGATATGCTTGTCAGATGACTTTGTTATTTACTCGGTTTAATATATTTATTTATCTATATCTACAAAACCGTAACTTTGCCGTATAATACAACCATACTACTGTTATAGTATTGAAGCAAAGTATAATAAATTCTCGTTTTCTTTTGAATTCAACTCCTTACTTGGAATAACTTAACCTCTGAAGTTGGTTGGCTTCGTTTGTGTTGCCGACTGGTTTACGTTGGTATAATGCTTGCGATGTAAGAAATTAAATAAAAATTGTTATGGAGAGGACAAATGTCTAAATACCAATGTTTTTAAACCCTACCCAAACAGTGAACCGGAGTAGTGTCCGGGTCACCGGGTCATCCGGTCCATCCGGATCAACTGCGGGTTAATAATTTTAATATATTTATAGAAATTATATATATATATATATAATTTTATTAAATTAAAGTAAATATATTGATATCATATTTAACAAAACATACGAAATCCAATAACAATAATAAAGTACTTCTATTTTTTAATTTCAAATAGATTATTTATGATACAATATAATCGATTATTAAATTAATACACAAACATTAGAATGAATTATTACGATATAAAACATTTAAATTATATAGAGTTGATGACAAAAAATTAGGAAAATATAAAAATCATTAAATTAATATATATAATATATAAAATGATTATGACGGTCCGATAAATTAGATTTTGAAAACAAAACATATATAAAACGATGAACTAGTTTGTTATTTATGAGTTGGAAGAGATGATAAAAGTCACTTATACAACATATATAAGGGTGTTAATTTGTATGTCTTTATTGAAAAAATTCTAAATATAACTATAAAACTTTATACTTTATTAATTTATTCTCTAAATCAAAAGAATTTTCTTGACCCGATACTCGGCCGGTTCAACCGGTTCGCCGGATCCCAAGTTAATGGCGGGTTTTTCTGGGTTTTATCGGTTTTGAAATTGACAGATTTTAGTATTTAATTCGAACCGGAATAGCATCCGGATCACGGGTCAACCGGACGGACCGGACAGTCCGGGTCGGACGTGAAAACACTGCTAAATACAATGCAAAAGGGTACCCCAAAAA
This sequence comes from Crucihimalaya himalaica, assembly GCA_004349715.1. NCBI lineage: Eukaryota > Viridiplantae > Streptophyta > Magnoliopsida > Brassicales > Brassicaceae > Crucihimalaya > Crucihimalaya himalaica. The sequence goes on along the minus strand of SMJT01000008.1, from coordinate 3,815,710 downwards.
AGCACAAAGGTACGAAGAACCACGTGGCTTTCACGTGAACTTCACGCTCTTTTTTCTTCATTTTTTTTACCTTGTTCCACTTTTTCCCATTCAAGAGAATGCTTCCAAAACAACTTATAGGTCCCACTAATATTTTGTGGTGGGCCCGGCCCGTTCCTCTTCTACTGTGAAGTTGTTCTTCTAACAACCACGTGGGCTTCTTGGCCCGTTCTCTCTCTCTCTCCTCTCCTCCTCAACATTTGTTTTTCTTTTGTCCTTCTTGTTGAAATTATCATGTTTTATCAATTTGTGCAACTGTGGTTTTTCTCCTTTTTGATAAAAAGCTGAAGTTTCTTGTTTCATTGATGTTTACAGAAGGTATTTGTCTTGTGGCAATCTGATATTTCTGAGTGATGTATATATAATATAGTTTTTGTATACTCGTATCATATGTAGTCATATCAGATTGTATTTTATGTGATTTCCTTTGTGGAAACGACATCCCTTGCATTGAATAATCTTTTATAAGGCGATATAAAATAAAATAAACAGCACTATAGGATAAAAAAACTCAAAGATGCTAAGATTCGACCTAGTGCGAAATATGAACAGTGGTACTGTACTCAGAAATTAACTGCACCTAAGAAAAACTAAATAAAAAGAGTTGAAAAAAGATAATAATACTAGAAAAAGGAAGAAGAAACAAAAGCAGTCTGAAGTTGATCAACAACAAAATAAAGATTGGCTTTCACTCACTTCCATTCAAGGAGAAAAAAGCCTTTCGGATCATTCAACAAGACAACAACAAATATGACTTCCCCATCATCGACCTTCAAACCAAATTAAGTTCTTGAATCTTGATTCACACACACACACACATATATATATATATATACATATTTATGTAGATGCTGATGTTGTTCTTACCAAAGTGATTACTGTCGCAGGTTAAACGATCAACAGTATATGGAGCTTGTGTTTGAGAATGGGCAGATTCTTGCAAAGGGCCAAAGATCCAAGGTTTCTCTGCAGAATCAACGTACGACATCGATCATGGATTTGTACGAGGTCGAGTATAACGAGGATTTCATGAAGAGTATCATCCATAGTGGTGGTGGTGCCATCAAGAATCTCGGAGACACACAGGTTGTTCCACAAAATCATGTTGTTGTTGCTCCTGAAACAAACATGTTGGAAACCAATAAACATGTTGATGATTCAACTTTAATTGAGACTTTGAAAGCTTCTTTATCAAAGAGGGTGATGGTTGATTATGATAACCGAAAGAAGATCGAGTTTCTACCTCCTGATGAGCAATCTGTGGTTGCTGAAAGGACGGTTGAATCGGGCTTTGACACTTCCTCCGCAGGTTTCACTGAAGACAGTGAAGGATCGACGTATCTTAGCATTGTAATTCACAGATTTTGTTGGTTTGGTTTATCTGTTAGGTTCTTGTCTGTCTGAAGACAGTTTTGTCTCAACGCAGAGTCTCGATGACGAGTCAGATGATGCGAGGCCACGAGTTCCTGCAAGAACAAGAAAAGCTTTGGTCAAAAGAAAACGAAATGCCGAAGCTTATAATTCACCTGAAAGAGTAAGTAATCTCATTAAGCTACAAAGCAAAATAGTGAATAGTGAATCTGATACATCGGTATATGGTATTCTGCAAAAACAGAAGCACGATATCAACAAGAAAATGCGTACTTTGCAGGATCTACTACCTAACTATCACAAGGTTTGTCATAAGAACCAACTTTTTAATTTATTTCAAAAGAGTTCAAAAGCTTTCTGGTTACTCTACCATTACTAACATTACCCTAAATACTCAATGTTGTTCATAGGACGACAAGGAATCGATGTTGGATGAAGCAATCAAATATATGAAGAACCTTCAACTTCAAATTCAGGTATAACTAAAAAAAAAAATCAAATAACAAATTCAATCTAAGGAATCTTGTTGTAACCTTTATAAATCTTGGGTTGCAGATGATGACGATGGGTAACAGATTTGTTACACCGTCAATGATGTTGCCTTTGGGGCTGGATTACTCTCAGATGGGTGTAGCAATGGGTATGGGAATGCCACCACAGTATCTGCCTGTGCCTGTTTTAGGAGCAGGCTTGCCTGGGATTAATAATTCAGCTAATATGCTAAGCTTTCTCAACCATCCTGGACTAGTGCCAATGCAAAACTCTGCTCCTTTCACACCAACGGAAAAATGCTCCCCACAATCTGTCCCGCCATCGTGTGCTACCTACGCTAACCAAATACCAAACCCTACATTTTTGTCAAATTTAGATGGTGCAACACCCTACACAAGAAATCAAGGAACACCACCAGATGTAGGAATTCTCTCTGGTAAAAAATCTGGAAACCCGTGAGCAGATGAAATAAACAGAGTGGTGATAGTTACTTGCTGATTCATGGTCTTCTTCTTCTCGAGAACGCTAGAGCCACCTCAAGGTGAACCGTACAGATCCACAAAAGAGCAGTTCAACATCAGAACAACTACCATGAAAGGATCTCCTCAAGTTTCTCCATTTTATAGTGCAAGCTTTTGTAATTCATGTAACATATAAGATAGGAGATAAGAATAATAATCGTGACTCGCGAGGTAGTTTCCTTCGGATGACAAAGACTGCAAGTTAGATAAATTAATAATTCGACCTTCCGCTCTGTTTATGAAACAAGCTCTTGAGTTTACACAAAGGAATGAAGCTTTTGTTTCTAGAATCCCAACAAGCGGCATAGCTTACAAATACTCTAGAACTCACTTTACCCGGTTCTAACCTATTTACATGATACTGAGTGTATTTCTTCTCATAGTACAACAGGAAGAGAAGAGATCACACCAGAATGAAGATGTATTGTTCAGCTATGCTGCTTCCAGAATCTTTTTCCCGCTATCTTTTATCCGAACTGGCTCAGTAGCTTGCTCTTCCAATGTTTGTTTCGTATTGCCAAGTTTAAGCTCTGAGAACATCTCAGTCAGTGAATCTGCAGTATCTGAAGTCTCAGGTCGGACCTGGGAATTTTCGCTTTCAAGCTCCATCTCTAATTCCAATAATTCTTCTTCGATATTTTCGTCATCAATATCTGGATATGGAGCTGACACTGCCACATCAACAGAGAATCTAGTTAAACATAAAAGTTGCTGGAGTAATCGGGTATGTAAATTTAAATGACAAAACACCACTCACCAAGAGCTTTTTCGACTTGCTTCTGTGATTCAATAGTTTCCTCAAGTTCTTCCAAATAGTCATGAACTTCATCTGCACTGATTTTGATGTCCTTCATAACCTTAGCTCCAGTTTTGATTGCTTCTGAGACCTGCCAAACACACAGAGATATCTAAATCCATGATTGATGCTACTACATAGACCCAAACATGACAAGTTCTTCCTATGGGTTTACCATTTTCGTCGATTCGGAATCCGCTATAGTGTTGAACATTTCCTCTACTCTGTTCAGAAGTGACGTGCATTTTTCTCTGCTCTCAGTCGCCAGCTTCAGTTGCCTTGCATGCCTTAGAGCAACTTTCTTGTGTCCAGACTTCAGAGATAACAGTGCTGATTTCTTTGACCTACAAAAGGGAAAACAATCAAAAACACTTAAATTCAATCTATTTAACCATATACGAAGACATAAAGCTAAATTATTTTTTCCATTGCTCTGATCAATGTACGAGAATGTTAAACCACTTCGATACAGATCAAGAATCAGGTGTTACGTTTCACAACGTTGGTCCATCACTTCAAGTTGATCTTGAAGCTTTTCTGTAGTCCTTAGCAAGTGCAGAATATCACAGTCTAAAGTTGAGATGCTGGGAAGTGCTGCTTTTGAAATGGACACTTTAACACCCTGCAAAACACAAGTATATTTGTTTCGGACACTCTGCATAGGCCTTGACCTGAACTGAGTCTAATTTTCGAAATTTGTCAAATTGGTCTCTTTCTTTTATTTTCTTCGCTGGAATGTGTAATTATTAAACGAGAAACTTCTTGGACATCAAAATTCAAGCAAGATACTTACATGCCTTATTTACCAGATATATCTCAAGGAACAGTACTCATTTAAAATCCATACATACTATACTAACTGAGTAACAAATCTCTCCATATATAAGACCAAAGAACAGATGGATAAATAACCAACCTCAATAAGTTCTCCCCGATTGATAGAGATTTTATGCGCTCTTCCACACCCTGACAAGTGACTCAAAACAGCTGATGCCTCATTCGAACCGTTGCACAAATTCCGAAACTTCTTCAGTGTGACAACACAAGTAGAAGTCCAGTGTCCCTCAGATAAAATATTCACCACATCAGCCGCCTTCTCCTAGACATTACAAGACATATTCATACATTATAATATATAAATACATGTATCTAATTAAATCCCAGAAAAAAAAGTGAGAAGGAACAGAGACACCTTCAAGAGTGGGACAATAACAAGTTTATTTTCCAGAATGTCTCCCGGCTTCGGTTGAGCCATTAAGTTCCTCACTGTCTTCAATAAACGAAATATACGGCCACTACCCGGGTCATCAAGATCACTAATCCGCACGACATCACCTACACTATGCATCAATAGCTGAAAACGAGCAACTTGTAATCAATCTCAAGAAAACAAAAAACAGTCTTAAGAAGACAAATCCTCTTTCGCCACGAAATGCACAGAAACTCACCAGTACATGATCAATGCATAAAGGCGTCATTCCTCCTCGATCAAACCACGCGTTCTTCACCTTTACAAACCAAGAGGACCAAACAAACGATATATAATCAGTTCTCTCTACTATTTGAGACACTAAGCGATTGACCATACCTGGACAGGATCAATGATGAACACCCCGAACTGACGCGAAACCTTGAGAATCAAATCGCGCCAAAACTGAAATTTGGGTTCCCAATCGGATCTCTGCCCACTAAACGCCTTGAATCTGGCCGTCGCCACCACCTCATCGTCCCAATCCGGAACTTCCCTTCGTATGAACTCCTTCACAGCATCCGAATCCATTTCTTTCACTCAGATGAAAATTTTAGGGAAAACTCAACAGCGATGGGGAAGAAGAGACTTCTAACCTTGCAAATCTACAGCAATATCGACCGAATCCTTCGAATTTGAAAGTCGATTTCCCGCTGCAGTAAGTTTTATACGAAGATCGTCGGAGAGAAAGCAAAGTCCCTAAGGAGTTCTCGAATCCACATGCTCTGCTGTTCAAATTATGCGCTTTAGCACTGTGTGACGTTTTTACACAGGATAATTAATGGGCAAATGCTTAGGCCCGGCCCATAAGTTAGAGACTAAGCTTTGACTTAAAAAACGAGACTGGTCAAAAGATCCAACGGCCAGCGTCGCTCGTTTGTTTTAACAACAAATCCACCAATATCAAATAAATAACCTACACTTCCTCTTACAATATTTACGAAATCAGTAGAGTATTATTCAATTAAATTCGAAAGCGACCATATTTTAAAAAATATTAGGAAAAAAACCTTTGTTGTTAAGGATAAGTAAAACGTACAATGGGCCGACCATAAGATGACCCAATACAAATTACACACTTGTTAGAGCTCATATCTTTTTCATGATTTTCTAGAAAACAATTGAAAATGTCAAAGTCAAGTAGTAAAATAATATTTGTTTTTTTTCTTTTCTTTTGGTGATGATAAAAAGCTAAAAATAATTTTTAAAAGTGAGATCGGATCCACACGAAGAAGTGAGAAACTAGAAAAGAAAAGTGTAAAGGACACAAACGGGACAAAGAAGGACCACCGTCCACGCCTATAGGTTATATAGTAAAATGCGTTATATTAATTACGATAATGATATGTTTTTATTTATCTATACAGACCACACAATACACCTGAGGCAATCCAATTCCATACCTACACATATACATGTTTATCTACACAAAAATATAGACGTTGTAATGGTTTAACTGATCCTGGTCTGGGATAATTATAGCATGTCACGTGATTTTTGCAATGTTATTAATTGATTTGATGTTGATATCAAACAAATTATTTTAGCAAACCAGCTCCAATTTTGATTGTTGAAGCGAAATTATAGGTGTTATCATTAAGAAAATAGCCTATTTTAAACCAATATAACCTATAAGAACGGTAATTTCGTGAATTGGTTTATCTTAAGCCGATCCCGCGTTAACGGATAACAATATGGTTGATTAGTGATGTAATTAACGGTCCATAAGTTAAAGCTTCCGATATTAGAGTATGGCATTTAAAAATTACAAGTAATAAGGGGGTACACGTGTCACTATTTATTGCTTGAGAGCGACAATAAACTTGGAAATTAGTATAGAATAAGCAATCTCGTATTAAGACAGGAGAGAAAAAAAAAAAGTCGCTAACTACGTGATTACCATGTTTAAACCTTTCATGTAATAGAATAAAATCTAGTTTCCTGTAATAAAGAAAACAGAGTCGTTCAAGGTCCGCGTTAAAAAAGTAACGTTTCTATTAAAAAATAGTAAAATTCGACCAACGTTTTTCGAATAAACACAGTAAAAATAGTAAAATTCGACTAACGTTTTTCAAATAAACACAGTGACTTGTAGTATTTGGAAGACTATTTTAGTAATGATAAGAATCAAACAAAGTGAGTTAGATATTTTATCCCCAAAAAAAGGATTAAATTAGAAATAAATAATTGCAGTTTCCGAACAAAAAGAGGGGTAAGAGCGTAAATAACACAAAACCCGAGAATTGGGTATAAATGAAAGTGATCAAAAGAGTTAAAGCACGAGTTGACTCAGTTTCACCATTACAACGATATAGTGGACACTCAAACGCAAACGTCAGTCTCTTCATATTCCTACTAATTCTTGTTCTTCTCTTTCATGGCGTTCGACGAGAGCTTAGTGATGGTTTCTTCTTTGTCGAGATTGTCTGTATGTACGAGCTCTGTTTACGTCGAAGAAGACGAAGCAGCCACGAAGAATCATCCAGAACAAGATTCAAGTGTTTTCACTTCGGTGGAGAGTTTCGACGGAGCAGAGGCTGATGGAGAAGTTTCCGATGAAGGAGAAGGAAAAGAGAACGTTCGAGAGTCTGATTCCGACAAAGAGACACGTGGGTTTTACTCTCTTCCGGTGACTCCATCTCGTCGGAGAAGAAAACTTATAGTTTCAGGCGAGTTAGAAGCGAATGAGAGTAACAAATATGGTGGTAAGTGTAATATACGGAGGCAAAGGAGGGTAAGTGGGGGAAAGAAAAGAAGGGAAGTTAACGGAGAGTGTGACGGCGGTGGGGGAGAGGGGCTAACGGTGTTAACGAGGGCGAAAGGAGGAGATCAGTCGTTGAGGATGGGTTTACAAGAAGTGAAGGCTTGTAGAGATCTCGGGTTCGAACTAGAGGTTCCGAGTCCGGGTCGGATCTCTGTCTCAACCAGGTCGAATTTCGATACTCAGACTAGTAGTGGCGGCAACTCACCCATCGCCACTTGGCGCATCTCCAGTCCCGGTAAATATGTAATACTCAAATTTACTTTTTTTGTTTTATTTATGTGTGAATTTGTCTCTGAAAGAACTATGTGTGTTTATTATTGAATTAGGTGATGATCCAAAGGAGGTTAAAGCGAGATTGAAGGTGTGGGCACAAGCTGTGGCTTTAGCTTCTACGTCACGTCAAGCTTCTTAATTACTATATATCTTCTCTGTTTTAGGTTTTACTTTTGCCTAAGTAATTACTTTTGCCTAAGAAACACCATCGAAGTTGTGTATTGAAGTAATTTTTCTAGTAGCTAACACTTTATAGCACAAAATAGAACCTGCGATATGTTACCTGACCTCGCGTGCGCTTCATTATGGTGCAAAAGGTGAAAAATAAAGTGACTAACAATTGGAATTTCAAAACACAAAAAGGGACATCTCAAAAGAAGAGTTCATGATCGGTTTTTGAGATTCGGACGTTTTGTGTTAGAGTCCAATGAATAAAGGAATATGTTCTTTTTCTTTTCTCTTTTTGATATTCTATTATATGTAATGACATGGATTTTGTCACTTAACTAGATTCGACATTTGAATCAAATGGTTATAGAAAATGAGGTATGAAAAGAATGAGGTTTCACTATACCTACTAAACTAAGAATCTGAGGATGAGTTTTGTCAACACTAGAGGAACCAGAGAAGCTCTAAAGAGGGGAAAACAAAACCTTGAAGAAGCTGAGATCTCTAGAGCTGATTGATCAAAACTGCACAAAGAATATATATGAAATACCGATAAAAATAAACATCAAAAGTGAGGTCACACAAATATAAATTATTATCTGAATCGACAAACAAAATGATTCTCATTTGAGATACACCGATGTTACAGATTTCGAAGTTAGGATAAATATGGAAGGATTTTCAAGCAATAATAATGGTATATATAAGTTTGAAAGAATCAGAGAATGGGTTTCAACGATTTACTCACTCGAAAATCAGATTGTGACATGTTGTGTCGCACGGATAAGGACAGTCAATGGCTTTGACATTTGTTGCTCGGTCGAAGTACCAGTCACCTACAGATTCTGCGACTCTCTGATAAAAGACAATTTGAGCAGAGTTTAACAAACTTGTGATTGCTACATTGAGATCGAAATCGCATAAATTGTTTTGGAGGAGTAATGTTACCTTTCCGTTTAGTTGGGGAGAATCTTGAGCAAACCAAGTGTCCTGTCTTTCAGTCTGACAATGTGCGAAGCAAGAGTTTATGTAAAGACCGTTCTGGTCAGATGTGGAGAATGAGTTTACAGCAAGCACCATTTGATTCCTGAATTCTATTTGTTGTAAGCAAAGAAAATGACATGGAAACCATCAACATTGTGCAGACTCAACATAAAATAGAGAGAGAGTGACGATAGCTAACAAGCGTGAATTTAAAGTTCACCTTGGAAGAATTGAATCTGTGATGAATTACAATGCAAGTGATCTGATTTGCATGCCTTCCAGATGCCGCCTGGGTCAGCAGTTGGAGGAGCTAAGCTCTCTTGGATCTGACCGAGAAAGTTCATACATATGTTTCTCAAGAATCAAACACTCGAAGGAATTGATGAGCTAGATGAAAAACATGATTATTACCTGCCAAGAGTCATATGCTGTATTGAGAAGAAACATTGGGGTTTTGATGTCTGAAACCAAGTTCTGGGGAAAAAAGCACTGAGGAAAAGAGAAAGGGCACAAAGGATGATGTCAAAAGATTCTCTGAAGCCGTGTCTACTGGAAACTTTGCTAATGAAACAATAATATCAGAAAAGTGAAAGTGATATACCGAAGTTGGATCCAAATGGTTTGTACAAGTACTGGGCAAGTCCTTTTGGAGGTTCTATAAATTAACAGAAAAATGTATTTAAGAGTTACAGGAAGCTTAAGATAAAGTTAAGTTGCACTTTATCCATGCCCATCTAATCAAATTTTGAATCTGAGATTACCTGCACTGTGACTACACCTTGGAACATATTTCTAAGCGAGTGGCCCCCAGAGACATCCACTCTGCAATTTCCATTAGAACATTTCAAGTTCGGATAGTTTTCTCTAGAAAAAATACTAACAGAAACCAAGTTCAAGAGATTTACGCATCAAGAAACATTCCAGCGTCACTTAAGCATTTTACTTTCGTGGAACTAGGTAATAGTTTCCTAAATTCATCACAGTGCAAGATGGAAGCTAAACCTCCAGCTGAACATCCAGAGAGCAGAGCCTGAGATAGACATTCACTTGCAAATGATTAGATAAGACAATAAACTGACATAAACCAGAGCACAAAATCCAATAACCTAATAAACTCAATGAAATGCAAAGACCTGGTTTGCTTGGTTCATGCCTAAAGACAGGAATTCTTCCATAGCCACTTGCCAGATTCGTTGCCCTCGATAGAAAAGTTGCGAACTCTAGATACAAGTCATTGTAACAAATTAGAAGACATGATCAGGGTGCACTAAGAAGAATTCATCAAAAATCCTAGGTTTCATAGAACAATATACTCTTGAGTTTGACCAACCTCGTCCTGACTATCGCCAGAGAAAGAGGCACCATCGCAATAGCGCAACTTGATCCTGTTCCAATTAAAGAAGTCTGCAAGACACACAGAGAAAAACAGAATCAATACAACAACGTGCATTCTATACAGTTGCTTCATAACCACATGCGTAAAACTGATGGTGACAAACCAGGATTCTCTTCAGGTTTATTGCTCAAAATTCCAGTGAAGGCCAAAGCTTTTTCCATGAATTTAGAGGAACCACGCCGACTTGTTTTGCGATACACACAGCTCCTATGGTTGTTACACCATCCTCCACCCTAAACCACTCACCGAGTTAAAAATTGAAACCTAGCTTCTAAATTATGAGTCAATCCTCGATAGCAGAAACTTGCATTGTATACAAAAACTAGCAAAAGTCTAGAGATTACATAACCTGTAAAATGCACATACCTCAAGTTGGATAAGCCAACTGTTAGCACCTGATCCAAAACCACGATCTAGATGATAACCCGGTAGCGTCCCATCTAAGCACACTGCATCAATTTAGAGTTGAACAAACACTAATAATCATCAAAACATTCAAACTAGTCCAGCAGAGCATTACCAATCTTTTTTCACCAGCTAAAATTCAAAGAGTCTACGAAATCGAGCGAAAGACAAAATCAAACGCCCTTAAATTCAAATTCCAACTAAGAAAGCCAAAAATCGAGACCGAATTGTGGACAACAAAGGTCAATGTGATAGTGGAAACAATGTGATAGATAAACAACGAGAGAGAGAGAGTGTGTGTGTGTACCAGCTCCTTTGGAGTCAGCTCCCTGAATCAAGGTGAGAGGCACCATAGGAACCGAAGACGCCATTAATTTATTCTCCATCAACGAAATCACAGTCTCAGTATCTCTCGGTTTCCCAAATCCATCGCTCCGAACCACCGCCGCGACTGAACATAGCCAGCACAGGACCAACGAAATCAACAATAGGCTCTTCATCTCCTCCGTCGGCGGAACAAGCCAAGTCCGGGAGCTACACTAAAGACGAATCGAGCGCGAAAGATTGGCAAAAAGATCGATTTGGATAGAAATGTCTTTACACTAAATCAATGCATTGAAGACAAAATGTAATTTGAATTTGAAAAAGAAAAGAGTAAAGCAGACGAAGCTTTCTCTCGTGCGTCGATTTGTTTATAAGTCACTGAAAATTAAATGTCTGAATCTAATAGCATAAAATTCTGTATTTTTTTCCTATATTAATTTCGAGTAGATTCATTCACTTGGATTTAGACATTTAATTTTCAAAATAGATTCATGCAGGGATTATAAATGGTAATCTCCATTCTCTACTATCAAATCTAAATATATTAGTATATGCTAGATTTTTTTTTTTTTTTTGAATTTATAATCCTTGCAGAAAATTTATGGTTGTTCCTCCTCCTTTAGCGTGTTTCTAACATTCTCAAGCAATAAATAAATAAATATGTAAAATAGAAAAATACGTTTGCTAGATTTACTGTTGGTCTGACGTGGCAGTCTCTTTTTATTACAGTGGTCCCCACTCTATACCATATGGACTGCTAGGAGGGTTTGTTTTGTTAATGGGTTTTCCATTGCTAAAGTTTTGGGTCACATAATGGGCCTTACAAATCCAATATTGATAGTATGTTTAGGTCGTTTATATATATTTTTTTCTTTCTGATTTGATTTTTGGTCATTATTTACAAAATATAGTTAATCTACAAATGATTTTTAAGGACATCTCAGTATGGGGTTGGATCGTCGGACCTGCAAATATATAAACGATTTTGTAAACTCGTTTTGATATTAATGAATTTGTATAGCTAAAGAAAAAAAACATAGTAACATGTTACACTTTTATATTTGAATGCGCTTACTAGAAACATTCACTACAGTGTTACACTGGATTACCTTAGATTTCAAATGATGAGTTCTTTTTTTACGGAATCAGAAAAGAAATTATAATCCAACATAAGAAAGTGAACACGTAATCCATGTCAATATGTCATTAACCTAACTTGTTGGTTTAGGCTTTTAAACTTTTTGCTATTATAATAAATAGTGCTCTCTGAATCAGCTAACCATTCGGTCGTTGTATTATATGCCGATTTGATTCATTTTCATCCGTATTTTTATGTTGGATAATAATCATTTATATTTAAAACATTGAACTATTTGTGATTTATAATCACAATACTTTTAGACAGATTTTCTAGTTCTATAAAAATAAAATTATGTTTTTCATGATTAAACATTTTGTGTTGCATGATATATACTTGACCTATTTTTTGTTCTGTCTAGTGTCTACGCTTGACATTTCAGGATACTTTACGATTCACCTTTATTTTTACCCTTTGTTTTATTTATAGAAAATGAAAAGGGCAGGTCACAGAAAGTGGGAAATGACAAAGAAAACTATAAGAATGATAAAAAAAAAAAATGATAGTATATGCTAAACACCTCATCTTATTGCCGCATCAGCATATAAACAATGGTGGATCATTATCATTATCGTCAAGTCATCTTCAACAATCATGCTTTCTGAAAATTATTTCATATTAATAGTACGAGCCAATGTATACAGAAAAATAGAGACAAAACAAACAAACAAAAAATTAAAAAAATTATCGTATGCACTTGAAATTCGTTTCATTATTGTCTATAAACGTTATCAAATACTTTATTTAACTAATAAAAATTTATGATAATTGGCAAAGACCATAAAAGTATAATTAAGATGATAACCAAATATTCTATGTGTCATAAAAGACAAAATCCACTATTTTTATTTTCCTTTTCGAATTGCGCATATAAATATGGCTAACTCCTTCACATTGGTCATAAGGTCTCTGTCTATAATTCTCGTTAATATCTTCATTTTTGCTAGATCAGAAAAATGGATGGGTTTGGAGCTAAGTACGAGTGCTTGTTCTTTGGTAAGACACATATAGACACATCTCATCTTCTAACCTTTTTTCTGAAAAGAAATTAAAAACTTTTGTTCTTTAATTTGTTGCAGATATGGACGATACTTTATACCCTTTGAGCATCGGAATCAACTTAGCTTGTCGAAAGAATATCCAAGGAAAAGAGACTTAACATCGAATATTTCTTAAGCATATAACTGAATTTCTTATCTGTTTGATGTCTCTTTGTTATTTGCAGAGTTCATGCTTAACCAACTCGGAATTGAAGAGAGTCAAGTTCCTAAGATGTGTTTGGATCTTTACAAAGAACATGGAACCACTATGGCTGGTCTCAAGGTCAGTCATTTCAAATTTCTTGATCAAAATTGTTCTTATACCGAACCAGACGAAATAACCACAACAAAGGGGTGTTTACAGGTTCTTGGTTACGAATTTGACAACGATGAGTTCCATGAATATGTCCATGGAAGACTTCCATACGAGAAACTTAAACCTGATCCAATTCTCCGTAACCTTCTTCTCTCTATGCCTCACCGTAAAATCGTAAGTTTCTTCCGTCTTAAGTTTCTTTACTCGGAGTTCTCCACCGAATCCTTTTTTCTCATCCTCTGTTTTTTATTTTCCCATCAGATCTTTACTAACGCAGACAAAGCTCATGCAACACGAGCCCTTACCAGATTGGGTCTAGAGGATTGCTTCGAAGGAATCATTTGTTTCGAAACACTAAACCCTTCTTTTGATGCAAAGACTCGAATTCTCTGTAAACCTTCTGTAGAAGCATTTGAAGCCGCAATTCGCATTGCAGACATTGTTGATCCTCGCAAAACGGTAATAGAAAAAGTCACAAGGTTCTTTCACAGTTTTCAGTTACCAAACTCAAAAGTCACAAGTATCTTTTTTCTTTTCAGATATTCTTCGATGACAGTATACGTAACATCGCTAGTGCTAAAGCAACGGGGCTTAAAACCGTGTTTGTTGGGGACTCGGTGCTAGTTCCGGGTGCAGACTATGCACTAAGCAGCATTCATAACATAAAGGAGGCAATACCTGATTTATGGGAAGACAACAAAGATGAGAAGCTCGAGCCAATTGTTCAGCAAGCCGCAGTTGCAGCCATGGTTCATGCTTAGAAAGACAGTCTAATAAGAATCTCACATTGATTAAGAGAACTTTAATAGTACTTTGAACTCATGTATCCGAAATAAAGAAACAAAAGATCAGAATTTGAAAATATGATTCGGATTTCTCAATAGCCATGATAGCAAAAAAACAGAACAAAGATAGAAATGAATGGTGAATTTCAAGCTTCCACTGGGAGCTCTCCGCAGGCATAGATTCTACAAGCTTTCTTGGGAACATCCATCGCCCGTGTCTCTTGAGATTCAAGAGTCCTCACAAGCTTCATACCTTCAATTACTTGTCCAAACACAACATGCTTGTTATCTAACCATGGAGTCTGCACAAAAACAAAACAGAGAATGCAAATATGTGAATAAATCTGAATCAAAATGCAAAGGCAAACATATGAAAGATAGATAACTTTATAGTTGATGTGAATAGTTGAGAATCTTTACCTTGACGGTGCAAATGAAAAACTGGCTTCCATTAGTATTAGGACCAGCGTTTGCCATACTCAAGATTCCAGGCCCAGTATGCTTCACTGCAAATGCAGAAACCAAGAAATCAAAAGCATTAACACCTCAAAGAAGTAATGCTAGATTTGCAGAAAACCAGAAAATTTATTTGTTAATAATACTCACGGGTGAAGTTTTCATCTTCGAAGTTAGCACCGTAAATACTAATACCTCCAGTACCCTGTGAAGCCATATCGAAAAGGAGATTTAGAAAAAAATATCAAATAACAAACAGTCTTATATGTAACTTCTCGGAAAAAAACTTACATTTCCCTCAGTGAAATCACCACCTTGGATCATGAAATCCTTAATAATACGATGGAAAGAGGAACCCTTGTACCCGTATTTTTTCTCACCTAAAGAATCAAATATCCTTTAGACAATGGTTTTTGTTTGTCTTTAAAGTTCCAGACTTTAAACATCATTTATTTTACAGTTGAAGATAAAGATCTTACCAGTACACAAGACACGGAAGTTTTCAACGGTTTTAGGCACAACTTCTCCAAAGAGACCCATCACAATTCTTCCAGCAACTTCACCTCCAATTTCCACATCAAAGTAAACCTTGTTTGTCACTTTAGCTTGAGGTTCTACTACTTCTTCTTCCTCCTATAAAACAAGTTCAAGAATCAACACAAATCCATAAGAAACAGGACATCAATGATTATGACAAAATTAGGTTCTTTTTTGAAATCTTACAGCCGCCATGGATTTAACACAAGCGGTTCTCTGGTGCTTAGTGGTCGCACAAACTCCGGAAAATTGCTTAAGCGGGAAACTTGATGCATAGTGCAATCTCGAAGATAATGCAATTCCAGAAGAACGAGCTCCGAAGCAAACAGATTGAGATGTTCGGTTTGCGGAAACTAATTGCGATTTAACACCGAACCCAATCTACACACAAAACCCCACAAGAACAGCAATAATATCGGATGAGATTTCGTTGCAACTCACACTACTTAAATGCTAAAACACAGTAAAACCAAAGTAGACGCCATTGCTGGTAAAGTGAAAAAGAGAAAGAAAAAAAAGCATAGACTTTTACGAATTCAAAGCATAAATCTCGATGAAAATTGAAAAACCCGCAAATGTAGGATTAAGTAGCGAACCTGGGAAATGGAGCGGGAAGTGTGAACCATCTGCATTGAAGACGAAGAAGCCATTGATTGATTAAAGAAGAAGACTTTGTTTGTTCGCTTAGACTACAGTCTCTAGTTTTTCAGATAAGAGAACCGCCTCGAGCCTTGTTTTTAAGTTAGCAGATGTGGATTGGTATCCTTAGCATAGATGCTAACGTACGCCGCATGATTACGACAACTAGGCCTATTTGATATCTTACCAGGCCCAGCCCAACAAGATTTTCTCTTGGTTATTAATAGGGACTTATAAACAGTTTGTAACACAACACATAAAATGTACCCATTTCTCCAAATAAACTAGAAGAGATTGTTTAATTAAGCATCTAATTAGTTTCAATACTTAAGAGGGTAACGAAATTAGAAACAAGCAAAAAAAAATTACATTTTTGTATTTTTTTTTGCTTTTTTGTCTATAAACATTTACTTATACTAGCAATACATTAATTAGTCTTAAACTAGTGGTAATGACATGATACCTAATCCAAGTAAGGGCTAAGCTCTTCCAAACCCACTTCCGGGGCTAACAATGTGAAACCTGTATTTTTTCCTGGATTTCAAAAGTTCAACAACGTCGACGAAGTCTTCAGAGGTGTCTCCAGCGATTAGCATCAAATTAGAAGGTTCAGGATGTTCAGCTGACCAGGAAATGATGTCTTCGAGAATCTTGGTATGTCTGGCGTATCTCTCTCCTGCGGGGAAGTGATTGAGCTTGATTCCCTCAGAGGGGAAATCAAGACCAGTCATATCACCATACCCCCTGATTGAGACCGGACCATGATGACCAGCACTGGAAATGGTCGATCTTATGTTCTGCAAAACCACACCAGCAGTCAGGTCACCAATCTTGCAATCTTCTATGTCCCAGAAGATCCCTGTCTCTGCCGCTGCCATGTTTCACATAAAGGTAACACTTTTAAAAAATATTACTAACAAACGGCTAAGCATTAAAAAATAATAAAAACCCTAACTTTCTAGTTTTTTAATGACTTGTCTAATCTTCAGATATAGACAGTTCATAAAAACAACGAAGATATGAAGAGAGATCTTACCAGCGTAATCTCCGGGAAAGGCAGACATTGTTTTGCCGGACTGAACAAGAGAAGTAAAGGGACTAGTCGGATGGTGAGGTTTTAGGTCTGTGGGACTGTGGCTGCTGATGAAATAAAAATTGAGGCTTTGTTTCTCTGGTGGTGTGCTTTTGTCGATTCTACCCCCTGCCAACGCACATTGACAACCAAATAGCTGTGGGTAATTTAGTAACTTCGGTTGTCAATGACTTGGGCCGCACCATGGCCCAACCCTCCTCATTGTTGTAATGCTCAGAGAACCAGAGTTACACTATGGGCTGCTTTAGGTGAGTGGAGTAACAGGCCCTGTTTCGATTCTACGATGGATTTTTCCTCTCGTGGCATTGCAATGTACACGTAAACCGACTACGGTGAGAGAAAGACAATTAGAGATATTCAAGTTCGAATTCAGAGATACTGAAAATGAGATATTTTCGTTCTTGTTAACAATCGAAACGAATCTCAAGTTGCAGGACCATAGGAGACGATAGATGACTGAGCCGGACTAAACAATAGTAAAAATGTACGTTGTGAAAAACATACGTTTTTACGGTTACCTAGTCTAGATCAGACATCTTAGTGTTAAGCCTGAGAACTACTGGGCCTATTCGGTATCTATCAGGCCCAGCCCAGCAAGATATACCAAAATGCTTCGTCTTTGAAGTGAAATTTCTCACTTGGTGTAATTAACTTTCCAACTTAATAGGAAACTGAAATTTTTATTGATCTAGAATACAATTCGGTTCAACCTAGAATTATAGATAACGAAAACCAAAACTTATAAGTTAAAATTAAAATAAACATATGTGTCAGAAAACGACATCACATCTCTCCTCCAACTCCAGTTTTGCTTTGCGTTTAAGTTAGTTTAGCTATGCATAATTCTCCTCTTAACAAATTCAAATATTTATAACGATCCAATCTATACATGAACATATCACAGTTGCAAACTAGAGCTTCAAATCTGGTTTACTTGCTCTTCCACATCAAAATCATGGACTCCAGATGTTATGGCTTCTTCTTTGCTTTGTTCTCTATCACTGCGTTTGCTCTTGCTTATGATCCTGACACACTTCAAGATCTCTGCGTTGCAGATCGCACTTCAGGTACACTTATGTTTATATCTTCAAAATTAAATTTTGTGTTTACAGTGAAGTTTGAATGATATATGAAGTAATTATATATGTGTCTGGATTATGTAGGGATAAAAGTGAATGGTTTCACATGTAAGCCGGAATCAAACATCACCGCCTCAGATTTCTTCTTCGCCGGAATCGGAAAATCCGCCGTCGTTAACAACACAGTCGGCTCCGCCGTCACGGGAGCGAACGTAGAGAAGATCGCAGGGCTCAACACGCTCGGAGTCTCACTTGCGCGTATCGACTACGCGCCTGGAGGTTTAAACCCGCCGCACACGCACCCACGGGCCACCGAAGTGATCTTCGTATTGGAAGGCGAGCTCGACGTCGGATTCATCACGACGGCGAATAAGCTATTCGCTAAGACGGTGAAGAAAGGAGAAGTTTTCGTCTTCCCAAGAGGATTGATTCATTATCAGAAGAACAACGACAAAGCGAAACCGGCCTCGGTGATCTCGTCGTTCAACAGTCAGTTACCGGGAACACAATCGATCGCCGCCACGCTATTCACGGCCACTCCGGCGATTCCAGATCACGTTTTAACGACGGCGCTTCAGATCGGGACAAAGGAAATCGAAAAAATCAAATCTAAGTTTGCTCCCAAGAAAGTCTAAAATATTTAGAAATCTCTAAATTCGGTTCCTTATATATTTTTTATTTTATTAATTGGTTGAAATAAATGAAAAAGAAGAAGCTTATTCATTAGAGTAACCTAGCTGAATCAGCTGGAGGGTTTTAAGAAATCCATATAAGAGCAGCGCAAACCTATAAACAGTGATCTCTCTACAAAGCAAAACCGGGGATGGAGAGAAAGCTGTACAATTCTTTATACACTAAACAACATAACCTTGCCTAGATTATATATATGTATGGACACTGAAACCCAAAACACTTTTATTTATCTATCCTGAGGTTATGACAGAGATGTCCAAGTTCCGGCCGTGACTTCATCCAATCTAAGAATTTCATTTCTTCTGGCGACGTGCTATAGAGGTATGATCTGAATGTTATCAGGTAAAAGTAGCGCCTGTTCGAACAAAACAATCAAATTATTTGTTTGGATATGGAAAGAAATGAAACACAAGGTTTGGTTTGGATTGGTTAAACTTAAACCATATTGGATTTAAGTAACCTACCTTAAGGCTTTAACACCCATGTCCATGATGTATGAACGGTTTTCATCTTTTGTAATAGGAAGCTTGTTCAGTTCTTTACTGTAGTAAACGATGTCTTCTCTCAAATGTCCTGCACCAGCACACCTATAAAATGCCAAAACAAGAGGATGAAATCATGAGCGATGTAGTTAAAAAGTTTAACAGAGATTTTGATTGATTCGATCGATACATACAGTTCAACTATTCCATCTACATCTGATTTGCTTTGAGGACCATGAGAAAGCACTCTTATGAGACTCAGTATGTCACGATAATCTCCCATACTCAACGCTTCTTCATCACAAGCCCGTGAAGGCGAATCATCTTCTTCTAAGGATGAAGAAGTTGTGGCTGGTGTTGCTGTGAAGTTCTGACCACGTTGAAGTAGGAGACAAGTAATGGCCATTGCATAAGAAACACCTCCGAAACCGGTGTGTGATACGAACAAGTAACTCCCAGCGGAACTGTGTTGAAAACGTCACAACAAGTTAAAACGAAAGAGATTTGGTAAATGTATCAAATGTGAAAGAAAAAAAACAGATGACTGATACTTACTCGTCTTTACAATACTGAATTGCGTCTACATCGGAAGCTAATGCGTCTTTTTCTCTGGTTAAAGGTATTCTCCGGTAAGATATCTTGAAATTTTCATCTTTCAGAGCAGCATATACTTCTGCAGGTGTCTTTACATTATCTGGTTGAATATTCTCCCAATATCCAATAACCCGAGATTGATTTGATGCTGGGCTGTATTCTTCACGATGCAATAGCATTCGGCCACCAGTCTCTCGAACTTCAGACAATATATCTTCTTTTAACCGTGTTTCTATACTTTCTACCTGCATTGAGAATACAAATCAATAAAACTGCTTTTGCATTTAGCATAATTATTAGCTGTGATTGAAACATACCACTGCACCGGTTATTCCAACATGCTTAAGGGTATCAACAGGTTTACTCAATTCTCTCAAGACAAATGGAGTCCCATTGATGTAAACAACTGCTTCTTCTCTCAAGTCTGTTACTACTATTCTTTCTGTTGAAACCCCACCTTCTTCCTTTAATTTGGTGCCTAAATAGGCGAGCATCTTTTTAGCGCCTGAAATTGTGGGAGTTGCCATGCTATACACAGGATATCTATCGACCTGAAAATGAACGTTATGTCATGGTTAAGTATGATCATTTCAAGGTTACCAGTAATCAGAAAACCATGGGTACAAAAATCATATTTCCTTGAAGCCTACCTTGTATACGTGAGGTGCACCTTTAATTTGCAAACGACTTGAAGTTCTTTGGCCAGGGAAAAAGTACATTTTAAGTATAGAACCTTTGCCCAAGACAGAACCACTCCGTTCATTGACAATTGACTCCATGACTGCATCTCCATGTTGCGATTCATGTTGTGCCCGCAATTCCTCCTACATGAAAATATTAAAACTTGTAACACACAAAATTAAGAAAATTAAATGGTTTCGCAAGCCTGAATAATGAGACATTTGACTCACAGGAATGGTAAAAAATCGTCCAGGTCTTAGCCTTATGCTCCACTTCATTGCTTGCACCTCCGGCCTCTGATGCAACCAATTCTTGAACGTCACTTTAGATTCTCCTTCCACAAAGAATCCATCAAAAGCTTTGCTTCCTAGATAGGCTGCAAAGGCAATCAAACGGAAGTATCTCTCCAAGTATTCAGCGCCACGTTTCAAGGCAGCACTCCTTACTCGTGGCTCAACATGTTGTTGGTTGAAAACCTTCCTGTACTGCAGAACAGCTTCACGAATATTTTGCAATGCAGAACATCTATCAATCACAGCATCTAATGCCTCACGGGATTCAACTCCATTATCGAATAACCTAGTGATTTTCCATAGCAAAAGGATGTCATCCATTCCAAATGCACGACCTTGTTCCTCCTCAGTTCTTCGTCCTGAATTACAAGGTCTTGTTTCAGCGTTATTACTTCCAGTTTCTTCACCACCACTTGAGGAATCTTCATCCACAATTTCATGGGTTAGAACGTCATAAAGAACCTTGATAGGTCTCCCATAATTGATGCGGAGTTTCACTAGACAGGCAATGACAGTTCCAGTGGTTGTTCTACCTCTCCCCATCTGTGAATGTCGAAACAAAAAAGGAAATGCGGTAAGTTAAACAGATAAGCTAAAGAGGATTACCAAATATATCGAAATACACAAGCAGATTAACTCAACCTGGCAATTGAAGACAAAAGCAGTGTCTTCGGAAGCAGAAGCAATATTAGATGTCAAGGTGTCAAAGTCTGAGCTTTTGGGCGCTTTACCATCAGTTATAGGTACACGTGCATACTTAATTGGAAAACCATCAGCCTCTAAACATTTATAGACCTCAAGGGGTGTTTGAACAGAATCAGCATCCACATTCTCCCATAAGTCAAAAATCTGTCCATCTTTGGTTTCATGAATGACCATTATCGCACCATCATATCGCTTAGCTTCTCTAAGAATATCCTCTTTTAGACGAGCCTCCATTCCTTCAACCCTATCTCGATCAATTCCCTACATAGAGGTATTAATGTAAGCTTTCCAACCAATCAATAAGAAGAGAAATTGAGACTTATCACTCAAAAGTATTGCATCTAAATAGTTTCTGAAATATACTATTAACACACAAATTATTACCGTATATTCTAGCATGTTCTTATATGGCCTTTCAACTTCACGTAGAACAAATGGCTTCCCATTGATATATATAACAGGTTCTTCTCTCATATTGTGCCAAAAAACTGGCCGACCACCTCTAGAACTCCCAACCCTTTCAATGACAGATCGAATACCATCTATAGTTGGATTTGCAACACCATACACAGGAAATCCTGGAACCTCCCTAAAATTTGGTGCTCCTTCCACCCTTTCTGGTAGACTTAAAATTTGACACCCAGGACTATGATCACTCTTTAGAACAGTTTGACTTCCCAGAACTGCCCCACTTCTAAGAGCAGCAACGACACTCATCTCGTGAGGGCGCCCGTCGGTAGATTCTGCAATCTTTGTCAAAGAAGGCTTCATAGCTGCATATCCAAGGGCACCCATAGGATCTCTCCTGAGCAACCTGGAAGAGGCAAATGAACTTACATGAGACCTCTGAAGATCATATGCAGTATGAAACACAAGTACCAGGTAAATTTTGGCATTCAAATTCTATTACATTAGCGTAAATAGATACTGCAGGGAGCTACTTAAATATAGGAAAAGTCTCTCAAATAAGTTGTTCTTCAACTGCTCCCATGGAAAACTGAGGTACAACCAGATTTACAAGCAAAAATAATCTGCTTGTCAGTACCTGCGAAGAATGCTATAGAGCTCGGGCCTAGCTCGCATCCAATCAGCAAAACTGACATGGCCAAGCGAACCAGATTGGAGGAAAGCACCCTCTGAATGAAGATATACAGCAAAGCATATAAGGAAGTAATATCTTTCCAAGTACTCTACAAAAAATGAGAGTGCTGCCTCTCTCTTCTTTTCATCGGGTTGACGCAAAATACTGCTGCGATAGGTTGCAATTGCCTCTCGTAAATTCTGTAAGTTAATTCATGGATAAACTTTAGACCTTTTACACTAAGTGAAACCCCATAAGATAAAAACTATAAGGTTGCTTATACATTAGATTGTATACTTAATTTAGGTATTCAAAACTTAACACATATACCTGCATGGATGCACATTTGTCGATGACCTTATCAACTTGCCTTTTACCTTCTACACCACCCTAGAATCATGAAACCAATAATTAGTTAGAAGCAGCAGGACCATCAAGATGATCAGATAAAGACAAACGGAAAGGGACTATATACCTCTAAGACTCTAATTAAACTTCTAACGACCGCATATTCCCCTCTACGGATTGCCTCCTCCGAATTCGGCAGATTAACAGTAATATTTTCACCAGCTTTAAAGATTCTCCCAAAAGAGTTGTTTCTTGGGAATCCTTGATCTTTAGTCAACATTATTTAGCAAAGAAAATAAATGACAGGTTAATAGATACCATAATGAACTGGCTTAAACACCAATCTGTCTGGACTAATTGTCTCTAGGCTATATTTTTTTCGAGAAATACGTGGCTCCTTAGATATATATACATAAGAACAGGCTTGAGAGAGAGGGTTGAGAGATGATTATTTGGCTTGTCGATAATGTTTCATTTCTCTATGAAAAATAAAGTGGAATAAAAGTAAACAATTCAATATAAGGTATCCCAAATTCAGCTTCTTTCTTTTAGAATAACAATATAATTCACTGAAAGAGCATTTGTTATACTCTCTTCTCATATGCTTCTTCGCAAGTTGATCGGTTGGAGATGATGAAGTACCTGATGCTCCAGTACGTTTGAAATAGACCAGGGTTGCAATCACCATTCCAGTGGTCGTACGTCCACGTCCCATTTGACAATTGAAAATTATCTCCGTATTAATGTCAGCCTGAGATATCTTCCTAATCTGAGATCATACATGTGTATTAAAAAAATTACTTGACAAGAACATAGTAATCGCAATATAATGTTATGCTCCTAGCAAAAACCAAATGGCAAGAGATAAGATCATTCAAGGTTGTCGACTTAGAGGAATGGCATAAGACTTACCAATAGATCAAAATCTGTTTCTTTTGGTGACTTTTCATCCGTTATAGGAACACGTTCATAATCGACAAGGTAGCCTTCAGCTTGCAGTTCTTCATAAACCTAGATCCAGAGAAGTGTATATGCAAAAAGAATGATATAAACCTGGAAATCAATCCCATTAAAAAGTGTACATTAGATGATTCGTTCCAATGTCTTACCTCAAGCAGTGTCTTCAAAGAATCAGTTGATACTGGCTCCCACTGGTCCACCATCTGACCATCTGGTAGTTCATCGGTGACAAGTATCTTATTCCCATATCTGCAAGGCAAATGGTCAAATACACCCAAAGCAAAAACAATGAAACAAACAAAGTTACATCATTTATAGGACCTAGTGGTTACCTCGATGCCTCCATGAGAATATCTTTTTTTAACCGTGCTTCCATTTGCTCTACCCTTACCCTGTTGATTCCCTGATCAGAAACACAAGCATAAGTTCACAAATGAAAGGTTTCATGAATACACAAGCTTCTGATTTACTTTGTTAGTGGAGACAATTTGCATCTACCAAACCAACTAATGTACAACATGTACAAAAGGTTATATTAATGCACAACAAAAGTGTTTCCAGATGGAATCGACCGCATATTAGGACAAGGCTTTTGTACCGTGTACTCAAGATTGGTGAAAGGTTTCTCCACATCACGTAGAACAAACGGTCGCCCATTTATGTATACTACCTGCCAAATGTTTAGTAAATGACAAGTTAATAAGAAAGAATATCGAAGTAACAATATTGGCAGAAGCTGGAGTAGATGGATTTACCGGTTCCTCCCTAAGACTAATCCAAAGAACTTTTACTTGTTTGCCGTCCTTGTGAGCTCCAATGTGCCTAAGAACGTTTCGTATCCCAACAGCGGTTGGGATGGCAACCCCATGTACGCGTAGTGAATCAGCCTGTAACAAAGACCACAAAACCAACATCAGATAACAAAATGAGAACACCTTAAGCCAAGTATCTCAAAACCAGCTTCAATAGACAATTAGTACTCGAGGTTTATACGGACGGAACTTTGTATATCGGAACACACAAGATCAAGTTGTAGAATACTATATAACGAGTGTCGTACATAAAAACCTAGCTGGAAGCAAAGAAAATGGCAACACATCGGACTGGTTTCTGTGATTCGATTTCGATTTGATTTAACAGATTGAGCTCACTTCATACAAGCAGGTTTTGAAAATTCACAGCTGGAATCGAAAATAGCATTAAAAATCGGAAAATGGGAGAGATACCTGACGGTAATTGGGAGCGCCTTCGATCTGAGGAGTCATACGCTTGTTCTGACAACCTGGAAAATGGTCACTCTTAAGAATCGTCTTCTTCCCAAGTACCGATCCATCTCTCAACTTCATCACCTGCTCTGGCTCCTTCGGTATCGACGACATCTCTCATCCAAAAAAAAACTCGAAGATTCGATCCCGCGTAATCTGAACACCTCTGGGCTTCCTCTTTTAACACACTCTAAACTGTTATTCGTTTCCTGGAAAAAAACGACAAAATCCTGCGCCAATGCGGAACGAAGAAACGCTAGAATATTCTTTGATCCGCAGACAAAATCCTAAACGAGAATCCAAGTTTGAGAGAGAGAGAGATGAAGAAAACGGATAAGGTCTGCGAGCTAGAAATGGAACGAATCGATTTAAGAATAAACTTGGAGGATAATTCCAACAAACTTATTAGAGCGGAGAGAAGGAATTAAGAGAGACAAGCTCACACGCTAATACTAATATTTATGTACACATAATATCTGATTTATATAGTTGTTTATAAACAACAGAATCTATAAAATTAAACGATTCAATTTTTGGAAAGATTTTTTTGAAAAAAAACATAACGAGAGAGCTATCTAGATTCTAGAAGCCTAGAGGGTTTTTAATAAGGAAATAGAAATCAAAATAAAACTTAATTAATAAAATGAGGATTCTACTACCCATAGTATAGTAATTATTTCTTTTCTTTGAATCGGATAAATTCAATATTTATCCGAATCAACACGTTTGTTTAAAAGCTTCAATTCAAGCCAACCATAAAGAGATAAGAAATCAAACTTTTACGTTATAACCAAAAGCAAGTAATAAAGTTAACTTTTACAAAACATAAAAATAAAATAAAAAATAAAGTAGCCTCCGAATAAGAAGAATAATAAGAAAGTAAACAAAACTCCGATTGGTCAGTAAATGAGTTATGGGGTCTTGCGTCACACAGAAACGTGAAAGACGTGTCTTTTTCTTCAATATGTCGTCTGATTATTTCCAATCCTGCAAAGATATTTATTTTCTGTAAAGCGGATTTTCATGAAACTAACATTTAGTTTGAAGAAAACATTTAATATTTCTATTTTATGATATAAAAAATTAACAAAATAATGTGTTATAATATAAATTGATAATTTTGAATCCTTGTTATCTCTAATCAGTTTTGAACATTTATTATGTTACTGTCCTGTGACCATATATGAAATTGAGCAAGATTTTTGATTTTCAATAATAATTAAGTTTTATTATTACTACCTTACAATGCCAACAAACTTCAATAATACTGACAATGATCCCTTTGAAGATGGAAGACTAACCAATATACATACATACACTAACGCATTGCAAAACAAACTTGCAAACGCTACACAATCGCGTGGTGCTATTCGAAACCTATTGACAAGGCAGTCATAAATATATACAAATGTCAAGACATGTAAGGAGTGAATACATACCCGTATCATTCATAAATCCCTTGGTATTGACTATATAAAGTTGCAGGTCATATAGATATGTCAAAAAAAGTGACAAGTCACGCATATTCTTTATCTATAGCCACCTTATAAAATAATTGCCGGATGACTCGTTTTACGCGTTGTGAGTTAAACACGATCGGATTCGTTGCTTGGTTCTTTTCTTTTTTTAAAAAAATGGGTTCCCACTTCCCACATGTTGTTAGATGACAAATTTTTACGAATTTACATATACTTTATTGGTAAGAATTTTAACAAAATATGTATTGGAGAATGATAAACAAAGACACGCGCATTAAACACGGTCTCAGGAAATGGGTTTTTAACTCTTTGGTCATCTATTACAGAAGTTAACAACAACTATACAGTTAACTAGGGACAATCCAAAAACAAACACAATTATTATTCCGATCCATATTGTAACTCCTTATTATTTCGCATAATTTTTATACTAAAAAAAATTGAACTACTACTGAAAATTTGTTTATATTTGAAAGACTTACAGCAGTATAAAATATTATTTAAAATATTTAATTACTTAAATGATTAATAATAATAGTATTCTACCCAATTATCGTTGAATACCATTATTATTTTCTCGCAGCTCGCATTAGTACTATATTTTAATAATATTAAAGGGAACATGTCAACAACTTAAGTGTATGACATATAGCATGTTTAAATAATTGTAAGCTGTCAAGTCATATCGAATTGATTGATATTTTATTTTCAAATGCGATTCTCGTGGACTTCAATATGTGGTTCACAAGCTTTTTGTCTTTCTCCTCTTTTTTTTTTTTTTTCTTTTCTTTTCTTTTCTATTTAGTCATTAACAAATGTTTTCTATTTAGCTTTATTGTCAATCTAGTCATGTAGATCATTAACAAACCTGTAATCAGGAATGAGTAATCAGTATTATTTAAATCTTTGTCTAATGAACTTGTTAAATTATCGATTTATTTATGTCCTAAGATTTGGAAGATCTCTCTACCACATGTATCCACTCTCCCAAGACAAATGAATATATTCCTTTACGAAGAAGCTTTGGCATAAAATATCACTTTATACAGGGGAGAATAAATTTTACAACAAAATGAGTGTACTTTAGTTTTAGTAGTAATTTATTTGTTAGCTCAACTATGAAACGGGCATATGTTTTACGTGTTATTCAGTTACCACAAATTTTTCATTACAATCTTATATACAGTAAAACCTCTATAAATTAATACTGTTAGGACCGTGATATAATATTAATTTATCGAGTTATTAATTTATCGATATACTAATTGAACCGAAATACTAATTTGAGACTAGAAAAATGTATTAATTTATAGAGGTATTAATTTATCGAGTATTAATTTATAGAGGTTATACTGTATTCTGAAACTTAATATGAGTTTTGATATCAGAATCTCTGGCATAGAATATATCATTTGATAGAGGTTTGTAATCCAATTGATTAGTAATTTGAAATAGAGGGTTTTTTTTTTGTTTTTTTCCAAAACACAATGGTATTTTGATTAAAAATAATAGTTCACACTCTCCTGTGAGATATTTTAAATACTAAGGGGTCTATATGCAAATAAATATTAATTAAATAAACTAGCAAATTATTTTTATCTTAGACAAACCATCGACCCGTTTCGACCCGACCCGGTTGATTGGAGCAGACGCAGATAGATTTCGAGTTCTAGGGGGTGTTATTGGATTGTGGTTTTTAATAGATTTGAATTAACAGATGATATTAGTGTATTTTGAAGTCTAACACATTTGTGATTTTTTTCTAATGCATATACATGTATTTTCTAATGTATTTGAAAGTCAAGTATTGTACTTTTGGTGATTGATACGAATTTTTTCATTTCTAATTTTATAATTAAAAATTAAATGTTTCTTCTCACTTCTCATCGTTTCTTTGGTGTTCTTCTTCCTGTTTGCTTTTGCCCCAACCAACTAAAATTTGATTAATGAGATCAAATGCTTAAGCGAACTAGAGTCCGTGTCAATCGTTAGAGAAATAAGTTTTTCATCTGAAGAATAACACCAAATCTAAGAAGAGCAGCATAAGTACTTGCAGCCTTAAGAAGAGCAGCGGTCACAACGACCCACAACCATTCTAGATTTGATCTATTGAACCTCCATCAACTCCCGGAGAAAACTACACAACTCCTAGCAAGAAAATTCGAGCCATAACTGCACATAAACAAATAATAGAGAGGGGGAGACCGACACGATGCTGTGTGAGCCACCGCTGCCTATGGCCGGTGAAGAAAGATGATGAAAAACTCGACGGCGCTAGGGTTTTTAGGAGGAAACAAAAGAGGACGATTTGTCTTTTCGTCAGAATATTTTTTCGTATACCTTATTTTATTTTGCAGTTTGAGAGATATTTGAAAGATGAATTACTGAGATATTTGAGAGAGATGAAATACTGGAGAGAAACATCGGATTGTGTTTCTTCACGATTTAGGAGTAAAATCCTTTAAAATCCAAAATGTAACCAAATCAGATAGATATTGAATAACAGTTGTTTTTATTGTATTTTAAAATACATCAAATCCAATAACAGTAGATTTGAATGTATTTTTTAAAATACATAATTGAATAACGCTTGATTTCAAAATACATTCAAATCCTTTAAAATACAAAATTGAATAACCCCACCCTAGTCTCGATTAGTTTTGGGGGGTGGGGGAAGCAGATGATGTCGACCGGTTTAGCTCTGAATCGCTGTTCGATTTCGGTATGTAGAACGGCCGATACTTTACTTAAACGGCCAACGGTCTCCGTCTTCAGGAGTTTGAAATTCAGTCGCCGGCTAATCGGGAACTGCTCGATAGTGGCGAATCCTTTTGTTGTGGCGGACAACGAGAAGTACGGTAACAAACAGGTTATTAGTCTCACTCCTCGCCTTTACGACTATGTCCTCTCCAACGTTCGCGAGCCTAAGGTGTGTAACTATTTCCTCTTCTTTGGTTTTCGTCTTCCATTTCTCATATCTGTAGAGAGTTTACTTGTTATTTGGTGTCTTGCTTGATTATGTTTTAGATTTTGAGGCAACTTCGGGAAGAGACTTCCAAAATGCGAGGTAGTCAAATGCAGGTAACAATTTCACTGGGTTAGGATTCTTCTACTGGTTCAGCTTGTTGATGAGCTCTGGTTTATGCTATTTGTTTTGAAATTTGAAGTAGCTTCTGCTTGTTTATCGAGGTGAACAAAATCGTAAGTTAAAAGAATGAATTATATTGTTTCTGTTCTGGACACTACTAAGCTAATTTTCTAGTAATTTACATTTGATTTTGGCTGCAGGTGTCGCCTGATCAAGCGCAATTGCTTGCAATGCTTGTACAGATTCTTGGAGCAGAAAGATGTATTGAAATTGGTGTTTACACGGTGTTTAATCTTCTTCCTATGAGTTTGAGTATCGTTATATTGGCTCAATATCGTTCCTTATGAAAATGATGATGAGCTCGTGTTTTTGACAGGGATATTCTTCATTAGCTGTGGCGTTAGTTCTACCAGAATCAGGGTGTCTAGTTGCCTGTGAAAGAGATTCTAACTCTCTTGAAGTTGCTAAGAAGTACTACGAGCTTGCTGGAGTCTCTCACAAGGTGAGACCAAATAATATCCCATTCAATTATTGCTTGTAAAATGGTTCCTCAACATATACTTGGCCTCTTGGAAATCCTTGTATAATTTTGTTTCGCTCTCCTGTCTTATTCAATATCGGTAGATTCATTACAAGCAACTGTATGATTCGTTGATTTGTTTACTCTAGTCAGGTTAATGTAAAACATGGTCTTGCAGCTGAATCATTGAAATCCATGATTCAGAACGGTGAAGGATCCAGGTATATACAGTAAGCTTCTTTCATTGTAGTGTTGATGGTGGCACTCTTTGAAATGAAATGATTGCCTAAATTTCAGCTTTTATTACTTGCAGCTATGATTTTGCATTTGTCGATGCTGATAAGAGGATGTATCAGGACTACTTTGAATTGCTTCTTCAACTTGTAAGATGAATAATGCTAGTCTCTTTCCATAGTGGCCAAGTTAGCTTTAGCAGTTATCTCTGCTGACGCAGGTCAGAGTTGGTGGAGTCATTGTGATGGATAATGTTCTTTGGCATGGACGAGTTACGGATCCTATGGTATGCATCTTACACAAACACAATCATGCTCTAACGGCTTCCCAAATGAGAGAGAGACCATAAGTTCATATCAATAAATTCAACAGGTGAATGATGCGAAGACCATCAGCATTAGAAATTTCAACAAAAAGTTAATGGATGATAAACGTATAAGCATCAGTATGGTGAGTGTTTTCTGGATTCGATCACTTTGTGCTCCCAAGTCCCAACTTTCTTTCTTTGTGCATTAGGTACCAATCGGTGATGGCATGACGATATGCCGCAAGAGATAATCACTTGGGTAACAGTGAAGCTGATCCAAGAGAGAAGTCTTTAAACATGAAAGTATCGGTGCCAAGTATTTCAGGAAAGGGAAACAGTTCTTGTTCTGAATCCATAATCACGAACTCTGACAAGTTTCATCAACCTGGGAGGCTAACGCATGCACTTACTATTGTCAAATTGTTTTGATCTTTCTGAATTCTGATTACTGGCAAATTGTTTTTTTCTATGATATTCCATTATATATATTTTTAAAAGGAAAATCTCGTGAACATCACATCTAGTTCCATTCTATTTCGTTCCAATCCCAAAATTTAAAAAGGACATAAACGAACATGTTTTTCTATTTCCAAAATTCTCCTCCCGTAAAATCCGGTTCAGAAGATTTTTTTTATTTTTTATTTTTTTATTTTTTATTTTTTTATTTTTGGTCACAAAGTTCCAAAATAAAGCCAAAATAAATCCGGTTCAGAAGATTTTATATTTATTAAAAGCCAAAATAATGTAAGATTTTGAAAGCAAGTCCTTACCGACTACTCGAAAAATGTTCTCAATAATTAGCGAGCCAGTGTCATCAACTAATCGATTGATTTCACGCCATGCCTTCGTTCTCACTGAGCACTCCTTTCCTTTTGTTGGTTTTCTGCTTGATCGGCTTACAAGCTGCGAATGATCTCCCAGATAAATCCGGCGGTGACGTCTGCCCCGGGGGTTCTGATCCCAGAAAGCCCGATATTCGACTTAACCTGCCAACTGGCTCCGTCGTCGGAAACTCCCCGACGGAGACGAGTCCTTTAGTTATGGCGGACGACCAGAAGTACGGTAACAAAATGGTTATCAGTCTCACTCCTCGCCTTTACGACTACGTCCTCAACAACGTTCGCGAGCATGAGGTGCTTTGGTTTTTTCTTCTTCCACTTAATCAGATTTACTGTGATTTTACTTGTGACTTGATTTATGTTTTAGATTTTGAGGCAACTTCGAGAAGAGACTGCCATTAGTCAAATTCAGGTAATACTTTCCACCTCGGGATTAGGGTTCTTTTACTGGTTTCAGCTTGTTGATGACCTCTGGTTTATAGCTACTTGTTTGAAATTTGAAGTAGGTTCCCTTGGTTTAGTGAGATGAACAAGATTGTTACATTTTATTTTGGCTGTAGGTTTCGCCTGATCAAGGGCAATTGCTTGCGATGCTTGTAGAGATTCTTGGAGCAGAAAGATGTATTGAAGTTGGAGTTTACACGGTGTTTAATCTTTTTTTTTCCTATGAGTTTCCTTAAGAATTGTTTTGTTACTTATGACAATGATTACGAGCTCGTGTTTCAAACAGGGATATTCATCATTGGCTGTGGCGTTGGTTCTACCAGAATCAGGGCGTCTTGTTGCCTGTGATAAGGATTCTAACTCTCTTGAAGTTGCTAAGAGGTACTACGAACTTGCCGGAGTGTCTCACAAGGTGAGACTAAAAGATATTTTATTCAGTTACTCCTAAGAGGTACTAAGCGCTGTTTTGTGACTAGTGTCTTGGCCATTGTCTCTCGTAAACACTGATACCATGCTTGTAAAATGGTTCCTTAAGATACATTTAGCCTCTTGTTGATCTCATTACTAGCAACTGGTTGATTCGTCAATTTGTTTACTCTACTCAGGTCACTGTCAAACATGGTCTTGCAGCAGAATCTTTGATGTCGATGATCCAGAATGGTGAAGAGTCCAGGTAAATACAGTAAGCCTTTTTCATACATAATTGCCTATGGTAGCTCTATCTCAAATGACTGAATCATTTCAGCATTTCTTATTTGCAGTTATGATTTTGCATTTCTCGATGCTGATAAGGCGATGTATCAGGCGTACTTCGAATTGCTACTTCGACTCGTAAGACCAAGATCATAATGCTAGTCTTCTTTCCATAGGGGTCAAGTTAGCTTTTACTGTTATCTGTCTCTACTGACAACTGACGCAGGTCAGGGTTGGTGGAGTTATTGTGATTGATGATGTTCTTTGGCATGGATGGGTTGCGGATCCTATGGTATGTATCTTACAACAATCATGCTGTAAAAGCTTCTCCCATGAGAAGCAAGACCATAATTTCATATTGATGAATTCAACAGGTGGATGAGGAGAAGACCATCAACATTAGGAATTTTAACAAAAAGTTAATGGATGATAAACGTGTAAGCATTAGTATGGTGAGTTGTTTGTTCTCTGGATTCTACCACTCTGTGCTCCTAAACACAACAAGCTCTTCCAAACTCATGCTTGATTTTTTTTCCACCTTTCTTTTGTGCATCAGGTTTCAATAGGTGATGGCATGACGATATGCCGCAAGAGATAATCATCTGCGAAAACCACCCGGCTTGCAGTCAACCTGATCCAAGAGAGAAGTCTTCAAACATAAAAGGATTGTAGAAGCCAAGATACTGTATATTATTGGTCTGACTCCATCCATTCTCACAAACACTAAAGACTCATCAACTTTCCCTTTTCAGTCAAAAATAAATGAATTTCCCGTTGTTTTTCCCTCTTCTGTCGAACTATATTGATAAACCAATAAAAACAGCTACATGACGGTCTATGACTCTTTCACAACAAAGGTTACGCGTTTAAGAATGAGTGCAATGCTTTGGACTTGAAGATTACTCTTCTTATGTGTTGTGGAAATTTTCAGATGTACTTTAGTAGCTAAATGTGTTGTTATTTAGGAGGTGTTTCTCCTTTGTATGTATCAGTTAATGACTCCAAAACGGGTTCTCCATTATAGGAGGTTACTGTAAGTTGATAAAAATACCTTTGGGAAAAAGAAAAAAAAACCAATGAAACCAGCAAATCCGAGGTTTCTAAAGTGGCATGAATACGAGGCCGTCGAAATAAACGACATGACGTTTAATAGTTTAAATTGGAAAAAACAAAAAAACTGCGCGTAGTTCTGAGATTTGCTTTTACATGGTGGGCGGATCAGGTGTACCACCAATTCAAATAACACGGTTACACGCGAACCCTCTGAGAAAATCCCCAAATCTCATTGAAATTAGGGTTTCAATTATCCGCGACACTTCGAACGCAAAATCAGAAATTTCCTGTCTATTCGCCACGAATCTCTAGGGTTCTTCAGACGGATTAGATTTCTGGGTTTAAGAAAATCTTTCTCGTGATGGCGTCGTTATCACTGAGCATTCCTTTCCTTTTCTTAGCTTTCTGCTTAATCGGCTTACAAGCTGCGGATGATCTCCCAGATAAATCCGGCGGCGACGTCTGCCCCGGGGGTTCTGATCCAGGTGGATGCCCAATTAACTGTTTTCGGGCGGATCCGGTTTGTGGAGCCGATGGAGTCACGTACTGGTGCGGTTGTCCCGATGCAGCTTGTCATGGCGCTCGTGTAGTCAAAACAGGAGCTTGTGACACAGGTAATGCTGGAAGTGCTTCTGTTCCAGGACAAGCTTTGTTATTGATTCATATTGTTTGGCTTTTCTTGCTCGGCCTCTCTCTTCTCGTTGGTGTCTTCTGATCTCTGAGATTTAAATGGCGGAACTAGACAAGGAATTTATCCCATTTCGTTTGTAGCTTTTAGTCATACTTTACAGAGCTTATGTGCTTTGAGATTGTAGATCACACGTCCTGTGTTTGTTTGTGTGTAAAGTTGAGTATTGTTTTGCTTTGTGTCTAATTGATTCTGTTGCAATACATTATAAGACTTGTATATCAAGATTTGATCAGACAGATGCTTAATACTTTCAACACTATCAAAGTTCATTTTGGTTTCCTTTAAAGGAGGAGTCTTTAATTTAGATAACTTCTTCGTTTAGTTTGTTTCCAAGTAAAACCGTTTTGTCAGATACTTGATAGATCTGCCATTTGTAGTAGTGGTTTGAGAACTTATCCATGGAGATTGAACATATAAAGGTTTCAAGATATGATCCTTGAAACTAGAAGAGTAGCTACTTGAATGTGAATACTTTCGTACTCTTAACTCCAACCAAATGTTTCGAATCATCGGTGTAATTGA
This sequence comes from Crucihimalaya himalaica, assembly GCA_004349715.1. Classification (NCBI taxonomy): domain Eukaryota; kingdom Viridiplantae; phylum Streptophyta; class Magnoliopsida; order Brassicales; family Brassicaceae; genus Crucihimalaya; species Crucihimalaya himalaica. The sequence continues at coordinate 3,780,874 of SMJT01000008.1, read as the reverse complement.
AGGCTTTTCTTCCTGCTTTAGCTACAGTTGTTTTGAATAGTTGATTAGCTCTCATAGTGAAATCTCATGATTACTAACCTTTTGAACTTGGTATTACGAGAACCTAATTCAGATGATTGAGAAAGTGGTATGAAAAATTTAAAACAAAGTCTTGATCTTGGATACTCAAATTCGAATTTTGGTTTCGATAAGTAACACTCGGAATAATGGAACAATTTACAATTTCTTTTTAATGTAAAGACAAAAAATCACTAATTTATATATATATCAGACTTATCAGTTATGTATATGAACTTACTCATTTAGTAACAAAAAATGCCGAAGTATTCATTAAGTATAAATTCCGTAGTGTGTGTTGTACAAACAAAGTTTAAGTTTTAACATTAGTCGACAATAACCATTATTCTAACTCCCATTGACCGTTAACATCCCGCTTACTCTAGTCGGTATCGTCTTAATTAGGAAAAAAAAATCCTTTATTGAAGTTGTATGTGATGCTCAGAATGGTGCTAATGGACGACAACGATGATGCTCGAATGAGGTGGTGGAAGGTTGCTGGCGAATAACATATAGGAGAAGTTGTCAATGATAGATATATTGTTGCTAGGGTTAAGTTTGAAATTGAGGACTTTGTCTTCAATTGATAATCATGACTTAAATACAACAACACCATGGTTTGATTAACGTCAACAAGACCAAGGCTTGGTCATTAGATAAACAAGACTTATCACTGACTAACGGGTATGATTAAAATGGCTTGATCAACGTAAAATTCAAGATTTAAACGTCTAATGAAATAGTTAGAGACTAAATGGCTAAAACAGTATATTAGGGATATTAATGATTTCTTACCACTTTTTTGTCCATATAAATCTTTTAAATGATATTTAGAATGGATACAAAAAATTGGACTTAGGAAAATTTCATTGCCCATGTTTGCTCACTAAAGTAGGATGCTAAAAACATAAGAATTTTAAACTAATTTATCGCCAAGAGATGCCTATATAAATCGATTTGGTTTCTCTTCTATTTATTTATTTATTTTTATTTTTGGGGGGGGGGGGGGGGGGAACGTGGCTCATGATAAATCATCATCATTATTCGTCGGTCAGTCTAATATCTCATATGCTCTTCACAATAGGCAATTATATGATTACATTATGTAATCTATAGGTATACAGCCCTCGCTGATTTCGATGGCCTTTCACAGCTATGGTATGTATAGGGTAATGACTTTTAGCTGACATGCTCCTGCTTTTGCTTAGTTTAACGAACTACAAATGTTATAAATCTATATAGGTTTCTATCCCTTTTGCAAGTTAAGATTCCTCACAAAAATAGCAGTTCGTATACATATAGATAGATACATACGATGTCAAAAAAAGAAGATAGACATACATTCATAAATCAAAGAATAATTTTCTGATAAATATGGTGAAATAACGTCTTCGCATACTTACTTATAATCTACATATTAAACCAAAGTATTTATGTATCTTTTTAACTGCTCCATACTAGCTCATCCTTGCATTGCATGCGTTCATGGTCATATATATAGGCTCAATTCTCAGTTTGCTAAAAAATCTTATAATAGACAAATACTGTTGAAATACCTAAATTTATTTCAACCCTTCCAAAAAAGGCTATAGTTTATCTTTTTTTTAAAAAAAGGCTATAGTTTTTCTTAGTTCTATATAACATATATATCTTCAACTAGCTATAGTTAAGCCCTATAGATATATAATGACGATATATAAACTAATTGATGTTTGCGACTATATATATGCACAAATAATGAAAAACAAGAACCTATACACGATATCAAATTCGTGTCTATAATCTATAATGATCATCACAATGTAAATTGGTAGTTGAGTTAATTTCATCTTTAATAAAAACTCGTGAGATTACCAGTGGAATGCAACTACAGGAATTACTCATACGCATAGTCACACCGAACAAGACCTAACATTAACAATCCCTGCCTGTATATATATGTGTGTGAGTTGTGCAATGGTCCAGACAAGAAACCAGTTTGTTAACAGAAAATAAATTTATATAAAACTCATTTACTTCTGTAATAATTAATGCATCAGCAATATCTGTGAAAACAGATCATACCTTTTCAATCTTACCTAGATGAAAAAAGCTCCTCTTTTTCAAAAATAAAATAAAAATAAGATAAAATTAAAAATAGAAAATGTAAATTAAAAATATCCATTTTTGTCTCTGCCCATCTCCTGCAAGCTGCAAAATCTGCTTGACTAATTAAGCAGCAGCAACAGCTTCAGAAAATGCAGCAGTAACAGGACAGCAGCCATATCAAATAAACTAAACAAAGTAAAAAAAGTTTGATAACCATTTAATGTCATTATATATATACACAACGCTGCTATTACATAATATATATATATATATATATATACACACACATACATTTTCACTTTTATAAGATAGCCCATATCTTCTGATTAGTTTCTGACTAATGGGACATGGGTTTTTAAGTTTTACACTGATCCCTAGCTATCCAAAGTTCTGTTCTGTATAACACCGACCAACCAAAGCTAAATAAGAGACTCATTAAGACAAAAGCTTCAAATCAGAATTAAAACAAAAGACTTTGTTAGAACCAAAGACATGTTATTTCTTGATAATATCATTAAATCTTGAAAGACATCTTTGTGTCATATATATGCATATAGGTATAAATCACATATATATATATATATATATATATATATATTTAAGTAGTGATTAATCTCATAATTAATCATCATCTATCCAAATCAAAAGACAAAGAAGATTTTCCTTTCTTTGTAAAGAAGTGATGATCCTCAAGACTTGTTTCCATTGCTACTAAAGACTCATCATCACTGCTCACTAACCTCAACTGGAGGAGAGAACCAGCACCAACCATAGAAACGCCTCCACGTGGCATACTACCACCGGAAGATGACGACTCTTCCTCTGTACTATTCACACTTCCTCCTCCGCACTCCATATCTACACCGAACAACCTTAACCTCTTCTCTCCTCTCGAAGCCACTTGTGCTCTCCTTTGCATCATCACCGGCACAGATTCAACCACAGCCGTCGGATTACTCCTCTCCATTGACCTCACATAGTAACCAATTCCTAGATCTCGTTGATGAAATCGATGATAAAGGTTGTGACTTTCGTAATTTGTCGGCATCTGATGATGAGGGAAAGTGTAAAAGCGAGGTAACATAGCTCCTGCGAATTGATGATGAGAAGTTTGATGATGATGATGATCCGGAATCTTAGGTCGTCTCCTCCAATCGATGTAAAGCTTGTCTTTATTACAGGAATCTCTCTGAAAAGAAACGATGTCTCCAGCATCAAGCTTCTTGTCTTTGACGAAACGGCTCCAACCTTTAGTCATGACATAGCTTTGACTACTGTTCCAGTATGAGTAACGGAACCTCCATGAGTTTCCACTTCGATCTTCGAAGTTTAGAAGCAAACCTTTGTTGTTTTCGTTTGTTGTGGAGTTATCTAAAGGGAAGTATCTCTCTGCGTGTTGCTTTGGGATCACGAGTCGGTTTAGTTTACCTACGTCGCTTGGTGTTACTACTTTGTCGAACATGTGCTCTCTCTCCATTGATGAAGAAGCTTCTTCGATAGGCTTATTCTCTTCTTCTTGATTCATTTTCTTGTTTTTGGGGAATCAATCTCAGATCTTTCAAGATTTCCACTTCTCCACCATACGATTTGAGGGTAATTCGTTAGAACTTTAATCTTTTTGTAGACAATAAAGAAGCGGATAGAGATAAAGAGAAAGAGATAAAACCCTAATTTCAGAATTGAGAAAAAAAGGAGGAGAATTGAGTATGGTTGTGGATGAGATTGACCTAATTATACAAAAATGGCAAGTGGGTTTTTGCCTAACTTCACTGATTAGCACGATTCTCTCTGATATCTCTCTTGCTTTGAAGCTTTCTCTCTCTACTGTTTATGGAGCAAGAAGGTCTTCAATTCCACGAAAGGAAAAGAAAGTTAGGAACAATCTCTAAAGAACAACAAGGAGAGAAGGAGAAGAGAGAGAGAGAGGGAGAGCTCATGTAATATAAGATTGATAGAGATATGGGTCGAGAGGAGAGAGAAGGGAGGTGAGAGGGGGGACCCATGAACAATCTGGTTCTGTTCATGTGAGCTTCTTGTCCTTTTTCTACCATCCTCGTTTCATTTTTCTCCATATGGACATATATTCATTTACATTTATATGGCCTTTTTCTTTTTAACGTAATGTTTTGATTTACAAATAAAAATCTACGTATTTACCATTCTCAAAATGTAAGAGAAATTTTTGATGACTACCCAACCAGTTCTTAGTCGTAGTCATAATCACTGAAAATATATAGACAGACACCCAAAAAAAAAAAAAAAAAAAAGTGTAGCATCAATCTTTTTGGCTCTAACTCGTAATTATTTATTTAGTAGCCCAAATAATATTTGAAATGAGAAAATGATCGAAATGGCAATCATTCACAAAAAGATTTAAGAAAATATGATATATATATATATATATATAGTAATAATGTATCATAAAATTTGTATATCAGAAATATGTTACTAGTTGTTTGGGTTGACAATTAACAGAAGACTATTGGATTTTCATGAATGGTTAATATTAAATGCTAATTATTGAGGTCTGTGGTAAGGCTTTTTGGGATGGGTTGCCTCAATCTGCTTTTACAAGGACAATATGACATGTCGTTTTATAGTTTTGGTCTTTACTGTTGACTTTATATTTGTTTGCCCTCACTCTTATTTAAATCAAAGATTCACACATCTATTTAACTGCAAACAAATTAAATAAGTGAAGAACTCATTTATAAACCATTAGTGTAGGATCTAGTGGTTTGATAGAGTGAACAGAGGATTTGCCATATGAATTAAAAGTCTGGACTCTAATTTATATTTACAAAAAAATTGTTTCAGTGTTTTTAGGTTAATTGCAGATATCTTAAATGGTAAAACTACCTGGGTTTTTACAAGTCTCGGACAATTATTTTGGTACATGATATACCACGGTTTTTAAGAAAAAATAATTATTATGTATATATACATGTGTATTATAAGGTAGTTGACACAAATGTACGTTCGTATAACTGTATGCATATGTATATGTGATACAATGGCTACATATATATATGCATATATATTATAATAAACTATGTATATTTGGGCTCTCAAGTTTGAACCTAACAAGTTTACTACAAGAGAAAAGTTAGGACCTGACAACTTAAACTCATACCCCTCTCTTTTGGAAACCATGATTACATACCTAGCTAGATTCCGTTTTTTTATTTTCTATATATTGTTGTGTTTAATAGATAAGGTCTAAGAATTACGGGAGAATTATCTTCTGTCTCCTCGAAGTTTTAAAACTAGATGAAAGCGATTCATCACCATCTGCGATTGTGAAATGGTGGGCTGATTTTTTTTTTCTTTTTTTATTCCAATTATTCACTACGAATTTCTCATGCCTAGTTTCACTTGAAATGTCGTTATTGCTAGTTATATTACCTTCCTTTTATGAAATGCTTTAAGTTTATTTTACGAACTGGAAACTGAAGAACATTATTTACATCTAATTAAAAACAAGGATACAACAGGAATAGACATTTTGCATGAAATATAAAAGGAATAAACCATTTTTTCGAAGCTGGAAAGCTCAAGAAGGATTTATACGTTAACATAAATCATGCTTAATCATTATTTATCATTTCACGTGAAAAAAATATTATAGTATAGTTCTCGTGGACCGACCAAAGTATCTAGAGTTATAGGGATGGAAATTTATAGTATAATTCTTTGGTTAGAAGGATTTTAATATTTTCAAAATTTAACGAAAAACGATACAAATTTAGTTTTGTGTACAGCTCATTATTTAGACCGACATCACGTAACCATTACTTCTACATAATACACATGTTGTTCTAGAATAAGACACGTTGCATTCGCGACCCCTTCAAATAAAACTGTAAGCTTGTTTTAAAAAATTTCACGTAAATTCATGTTAAATCTTATCGTTATTTACGTACTTGGTGAGTGGTCCTGAAAGAGACAAAGCATCATTCATGTCTCTATGGCTAATTTCAGCTTAATTAAGGGAGAAAAAACAATTAAGTAAGTCTAAACTAAGGCTGGATTTAAACAAAGGTTAAAGTTCATGTTTTCTTTTCAATTTTTAAAAATTGAAGAGTAGGTAAAACTCATGAAAGAACATTGATCAATGTGGTCCAAACTAGCATCTCACATTACATAATTGAGTGGTCACAAAACTTTCAGGCGATAACCTGTTCTTTTTTTGGTTTGACGGTTCTTCATTAGAGACTTAAAATATATTATATCACATTTATATATATATATATGTATATATATACTTATAAACTTATAAAATATGCTAGTTTGATAAGTATATGTACTCACCCACCTTTTCTTTTCTTTATTTCATGATATATAACTCCCCCAAAATTAAATTTTATTAATTCACAACAGCTGATCGGTCCAAATATTACTCTATCCGGCTGGCCAGTGGGATTTCTTTTAGTGTTTCTCTGCAAATTAATAATGACGAATAAAACAAATTTATTTCGAAATTCTGAAAATGGTGAAAAAATATATGAAACGTTTATTAATTGTATAGAAATTAGGAAGAGGACGTCGTAGCGTCGCCCTTTTCAAAGCATATACCCTTATAGCAACGGGACCTATCTATACATAGTTTTAATTTTTCATTCTAGTTTTGAATTTGAATTGCACCTTCAGATGCAAGTTTTTTTTGCCATAGATACACTATGATGTGGGCTTATCATTAATGGAGAAGACGATATAATATTGACAAACAATTTATATCATAACGCATATATAATAGGAATTAGAAAATCCGCTTTATTATTCTTCTATTTTTTCAATACATTCGTTTCATGCGAAAAACAATTAACGGAGTATATACGATGCTATGCTTTGAAAAGAGAGTTATTTCATTTATTTGTAAAAATCCGAGGTGATACTTAACACAAAAACTATATTGTACAACTCAAAAATATCTGAAATCGTGCGGTTTAATTAGGAAAATATAAAAAGAAAAGAAGATGGAGAGTAATATATATGGTGGAGGTGTGTGGAGATATGTGAGGTAGGGGTATTAAAAGAAGAGTTTAGGGTAAGGACCACTACTTATAAATAGAGTAAAACCCAATTAGCTTTGCATTGCACTTAACTCTTTTCAATGTCTACTTGTTATTTTTATATTTTTCCTTCTTCCACCTACACCATTACTAACTAACCCTATTTATATTTTTCCCACTAGAGTCTCTCCTTCATTTCAAATTTTCTATTTTAAGTAGTCTTTTATTGATCTTAGATAGGGTCTATATTTTCGTAAATCGTAAGAAAGAACTAGCTAATAAGTAAGCGTCGTACGAAGAAAGGATATGATTCTTCGAAGATATAGACTTACAATTTTCTCTATAATATCGATAGTTACATTTTATTCGTGAACTATTGAGGTGTGCATGTGGGGGATTCATAGTTCCATACAACGATATTTCGAAGGTAAATGAATTAGGGTTTCTCATTTATTGATTTATTTTAAGTAATCGAATGTATATTTTTGGACCGAAGCGACATGTACATGACATCCGTGTTAATCAAATCTAGTATCATATGTTATATACCGCGACCATATTATGGGAGAGGAAAGCAAAAGCAAAATAACAATATATTTGATCGTATAGGGCTACGATAAGTCGCGATCAAAGAGGTAGTGGTGAAATAAAAAAAGGCGGACCATTTTATTTAATAATAATAAATATATTAATAAAATTGGAGGATGGATGGTGCGATAATGGCGACAACATTTTCCAACTGTCATTTGCCCCCTCCCCTCACCCCAGGGTCTAGGACTCCCTTTCTCTATCCCTAGCCAACCCTTTCGTCTATTTATTAAGTTAAATAGATAACTTAAATTAATTCATTTCAAACATTTTACTTATAGCATATGTGGGTCTTGAAAAGTTTCATGTTGATATATAGATTATCAAATCTTACCTTTGGTATCTAATTCCGAATTGCTTTTTATCTGATAGCAAAGGCTTTATACGCTATGAGCATTGATATGATGGCCGTCAAGAATACTGCATCTCTGAGAGCAAATCGACTAACCTAGTTAATTTTTTTATATAGGAACCTTACAATTGAAAAGAATATAAAACCTAATGAAATATATATAAGATCATTATTTTTTGTTTATATACAATTAATTCCTTGGGGTTTACAGTTATAATGATCTGTTAGACTCAACAAGATATTTAATTAGATTAAAAATTTGTTTCAAGATGAACAAGAGCAAACTCTATTACTAGATGGAAGCAAGAATTAACTTTATCATATAACAATTTAAGACATGTACTTGAACAAAAAAGAAAAAAAAAAGCAATTAGAGACATTTGAATCGATGGTTTCATCTCTTAACCTTAAGGGTTGCAGACACAGAATGACCCTTTATACGTAAATTTATTTTAAAAAGTGCATTTGATGGTCATGGCCTTAGACCACAATTATCGATGTCTCTTAGATAGACAGTCTCTTATATTTATTTATTAATTTATTTAATCTGGAGAAAGTAAAATAGTTAAGAACGTCTCTTATTTAAGAGACGTAAGAAACGGTTACTAACCTATTTTAATATTAAAAAAATGATTAAGAAACCCAAATGAGTTTTTGAGTTAATCATGCTCTTAAATACAAGAAAAAAAATACAGATGGGATTAGAAAAATATAGATGCAAAATATACGAAGGTGGGGTTACGTACGTTTGTATGGAGAGAGGGATGCAGAGGAATCAAGCCCAAGTTAGCTGCATTAAGGGAGATTCAATTGTATGAAAAATTGGATATGACTTCATTATTATTTTCTATTTTATGACATATTATATATATATATATATATATATATATCAAAATATTCTTTAGCATATAACACGTGTAAGAATCTTCACATCTACTGTTATACATAAACTCCTTTTGATATACACAGTAGCACATATATTATGGCCTCTCTCCAATAGCTGCAAAAATCAGCTGCTCATGATCCCAGCCTCTAGCTATGTATACTCATAACACATTCATGCATTATTGACTGCTTCCATTATTAACCACACTTACACATATACATTGCACGCATGGTATTGATCGAAATACAAAACATTTGGTTGGAAAGTTGTCATTTGAATTAAGAAGTGACCTAAAATAATGTATAACAAATTGAATGAATAAGATCTGAAAGATTTGGGTACATATGAAATATTGTAATGAAGAGGAAGGTGAAGGTGGTCCAACCAAATAAAGACGATAGACAAAGATCAAAGAGACTCCATTGTCCCTTCACAAATCTGATCTATCTTTGTTTCTTAGGTTTAGTCGCTTTCCCTTTTTTTCCACCAACACAATTCCACGATTTTGTAAATGTTATTTATGCATACCCTTTGCATTCACTTAATTATTATTTCTCTTAGGCGGGCATTAAAATCCTAATGACAGAGTATTAGTTTCTTTGCATTTCACATTGTTACATTCAACATTTTTGAAAATGTAACGGCATTAATATGGGTCAATAGTAAGCCCATTAGTGGCCTGTCACAAAAACATAAATAATGGGCGGTTTCGAAAATTCTTCCGTTTGGTAGGGTGTAAGTCTCGCTCTCTTTTGGGCCGGGTAATATTTTTGTACCCTGGTTTCTAAACAATACTGGGCCGAAACCGCGACTCTAATGGGCTTTCTGAGTTACGTGGCACGTTCACGTGATGATTATTATTTTCATGATCATGGTAATTAGCGCTGTTCCCATTGACATTGATTGTGCCAGGTCAAAAGGTGATGTGGCATAAACAAACGCTTTATTTAATTATCAGTTTTTGTCACATTACTACCGTACCAAATATCATCTTGAAATTGTCATTAGCGATAACTATTCATTTAAATATTTTCGTTATTATATCCTTAAAATTTTAATATTTGAATACGCCCCTCAGAATTGTAACTCTTGTTACTGGTTACATCTATGTTTTTATTTTGACATCAAAACAACGTTGTATGTATAAAAAACATGTCGACTATATCAATCCACTGGCTTCAATGGTGACATGGTATTTATTTATAGATGTCGACTCTATCATTGTAACTATATTTTGAAAATACTGTTGTAACCGGTTTTATTTTAAAAGGTGTGCTTATCTACATAAATTAAATTGTTTTTTTCCTAACACTATTATATAGAACGACTTCACTACTATAATTATAAATGGAATAAATATTTATCTTTTGACTTAGTTGAAATATACTGGAACTAATTTTGAAATGTTCTAAAGAGATATTCATAGAATCTTACATGTTAATATTAATGATCAAAACTAACAAAAATTAGTCAAAAAAAAAAAAGAACTATATTTTAAGATATATTGTTGAAACTAACTTATAGATTATATATATAAAATTAAAAAAAATAGCTATAGTTTTGCTAGATTTCATAATACTGAAATTTGATAACAAATTTTAGAAGGTAAGAATTAAAATTGGATTAAATTGAATGGTATTATTCTGAGATATTTCCTACGTATTTTCCTTGTGGAATTTGGATTCAAGACGTCAATTTCAGAAGGTTTCTTCTGGACTACAAGTAAGAAACTCTTTGCACATAAGCTAAAACCAAATCTCAATCTCTACACACACAAAACAAAACAAAACAAAACAAAAAAAGTTACCAAAAAAGAAAAATACAGATGATTGCTTTACTGTAATATATATAAAAATCTCAATTGCTTACATCGTCTCCTGAGGTTAAACAAAAACAGTTCGTTGTTCTAAATCCAGGTTAAAAAAAGATAGAAAGTTTCGATTTTTCTGTGTTTTTTCTTTGCCCACTGTTCGTTCGTTGTGAGAGGTGTAAGTAGCAATAGAAACAATGGAGGTTGATTCAAGTAAGGATCCGGAAGTCTAACGGGTCAAAACCCAAAACTCGGATGGAGTCGGCACGACTTGTGGGTGACTACGAACTTGGCCCCAGAATTGGGTCTGGTTCGTTCGCTGTGGTGTGGTTAGCGAAGCATCGATCGTCTGGTTTAGAAGTCGCCGTGAAAGAGATTGATAAGAAACTTCTTAGCCCTAAAGTTAGAGATAATCTTCTTAAAGAGATTTCGATCCTTAGCACAATCGATCATCCTAATATCATCCGATTCTACGAAGCAATTGAGGTTTGATTTTTTTATCTCTAATAAGAGTGAATTTTGGATCATTCCTCTTGGAATTTGAAATTGAAATTGGGGATTTTGATTCGAATTTTTGTAGACTGGAGATAGGATATTTCTTGTGTTAGAGTATTGTAGTGGAGGTGATCTTGCTGGGTACATCAATCGCCATGGGAAAGTACCAGAAGCTGTTGCTAAACATTTTATGAGGCAATTGGGTAAACATAATTTATCTGTTTTTAGGTTTTTCTTCTTTGTGTAATTTGGAATTTTTGTTCATGTTTGAATCTCTGCTTTTGTTTTGTTTTGTTTTTCTTGTGTTGTGTAGCTTTAGGGTTACAAGTACTTCAAGAGAAGCATTTTATTCACCGAGATTTAAAGCCTCAGGTAACTTATAAACGCCAATGGTTCTCTCTTATATCGTAGTTTGATGATTACATTTTATAAAAAACTAATCATTGTTCTGTTCTTCTTCAATTTTTTTCCTCAGAATTTACTTTTATCTTCCAAGGAAGTAACTCCATTGCTAAAGATAGGAGATTTTGGGTTTGCAAGGTAAGATTTAGATCTCATATCTCAAAAAAAAAAAAAGTTTGCTTTTTATGGAAATGGTGTTCGTTTGGTGATATATCCACCATTTGTTATGTTATTTTTGATTTTGGTAGGTCTCTAACACCAGAGAGCATGGCTGAAACATTTTGCGGTTCTCCATTGTATATGGCTCCAGAAATTATCCGGAACCAAAAGTATGATGCTAAGGTGAAGAAAGTGAAGAAACGTCCACAATTTGAGAAAAGATTTGACCTTTCTATTTTTTGTTTATTCTCACTATTTTCTTGTGTAATGGATATTTCAGGCTGATCTATGGAGTGCCGGTGCAATTTTGTTTCAACTTGTTACTGGGAAACCACCTTTTGATGGAAATAATCACATCCAGGTTCATTAGCCTAAATCGATTGAATTTTCTCGTATGTGAACATCTAGTGAACTTATTGTGACCTTTACTAGTCTTTGGTGTCTGATCTCTACAGCTTTTTCATAATATTGTGAGAGACACTGAGTTGAAATTTCCTGAAGATGCTTTGAAAGAGATTCATCCAGATTGTGTTGATCTGTGTAGAAGTCTTCTCCGCCGAAACCCAAGTATTGTTATAGGATTCTCTTGTTGTCTACTTTTTCTTTATCAATCAAGTCACAATTCAAAATTTCATGGAAAAATCTGGTCTTTTGATTGCAGTTGAACGCTTGACATTCCGAGAGTTCTTTACTCACATGCTCCTTCGAGAGCCAAGGTAATGTTTGGGGATTTTGACTAAACCACTCGTAATTTTCATTATCAAAAGCTTTAAACTTTCTCTGCTTAATCTATCATACCAAATGTTGTTAGACAAATGCCGGATGTTGAGCAGTCTGATACTACTACCTCTACGAGGAAATCATCGTTGCCCTCTGCACAACCAAGTAGTACAAACCGTTTTAAATAAAATGCAGAGAATGTCTACAAACATGGGAGTTCCTCTAGTGCCTCAAATTCTCAAATTTTAATGCCACAAATCTCTTTTGAGAAGACTAGAAGAGACACAGAAGGACAGTGCTCATCAAACCAATCTGGAGGTTTGTTTACGCCTGTTGTGTCTGATCTCTGTTGCTTTCTACAAGTTCATATCACTCATAATCTCTTGCTTTTGTCATTCGTGCAGTTGTTGACTCACTTGAGCTCATAGAAAGAGAGTATGTTCTTGTAAACCGTCCTTCTGCCTCGCTGGAAGGTTCTTCCGATTGTTTCGACACATCATTGCAAGATTCTGGGTTACCTAATTTCTTACCCAGGAATGAAAAAGTTTCATCGAGTTCACTTGAAGCACATAGACCAGTATTGGATGTATCTGTTCCACGACCAGCAAGCGTATCATATATGTTAACAGAAGTGCAACGCTTAACGATTGTCCATCCTCCAACTAAGCTCCAACTTTTGCATCAGTATGCACAAGTGCTTACAGAATTATCTCGCGAGATGGTAACTAGAACTTCTAAATTCTTGTGTCTTAATTGATAACATTAGAGCTTACATAACACCGTTGGATACAGGGCAACACAGGACAAGTAAAGGAATCTTTTGCTGTTACTCTCGTCGTTTTAGCTGTCTGGACAAAAGCTTTAGAGATATGCGATTTTTGGATGATATCCGTTGGAGAGAATAGAATGAACCCAGATCCAACCGCAGCTCCTGAGACTTCAATTCCAGATCTAAATTCACCTGCAATAGCTAAAACTTGGGTGACGCAAGAGTTTCTTACCGCGTATAACCAAGCCGAGAATTCATCAACTCAACTAAACGAAACAAGTGGTTAGTACCTAACCAAGCAATCTCTGTTATGTTTTTTTGCAATTATCTGAAAGCATCTCCTTCGCTTCATTGCAGCTGCCACTCATATGCCTGACGCCATGGAAACAATATACGAGAGGGCGCTAGCATACGGCAAGAGTGGTGGGGTAAGTATAAAGAGTTCATCTTTAGAACCTACTTTTACCAGTTGGTTCTAAAGTCTGAAACTTATGTGAAAAATCACACCTTTTTTACTTTAGAAACCATCTTGTTCTAAAGTCTGAAACATTTGTGAAAAGCTTCCACCTCTTTTTATCTATCCATTTGTCCTAAAAGTCTGAACTGATACTTTGTGTGTTGATCCATTTTTGTTTGTTGTTCAGGCTGAAGAATATTTGAGTAACAAAGAAAGTGCAGCGACATTATACAAGAAAGCAATTCTTCTACTCTCCTTTATAATCGAGGAAGCAGTGACCCTATCTCTAAACCCTCCTTTCTCATTAACCCCTGACGACAAGAAGCGGATTCTCTACTACATCTCTAACTTGCAGCATCGTCGGTCTCATCTTTAGCGAATATCGACTGCAGCATTGTACATAAGAAACTTTCCTGGCTCTGGCTTGAGTCAAGTCTATAACATTTGGGTTCCCTTGTTTTCTCCTGATATTTTGAAACGGTTACTACTCTATATTGATGATGCTGTGACCAAAAGTATCTGCCTCCCCCATTGTATAGTGCCAAATATCAATAATAGCTTAAAATACCAAAATTGCGAGCTTGTTGGTGCCAAGAGTGCCAATTCTGTTTCTACTTTCAGTTCTTTTAGCTTAATTTGACTGTATCATAAGGCTAAATAGCAAAATAAAACAATGATTGCTTTTTCAATTTCAACATCACATATTTAGTCTTACAATATAATACTACTGTATTTATTATTGACAATGATCGTGAAGTCAACCCTTAAAAATAGAGACAAAAGTCAAACTTTAAATTAAATAAAAACGACTCAATCTCACAAAATCTGAAAAATATGATCGATCAGTCCAAATGATATGCGGACAACACAGACTTTAATTCCGTCAGTCGGAAAACGAAAGAACGAAAAACAAAATTTTCTTCTATTAAATTCTTAAATAGAAATTGGTTTCTAATTTATAATGATAAAAAGATACAATTTTTGTTAGCTGTTATTTTCTTTTTGGAAATTTTATATGTTTAATCAAGTCGTCGGAATATCGAAAATCCGATGCACCGCCGCCGTAATCTCGTCGGCCGATTCTAAGTCGCAGTCATCCTCCATCTGTTCCAACAAAATCGAAAAAAAAACCAAAAAGAAAATGAATTTTTCTAACTAAAGATTGGATTTTTCAATTTGGGTTTCTGTTAATTAAAGTAAAAAAAAAAATGGAAATAGAAGTTTACCTTGAGGTTGAAGGAATATGAAACAGAGGAATGAGACGAAGATGCGATATTGAGATGAAGAACCGTGAGTCTAAGCTTTTCGAGTGAAATGATTCCTTTGAGAAGTTGTTCTTGTTTCTTCAGACATTGAACTTTAAGGCTGACGTGGTTTTGAATCACTGTAGCTTCGATCTTGGGGAAGCAGGTTTGATCTTCGCGAGTCGTCCACAACACGTTCGACGAAATGCCTAACAGATGATTATTCGCGTTTCCTAGTACCTCACTGCTTTGTTGCGTTCTCTTTTGCGATTCAAGAGATTGTATGATTTGCTCGAGGATCTTCACGTAGTTTATAGCTCCTCCTACTATAGACGCTTGGTCTCCCTGCAAGGACAAATATAAGGTTTTGACGATTTAAAGGTTGAAACTTTTTGGTATTTTTGTTGTTATTACTCGTTGGATGTAGGAAGGTGGGAGAAGGGCACGGAGAGAGTTGATATGTTCGTTCATTTGACGCCGTCGATTTCGTTCAACAGCAATGTGGTTTATTCTTTGATTCTCAATCTCTTCAATGTTTTTACTTGGTTTTGTTTTCCTCCTCTTTCTCTTTTCTCGAGTCATTTCTGGAGCCAGCAAGTGGTTGATTTTGCGCTTGCGTCTTGAATTTGTAGTGAGTGGTGATGAGGTAGAAGTAGGGAGTGTCATGTTTGCTTGGCTAAAGGGAAGTTCTTGGCTTGACAAAGCTTGATTGGTTCTTTCCATGGATGATGCTGAAATCGGTTTCTGATAGAAGCTGTTTGCCTCGGATTGCCTCGGTGAATGAAATTCTGGGAAGCTTTCGAGTTCCCAAGGCTCTTTGAAAGATTGAAAAGACAATAGCGTTAAAAAGTTTGGTTCTTTGATTGTAAAAAACGATGAGGGGTCTTCACTTTGCAGCATCTGTAGAAATGGAACTGTATCTTGTAAGCTTTCTTCCTCTTCTTTAATGACAAAGCTTTGAGCGTCTGCAAATCCTTGAACTTCTTCTAGGCTTTTCACATCCGCTTTTCGATCCAAAAACTGCAAGAAAGACAGAGGAATGTGATTACCCCGTGAGGCGATTGATCGAAAAAGAAGTGTAACTTAGTTCTACTGTGGGTTTGTTTGAGACTTGGTGGGTTAGTACAGAGATAAACAAAAATAGAAGGGAAAATGGAATGTTTTCAAAGAGAGGGAAACAAAAATGATTGCAGAAT
The DNA here is from genome assembly GCA_004349715.1 of Crucihimalaya himalaica. NCBI lineage: Eukaryota > Viridiplantae > Streptophyta > Magnoliopsida > Brassicales > Brassicaceae > Crucihimalaya > Crucihimalaya himalaica. Next base: position 3,764,639 of record SMJT01000008.1, on the reverse strand, counting down.
TGTTATTGTTTTCTATAAACAAACAACCAAAGCATTAAATGCAAAACCATCTGGACTAACTAGGAATGAGTAAATGCAAGTCCATGTCTCTGAGTATAATGATTCAAAGGGAAGAGAGAAGATTGAAGAAAGAGAGTAAAAGCTCTCTAAATTAAGAAAAAGATACATACACAGGGGTTGATGTGTCCTTGAAACCTCTCCATTTGAGAGCTCTTGTTTGTTATGTAATGTAATGAGCACAAAAAGATTGAGTAACAATAAATGCTAAGAATCACCAAATAGGCAGAAGAGGAAACTCATGTACCCTCCTCTGATTCTGAGCTTTTCTGGACTTGTAACTGTTAGCTTTATATAGAACAGTGAGTCTTTATAAGCTATTGAGTAGAGTGGAAACAGAGGAGCTGTAAAATAACAGAGAGGTAAGAAAATAGATATATTTGGGTACTGTAAGAGTTGGTGAGGCTGAGCTGAGCAGAGGAGAGAGAGAGAGACAGAGAGATTATTGGTGGAGGCAGTTTTGTCTTGAAGTGGAGACAGACTTTGTGGGGACAATTCTAAATTACACAGAAGAAGAAGGTAAAAAGAGACATGTCATGGGTAAGAGAGCTTCCATTGGGTTTGTGTAATCTTTCTCATGATGTCTCAATCATTCTTTCTTCACTATTCCCATACCGTATCATACATTACACCACACACCATTCTTTTCTTCAAGGCTCAAAAAATTAAACTTTATACAGAAACTATGCTTCATGCATCCATCATGTTCACAAGATTTAAACCAATTAAGAGCGTTTTTAATAGATATAAGGTTTCTAAAGGTGTGGGAGTTTGTCTTTTACTTTGCAACCATTACATATCTAATATCTTGATATTACAATATAAGGTTGACTCTAAAGATATAAACACTAAGAAATGTTATCTATTAATGCCTTGGCTGCTACGGCATTAAACAGTGTTTGTCCTCTAAAATGTCCCAATATGTCTACAATCTCACTCCAAACGGGTAAATTCATATCCGGTCTCGCAAAACTTGAACAAAGAAACAAAACATTCGGCCTTTGCATACTTAAGGAAGACCTTAGAAACCTTATCAACAAATTAAAACTCCAAAGGAAGTTTGGATCTTTAATTTTATATATCATTGTGTACTGGATATGGTTGTTAATAGTCACACACGAGCTATGGTTACTTGCTCTCAGGACAGAGATGCCCCACTCTGTTTTGGTAGGTCTATTATCAAAGATAAGCCTTAACGATTCAGATTCTTCTATGGTAACTTAACACAAAGCCCTAATCTCAAATAAATTATGTCCTTTTAATAACCTTTTTCAAGACAGGACAAAAAGAAACTTATTCATAAACAAAAAAAACAATGAAATATGTCACAACAATGTAATGGAGAGAGCACGAGAAAGCGAAAAAAGATAGAACTTTGATCATGAAAATGACAGAAAACCAGAGAAATGAACCCTTTTGTTGTTTTAACGCTCGATTTGTATCGTAACGTGACTGATATGAAACTCTCTCCAGATGTAATCAATCACTTTGTTGAGCACCATATCATCATCAGCTTCTGGTCTAATCTTGACATGGCAAGAAACCAGAGCTTTTCCAACTGTAATTGCCCAAATGTGCAGCTCATGAACACCCACCACTTCTTTAATTTGCATCAATCCCATTTCGAGTTTCTTCGCATCAATCTCTCTCGGTGTGCTCTCCATTAAAACTTCAAGTATGCTTCGAATCATCTTAATGGTCGTCCCTAAAACAATAACCGAAAAGCCTAACGTGCAGATCAAGTCAATTGCTTTCCAATTAGGGTTATACCAAATCAGACCCCCGCCAATCATCACCCCAATGCTCTGGATTAAATCCCCAAGAACATGAAGATAAGCCCCTTCCACGTTAATGTTCCTCGCTTCCTTTGATTTTTCCAACAATTGGTCACTTTTCTCCCCATGACTGTGATCATCATGTCCATGACTATGACCATGCCCATGACTATGACCATGCCCATGACTATGACCGTGACCATGATTATGACTATGACCATGCCCATGATCATGTCCAAGCACAACAATCATTATGATGTTTACAACAAAACCAAAAGCAGCAACAAGAACCATAGAGAAACCATCAACATCATCATTAGTCTCTTGAACGAGTCTAGTTACGGCTTCATAGACCAAAATCCCAGTGAGTAACCAAGTGAGCTGGATTGAGAAAAGAGCACCCAATATCTCAATCCTGAAGAACCCGTAACTCTGTCGCGGATTCGGTTCCCAAGATGAAGCCCATAAGGAGAGCATAGAGATGGCAAAAGCACCAACATCAGTGACCAAATGAGCTGCATCTGTTAATATAGCCAAACTATTAGCCTTAACGCCACCAACAACTTCTATGCTCATGAACAAGAGACATAACACCACAACGAAACAGAGCTTTCGCATCGAAGCAGCTTGTTCCGTAGCATCACTTGAAGAAGTTGAAAACCCACAAGCTGTTTCTCCACAGACTTTACTTCTTCTTGAGTCCATCTGCAGCAAAAAAAATGTAACTTTAGAGCTTGAATCAATGGACTATACGCAATTCTATGTATACAATATATAGGTTTGTTACCTTACAACAAGATAGTAGAAACTCAATTCAAGAGTGAGGTTTAGAGTTTGAAACATGGAGTAGATATTTAAAGGTTGGGGAAAACAGAGAAGTAACAGGGACATGCATCCCACAACTACACCAGGATGCGAGCAATATTGTGTTTCACATTACAACATACGAAGAATATAGAGATTTATTATTATAATTAATTAAAAGCCATGTAGTTAATGCATATGACAACATGTTGATACCAAAACAAAGAGTCAAAACCATAATCATGTACTAAAACATGCGTAGTAGTATTATAAAATGCATATTTAAGTGAAGGAATGTAACAATGACGAAATCCAAGCGACATAAGATTCTAACTTAGACCAATTCTTAATTATTATTTTTTACATTAAAAGCTTCATTTTATACTCTATTCTACAGAGAGAGCCAATCACAAACTGATAAATTTACATAGGAGCAAATGATCCACAGGCTGTTATTCTTTTATCTAAACACAACATTCAGATATTAATATAACATGAAAAATAGCTAGTAGTAAAAGATAGAAAAAGGGATCTAAAGATTCTGAAGATAACGAGTTCCGCCGTAAAGGTATACAGTTTATATATATATATACAGTTTAAAAGTTTAGATAGACGACACAAACAATTTCGTGGACTATATTAACATATGTTATTATACAAAATAAATAATAGATTATTTCGTGTTGGACTCTATGTTATATATTTTGATAGGATATAATATATATACAAGCCACATATATATATTCATTAATTATCTTCTCTGATGGAACCCAATCTTGGAGACACTAAGTAATTTCCACACGGTTGAAACCGAACATCGTCACTGGAGCCAAGAACGCTCGCCGGTAAGCGACCTTCCATACATTCTTTAAGAATCAAGAAACCAATCTTGCCACCGTCGTTCAGTTGTTCACCACGACGCGCCATATACAAAAGCTCTTCCAATTGATCTCTTCGCATCCTCACTTTGATCCGCACACTGCTTCTATGTTGCTGCGGCTGCTCCTCCACATGTCTTCCTCTTCGTCCGTCGCCATAATCTGCCGGGTGCACAGCGCAGCTTCTCCTAAGAAAATTCCCCATTTCTTGATCTTGCTTGTTTTCCAATTGCTTGCATTAAATGATACGTGTGTGACCTTTTTCTATTTATGAAAGATGAGAGAGAGAGATTGTTATGCATTTTGTATAGCGAGGACATTTTATTATTAATAGGCGTGGGCAATTTGGTTTTCCGGTTATTCGGTTTGGTTATTTTCGGTTTTGTCAAAAGAAACCGGAAAAAATTGATTTGGTTTGTTCGGTTTTCGTTAAAACAACGTAAGTAAGAATACATAATTAGCTATATGTAGCTGGATAATCTCGGTATATATTTGATTAAAAATGTTATTTCTGATAAAACTCCAGCCCTTTTCTATCCGTTTACACTAAATTTAATCTTGGTTCGCACAATCCGGTTCGATTTTGATTTAAAACCATTTGGGTTCAGTTTATTTTGTTCCAACCCGGAATTGAGGAAGGAGTTGAGTATGAATGTGAACTACGATGCATGGGGCATGCGAGGTTATTAGACGGAATTGTGTTAAGTGTTGTTCTGGTTCACGTATCAGCTGACGTGGAATCTAAGTAACTAAAACACATGGTGTGTTTCACGCGTCAACTATCTTAAACTACGGTCTTTATCTCCGGGATTTTGTCACCTTAAACCTGTATTTAAATTAATAATCACCTATTTCTCGTTTATATTATTAAAAGAAATTATCAGATCGAATGAAACTTCCCCTTTTTCTGATTGGGTTTTGTTTTAATTAAAAAATTTATATGCACAGCAAAGCTCATTAAAGAAGGCAATGTCGTAATCTATACAAATACAATTCAGGACCATAAACTCGTGATTTAGTTTTTCGTTAGGCCCATTATGTAATTCCACTTTGTTAAGCCTGGCCCATTATATACGGTTCGTTAGGCCATATAGGTGTTGATGTTAGGCTAATCGTGCGGTTCTGCAAATCCTCACCGAATTAGTTTTAATATATATGATCAAAACTAAATACAACACAGAAGGAAACAAAGAACAAAAATTTGTACAGAACAATCTATACTACAATCAGTTTTATTTAGGCATATAAATCACATTAAATCCCTAATTAAACACCGGTACATTTCTCATTTGAATCTTTTTTAACGAAAGTAAATAAATCAAAGCTGACAAAAACATTTAATGAATAAGATTTCATTTGTATTTCTATAAATCATATTTCTTTGCTGGTATTTAAAATTCATGTAGTGTGACTGTGTGAGAGACAAGTAGCTAGCGGATTTTTTGAATATATCTTCCACTATGGTGGGTTCAAAGCTCTCTAAAAGAATTCAAATAATAGAAAATAAATGAGAGTATGTAGTATGGGCCATTAGGACCCTTGAAATTAATAATAACCCGCCAAGAAATTGTTGGTACGTAATTGAGTGCACCGAAAGGTTCTGTTTTTTTCTTTCGTCTTTCCATAATCTTTCTTTTTTTTATCTTCGTATAATATATATAAGAATACAAAATGTTATATTGTTGAAGAACATGGAACCACAAGTTACGAGACATTAAGATAATCAATTAGAGTAAAAACAACATGCAAAGATATTCTCTGTTTGGTCCATATTTTAACACGTAAACGTTCCATTTATAAATTTCTAGTATATTAGTTTTTGTGGGGTTTTTCTGAGAATTTGGCTTCAACTGAAAAAAATTTAGTAAAATTCAATTGCAACTTTGATTAATCATTCATAGTTTTATAAAGATTAAAGTCTTTTTCTCTCTGTCGGCCTTTTTTTTTTGACCTTTTGACCTCACGTGAACATTATTTAACCCTATCACAACCTTTTTAAAAAGGGAATGGGTAAATAATTATTGTCTTTCGTGTAGTATGCTTAGACAACCTTTCTATATTTTTATACAATCTTGCCAATTATTCTACAAATATGAACTTTATTATCTACTAGATTAGGTCTCGCGTATACGCGAGATTATAATTTAATATTTTAAAATTTATGAAAAAAATCTGAATAGAAAATCTGAAAAATAGAATTAAATCACCTGTAAAAATAATTATATAATAAAATATTGAAAATGTCTATACGAAATCATTCACCAATATAAAATCTAACACAGTTACAATTAATTTTTTATTTTGATTATATATACGTTGATTTATTTCTATTTGAATAATATTTATTTATTTTTAATCATATTGAATTTGTTTTTTCAAATCGACATAAAAATATTTAATGTTGTCATTCTGAATTTCTTTGCTCAATATCTTTTAGAAGATAGATATTTTCTGAAAAGTATAAGAAAAATCAACCAAAATTAGAGGAAATATTATTTTTTTTTATCATAAAAAATATATAAATCAACTATTTTTACGACAATCTCATAATAATAAATTAAAATAATTTTTTTTAAGAATAGAATAAAAACAAACCGAAATTAGAAGAACAATTAATAATCATAAACTATATAAATATATTTTTAACAACTAACTCATAATAATAAATTAAAATATTTTAAAAAAAAAAAGAATAGAAAATTTTCCAATATATGAAGTTAAAGGTATGATGGTTTTAAGAAAAATGTTTTATTTGTTGAGAAAACATAAAACTACTTATTTCTTTATATAGAGTTCAAATTTTATAATTTTTTTTTAGGATTAGAAATTTTCTTAATTATGGAAGTTAATTATTTGTATAATTTACTTTATAGAATAAGATTAGTAATTTGTATAATTTCCTTATAGAATTTCTATTTTCTGAAAAATGGTAGTTAATTATTCTTTTTTGTATAGTTTCTTTATACTAATTTTTTGACATTTTTTCAACATTGACATTTTTTTTTAGGATTAGAAATTTTCTTAATTATGGAAGTTAATTATTTGTATAATTTACTTTATAGAATAAGATTAGTAATTTGTATAATTTCCTTATAGAATTTCTATTTTCTGAAAAATGGTAGTTAATTATTTTTTTTTGTATAGTTTTTTTATACTAATTTTTGACATTTTTGCAATGTTGACATTTTTTCAACTTTGACACGTGTCGAAATCTTGAATTTAATAACATGACACGTGTCACCATCACATGAGTTACTAACTTTTGAAAACCCTCTTTTATATAATAAGATAAGTAAACTATATTACCAATTATTCTCAAATAACCCAAAAAAAAAGAATATTATGATTGTAGAAAACCCAATAATATATAAAATTATTAGGTCGTATGATAACATTATTAGAGCATTGTGGTTGCTTAGCGAGTATCTAAACAATAAAAAAATTTAAAAAATTGAAATAAGAGAAGAGAGACAAAAGAGAGGTTCTTGTTTAAGAATCTGAACGGAAAAAATTAGATACTCTCTTTTACATTTGACAATGTTTTAGTAGTTTAATTTATTTTATAATTTAAAATATAACTATTTAATTAAAATATTAATATTATATATGTTAAATATTCATGGCGATAATGGTGCTCTAAGGTCTCTCTATTTTACACTACACAAGCTTTATTTTTTAGCAAAATTACTACGTCTTCAGTTACAACCCGATAATTATGATTGCGGAACCGTATTTAACCGCAAATCCTACGTCTCCAATTTAAATATTATAAAAACAAATATTCTTTATAAAACTAAACAAACTTTTAATTTTATCTAAAATTATACATTTCTAATTGAACCGATCAATACCGGTAACCACTTAACCTAGTTTAATTTGACCCAATATTGGAACAGTACAAGAAAGAATACACCGATAACCCTAAATGATTGCAAGCACAGGATCCTCGTTCCTTTTCAACCAAGAAAAGCTGTGGACCCTCCACAATTTTCCATTTTTTGACGTCGTAATAATATTTTATACTTCATAAACTCCAAAGAAAGCCTTCGTCTTAAACCCTTCTCCGTCTTGGGTTTTCTTTGGATTCCATACATTACTACATATACACACAATCATTAGTTAACATTCATAGTTTGTGTGAAAAATGGGTAACTGCGTATTCAAAGGCAGTGGTGGTTCAAGAAAATTGTACGATAAAGATGATTCTTTGATAAAAGTGGTGACTCCAAACGGTGGCGTTATGGAGCTTCATCCTCCCATCTTTGCCGAATCCATCACCAACGAATTTCCCGGCCACGTCATCCACGACTCCTTAAGTCTCCGCCACTCATCTCCGCCGCTTCTCCACGGCGAAGAGCTCCTTTCCGGTAACATCTACTACCTCCTCCCTCTTTCTTCCGCCGCTTCAACCGCTCAACAGTATTCTTCCGACCAACTATCAACGCCGTACAGAATGTCTTTCGGGAAAACGCCGGTAATAGCGGCTATGAATGGCGGCGGCGGAGGTGGTTGTGGAGTTTGGAAGGTGAGGCTTGTTATAAGTCCGGAGCAGTTGGCGGAAATTCTTGCGGAGGATGTGGAAACCGAAGCGTTGGTGGAAAGTGTGAGGACGGTAGCCAAGTGCGGCGGAGGTGGACTTCACTCCAGGGCGAATTCAGACCAGATAAGCGTTACGAGTAGCTTCAAAGGGAGATTAAGGTAATATTTCGAATATGTGTACCCTATGTTTATGTAATTTTTACATGTCGATTATGTTTTACTCTGTTTTCACGATTAAGCTTTTAAGTTTTAAATCATGTTGATTTGCGTATTAGTTGGAGACGTGAAGTAATTATATAAGTTTATCAACTTAGATATATTATTGGTTAAATTATTCAATCTTTCTTATTCAATGCTAAAGCCTGAAAGAGCAAAACAAAAGAGAAACATTTAAATATCATACTGTTCACTCGGGTATTTAGAACTCTCTTTTGGGCCTATGTTGAGTTTGTATTGAAATGAATTTTTGTCGACTAATTTTTAGCCTAATCATTTCAATTTGGAATGTACTAAAACTTTTATTACAGGCCCAAGGACCCAAACATGGCCAGAAACAGTTTAGGATTAGGCTAAAGTTATGCATCCTGCATAACTATTTTAAAAATCCTAAAATTCCTTTTATAAATACAGAAACAAACAAAACAATTGTTCCGAGACTTGACCATGTACTTAGCTCAAAATAATTGGACCTTTCTTAGATTATTAAAATCTGCCACAACTTAGGTTGCATAGAACCAAAGCTGGACATGAAGATGAAAATTCTGATGTGTTGGAATTGGTATCGATGTACATATCAGTAACTCAACTACGTACATAAGAAAAAAATACTTGTACGGTGTTTTCTCTCGCTTCCAAAAATTTCGTTTCGGCTCAACCGCTCAAGCAATGAAAGTGTTCATCGGACATAACTTTCGTGCAACCTAAGACACAATCCTTTTTTTCAAAATTTCGAGTCGAATCCTAATTGACACGTGTGTTATATGAAGAGGGAAAAGATCTGAAAGTAAAATCCAAATGCACCCTGATCAATGATTGTTATTGAAGTGGTGAAACAAGATTATTAAAGATTTTTAATAATAGTACTTATATTAGCTAACTTAATTGGTTATGCTTATCATGAAATACGCTAATATCCTCATGTGTATTTTAATATATATTTTAACATCTAACGAACTAATATAATTTACACATCTGTAATATTTTTAATCGATTTGTAAATTAAGATGTCTTGACCAATGAATTAACAGCGAAAACATTCCATAACTATTATACACATTAATTTTAGGAGGATTATTACCTCCATGTATATTTTTTTCCGGGGTATAATTATTCCAGAATATAATCATTGCCATCTTAGGGGGAGAAAAAATTCTCCATCATATCATTTAGGCATTTAGATATCTTTACTCTACGAGTAATTAGATTCCAATTACCTTATGCAACTAGCCAACTATCATGCACATATAATAACGCTACCGAAATTAGTTAAATAATTACTATATTTTAATTATGTGTATAGATCTCCACGATGTTTACATCTATTAGAAAAGACAAACACACGTGGTTCAGGTCTAAGATTAATAATTGATGAAATTTAATTTATTTAATTATGAACCCAAGGTACGTACCTTTCTCTCGTGCATGCATAGTTTTAAATACTTGATTAGTTCGTCAAGAGATACCACAGTGAGGAAGAACATAAGTATTAAACGACAGAGATTTTATTAAATATATATATAACAAATTAACAATGATTCGATTTCAGCTGTCCTGGCTGCATCAATAACCAGCAAACTTGGAAGGTATTAACATTTGTTTACTATAAAACCTAAAACGAAAAAGAACGTTAAACATTGGAAAATATAATAAGATGCTACATTGCTACTACCTATTTGAATTTTGGAACTTTGTATGGTTAATTTCTTCTTAGCCATCGCAATACTAAGATACTTTTTATTTCTATGTGGCCTCTATATATAAAAAACGGAAAGAAAGGAATAATTAAAACATATATGTGCGCATGGTACTTTTAAAAAAACTTTTATTCAATTTTTTTATTAAAAAATATTTGACCCCTAATTATTATTTTTTAAAATAAGTTTTATACAATTATTCAATAAAAAAAAAATATTTTTGACCCCTATAAATATTTTTGCCTCCGCCGGTACTGGTCATTGGTTTTCTCTTTCAAGGGAGGATTAGTGATGTTTAGTTGTTTACTAATTAATGTGATGTATTTATCACATAAATGTTGTTTTCCTATATCACAGTCGTTTATAAATTATAATATATAAAATGGTGATAAATAAATGCAGATTATTTCAAGTTATAAAATTCCTTGGCCACTTGGTAAACAGATCGATATCGTAACAACACTATTATATGAAAAGAAAGACCAAACCAAACGAACACAATCAAAAGTGATCACCTTCAGTCCTTCAACTTTGATATTGCCATTCCTAAATTATTTCTTAAAGTACGAGCTGTCTCTAAAGCCTTTTAAATCAATGTAAAAAATAGTATTTTGTACAACGTAACATAACAAGAATCAAAACTGAACCACATTTGCTGATTCGTACACAAGGAAACAAAAGGGTCATCTTCTCCACGATCAGCTTGCAGTAAAGGAGACTCAAGATCTGAACCAGCATTGCATTATTGGTTTGACAATGTTCATTTCTGTTGGAATTTTTGTGGATTTCTCTTTAATCTATTATTTTTTTAAAATTAATCTTCTTTTTGTTAACCTCTTTTTATTCTTTTTTCTATATTCTCTTTTTTTAAATCGTTTAGACGTCGATTAAACGTCTAACGCTTAAGCGGACATAACTTAAGTGATAGCCTTTTAAAAAAACATTAATTGGATTTTACTTTGAATTAAGTAAAAAATCAAATAACAATAAATAAAGACTATCATCAACGGGAAAAAAAACCAAGGAACACGTGCAAATAACATTAAGGCAACGGTTGGTCCTTTATATTGTAAGTATATATATATATATATATATCATTATAGTATGACAGTTCGTATGTCAGTTTCACGTATTCGTCTTCACGATTTCTTACGATTCTCTCTTGCCCCACTGCTTTAATTTTCTACACTTTTTGGAACTTAATTGTCATTATTTAGTACTCCAAAAGAAACCAAAGTTTCCTAAGTATTCCGTAACGGGACGTCGTCATTAGTTTATAAAACCCTTTGCAATTGTTATTGAATATATACCAAGCTTGTCTGCACTATGGAGATTGACACGTACCACATCAACATTTACGAAACAAATCACTTTTTTTTGTTTGTGTTACATAATTCAAAGGTTACATATCTTCTAACATAAGTATTCTTATTATATACACTGGACTGCAAAACCTTGACAGTGCTATAAAAATATATAAATCTATTTTTTTTTTCACAAGAACGAGTTAGTCATATATATGACGTCCCACCATTAAGGGTTTGATAAATTTCGACGATAATACGTCAAATTAAGATTGCTTAATTCTCATGCAAACTTTCTTCATCTTATATAAAATATACGAGTTGTCAACATATGTTTAATACTTATATATCATTTTGGTTTTAAGTGACTAATTATCATCAATTTATATCATTTTTAATCTACTTTCACTACCAAGTATGTTTACAAGATATCAACATGGATTATATTAATAATATTTTGACCAAAAGACATTTGTTATGTGTGAATTTAAATAAACAAATGTTTTTCTAACTTACAATTCAGACGAGACGTCATTCGTTTAAATCTTCCTCTAAGTCATCACTTGAACTGTGGTTAAATCCCAGTTTGGTTAACACTTTCACGACAGTTGAATGACAGATTTACCCGAATTTATATTAATATGGAGTGATTTATAAATTTAAATAGTTACAAAAGTACATAATTCGTTATTTCACAAAAGTACTATCACAACTTTTAAAATCTTGGTTATCATATTACTAATCCAAATTTCACTGTCTTATGTTATTATACACTGAATTAGCTCAATTTTTAAACTATCATTTAATATTATTAATTCACATAATAAAGGCCACTGTTAGCCTATAGGCTATAGCACATGTCCATACTATGTTTGATCCGCCCCGTTTATTAATCTATAATAAACTCAAACCCATGTTTAGAAAAATATTTCCGAAAATATCCATTAACTCAATTTTAATCTCATAATTAAGGTTAGCATAATGAAAAAAAATCAGAAAATAACCGTTTGTAAATTGGGCCCCACAAAATCTACAGCATACGTACATACTTCTCTCACAGTTGTAAACAACTGTTCATCTAGATTTACGTCTCAAATCCGAACTTATCAGTAATTTTAAATTTTTGGCAAATCCACTCGCTTTTCTTGAATATCGGATAGGTTAAATTTATGATTATTTTGCCATAACCCTTCATTCAAAATTCTATTTTTTGCTTTTCTTTCTTTCTTTTTATATAAAGACACCAATTCTTTTCTATTGAAAAAAAAAAATGACAAATGTCTTGTCCATAGAGATTTTTAAGGTCGGGGGTCATCGTAGCGATGTGGGCTTGCTTCCTACATTATAGTTGACATGTGGATCCCACGTGGACCATACTTTTACCCAATAGCTACGTGAACGTGGTCCCACGTTATTCAAAAGCTACGATAAACAATAAAGGACCATTACACCAAACAAAAGAGCAAATAATTATGATGTTTAATAAAGAGACCATTAGTAAAAATTTTAAATAATGATTTTTTTTTTTTGCATCATCTGTATTTTTAACGGGTATATTACTGAATCATGCAAAATGACATAGTTTTTTTTTAAAAACCACATGATCTCATACGAATTAATCATTGAGAGAGATTAATAAATATATAGAAGCAAAAAGAAAATAAAACCAACATCACTAATTGAGAATCTAGGAAATTAGAGAGAGATAAAGAGTTGCCAAAACCAAAAGCTGAAGAAGCTTGCTCGAGATACTTTGTAAGAACATGATCCACGGTTAGCCGCTAGCTCATAGGTGATAATTTTCCAAGCAAGTACATTCATTATGAGTCCAATTTCCTGAATATAACAGACATTTAAATTATAATAATAACCCCTTAGAGGCTCTAATAGTCTTATGTTGATTTATAAGTGGCGGCTCATGGGAACTTTCAATGACACCATATGAAAACACCAAATATTCGGGGGGAAATTAATACTCCCATTTTCAAAAGGAAAACTTGTTAAAAAGAAACTAAAAATGAGAGCAAAAGAACACATGCATTTCATCATGCATGTATTTTTTTATTGTTTTGTCAGGTGATGTCAAAAATATACGTACAACACACATATATATAGACACACTTTGGTTAGTTATAAACTCGTTATATTTTCTTCTTCTTTTTCTATCTTTAGCAATGCACATATCAGTAAACGGACAGTCACAAGTGCCGCCTGGCTTTAGGTTTCACCCGACCGAGGAGGAGCTCTTGCAGTATTACCTCCGCAAGAAAATCTCTAACATCAAGATCGATCTCGATGTTATTCGGGACGTTGATCTGAACAAGCTCGAGCCTTGGGATATTCAAGGTTCGTCATTTATCTTTGTTGTCTTATTATATATTCTAATTTCAGATAGTATACATAGACTTTCTTGAGTCTTGATAAAACGTATAATTAGGGCTTGTGTATATTAGATTATCTTCCATTCACGTTAAGATGTTAATAGAAGCTTTAACTGATGATTTCATCTTGGGAAAATTCGCAGAATTCACGGGATTCTTGGCAACTTTTTATACAATATTTAATCCATTGATAATTTTTTTTTTTTAACAAATTGTTTTAAAAATATACCATTTGGAAGAATAATCAAAGTACATATCTTTCATCCATTACAAATTATCATTTAGAACCTAACATAACTCTTCTTTTTTTCTGTGTAGAGATGTGTAGGATTGGAACAACGCCGCAAAACGATTGGTACTTCTTTAGCCATAAGGACAAGAAGTATCCCACGGGGACTAGAACCAACCGAGCCACCACGGTCGGGTTTTGGAAAGCTACAGGACGTGACAAGATCATATATACCAATGGTGACAGGATCGGGATGCGAAAGACGCTTGTCTTCTACAAAGGTCGAGCCCCTCATGGACAGAAATCCGATTGGATCATGCACGAATATAGACTTGACGAGAGTGTATTAATCTCCTCGAATCACGATGATGATGTCACCGTCGAAACATGTGAGGTCATAGGAGGCGACGAAGGATGGGTGGTGTGTCGTGTTTTCAAGAAGAAGAGTCTTTGCAAAACCATGATTAGCAGCCCGGCGAGATCGGTGAAAACGTTGTCGTTCAACGAGGAGACTATGGAGCACCTTCTTGAAGTTTTGGGGCAATCTTGTAAAGAAGAGATAATTCTAGACCCTTTTTTGAAACTCCCTAACCTCGAATGCCCTAACGACACTATTACGAGTTACCAGCAGTTGATGGAGGACCAAGACAACAACTGTCACGTCAGCAAAGTTGTGGATCCCAGCTTTGTCACTAGTTGGGCCGCTTTGGATCGGCTCGTTGCTTCGCAACTAAATGGGCCCAACTCGTATTTGAACCCAGCCGTCAGCGAGACTTCAGAATCACCGTCCCATGACCTGAACCGGACCGGTTATTATACCGGTTTAACGACGGATAATTATATACCGGAGATGGGTTTATGGAACGATGTAGATTTCGGGAGAACGACAACGTCATCGTCCAACCCATTGGGCCACGTGTCGAACGGTAGTGGATAACGGAAATGGAAGTGGCATACCAAAACATTGTTTAGAAAGATATATATCATACCATATAATATATAGTTGTTGAAAGTTGAAACATTTACGATAAAAAGGTCAGATTGTAATAATTACACTAGTTATGTCATATAATTTCATTTTATAGAAGAATGGTTGCGCATATTGAATTTGAGTGGTTTAAGAATATTGATTTTTGAAACTTAATAATCGTTCGATGACCAAGAGAAATTACAATTTCCTTTTGCAATAATCACATGTTTTGCCGGATGTTTTCTAATTACATTTATAAAGGTTAATTATCATTTCAAAGAAGGCAAAAGTTCGATATGAATTAATTCGTCGACAAAATTGATTTTTAGAATTAAGTAATTTCCAATTTCATATAACATTTTTTTCTGTTCTGAATTTCTCATTTTACTCTCTATTAATTTCGATTGAATTACTATTTTCTAGGGAATACAATTCTGCTATGCAATTCAGATCTTTAGTTCGTAAATGCTTGGTTTGATCTTGAATAGTTTGCCTTTTTCATCATTAGAAATTTGATTAAATACCCAATTAGTCACCCCGACAAACTTGGATTAAGATGCACCAAGTGCCTAATCATAGCTATATTAACCTACCCACCAAAGCTAATCACACTCATTAATTTTAATTATAGCATTTAACCACACATTATCGTGACTTGTAGTTGAATAATCTCTTTCAAGGTGCGGAATCTTACTTTTGAAGAAAAATGGAGGAATCTAACAATCACTTCTTTTTTCATTATGTGATGATATTAGTAAAAGGCTCAATAGCTGTTACGTTTTGACCTTTCATTTTCCACTTTAGCTTTATGGATTTAGATTCGATTTCTTTTGATATTGATCACTTTGTAAATATCAGACGTAACAATTTGTATGAAAATTTAATTTCGGGGCATCAATTATTCACTCTGACCTTTTATGAAGTACAAAATAGAGGATTGAGAAATCCTCCTGAGTGTTCTTTTTTTTGTTGTTGTAATTGGGCCTTACTGAAATGTTTTTGGATATATAAAAAATGTGTGGGCTGACCTGACCTGACCTGTGAGCTTTGATTTGTGGCTTCTTCTTCGTATTTATTTATCGTACCACAAGTTTATTGGGCCAGGCCCATTTGTTATTGTAACAGTTACGACGACGTGTCAATTGACAGTGAGTGCACACTGTGTCATTTAAATGACTTGACGTTAGCAATTTTATTTTTTAAATGCCTTCAGAAAAAAAGATAGGATTATATGATATTTATTTTACATATATAGCTAATTTTTGTGTCTTTATTTGATTTCCTGTCTACTAAGGTAGTAACAAAAAACTCATATAGGAATAAGAAAAGGCGTATAAAAATTGTTAAAGGTATGTTAATTATTGTAATGACATTTTTTTATAAGGTTGGAAGTAATCCATTATTTAACAAAATAGTAAAGGCTTTCCACTAATGGTGACACACTCAACCGACAATTAAATCCTGGCCACTTGTTACATGTCATGACTAATGGTCATTTAGCTTGAGTGAATTCGTATAATCGTATTCGTACTCCTTTTGGTTTACGGAAATTTGGAGGAATTTTCAAAGTTCAAACAACTTCTGAAAATATATGGTTTACTTTTTTATTTCTGCTTTGATATAAAGAACACCATATATTGAAGCGATGATATACACTTTATAATAGTGTAATTTAAACTTAAATTTTTTAAAATGAGGTATGGTGATCCTAAATTTTATTTCTTATTGTAAAGTGAAAACGCAAAAATCATTTTGCCGGCTAGAAGTAATACACAAACAATAATATTTAGAGAAATTCTTTCAAAACCATTAAATAAGTTTATTTTCTAAAAATATCATAATAAGTATTATTTTTCAAAAATACCATTAAAAAGTTTTATTTTTAAAAATACTACAAAAATAAAAACTGAATTATAAGGATTTATAATTTAAATATTTGGGTTTGGATTTAGTATTTTGAGTTGAAAGTTTAGTATTTTGGGTTTATGGTTTAGTTTTTAAGGTTTAAGGTTTAGTTTTGAAGGTTTAAAGTTTGGTTTTAGTTTTGTGATATTTTTAGAAATAAAATTTTTTTGTGGTATTTTTAGAAAATAAAACTTGTTATGGTATTTTTGGAAAATAAACTTATTTTAGTGGTATCGATGAGAATTGACCAAATATTTATTTGTGTTTTTTTTTGTCCACTAATATTTACTCCAATAAAGAAAAGTGAAAGAAATAATAGCACCTTCTTGGACTTTCTTTAGTTTTCGTGCCTAGTGGTTGGTTAGATGGTTAGTATTGAAAAATGTTAAAACTTAAAAAAAGATACTATAATCTTTGGAATTAGAGTAAAGCAAAACTCCGACTTTGTTCTTCCACAATTCACTATTTATGGGAAAAATACAGAAACTTCATCTTTTAATTATCATCATTGTATTCGTTTTAACTTCTTTTTTTCCTTCTATTAAAAAGTCAAGACTAGTAGTAGTATAACTCTCTACGGGCAAGTTTTTTTTTTTTTTTTTTTATCTGTAACTCTCTTTGGACAAATAGATTTGTCTTCCGGTCAATAAAAAATTAATTCGATGTATAAACTGGCCGTTACAACAGAAAGATAAGGAGCATTATCGTTACTTTTGTGCCATAAAGGAACATTATTAATTTGAAATCAACTGAGATTCTCTTCTTTTTCTTCCCCTAATAGATAAAACTAATTTAATAGTGACTACCCCTTTTACACATTTCATATTTATACGTCTCATAACAAAAAATCAAACGCAAATTGCCAAAACTTGTTCGTCATCTCTCGCTACAATCATCATCACCGATTCACCATCGTGATCTTCATCAATTCTGATAAACTTTAGCACTAGAAAATTTATAAATGGAACAATTAACATTCATAACTTCACATTTATTTATTTTAATATTTCCACACGCCACTTAAACTTCTACTCCTAGTCTTGTGGGTTAGGCCGTGTTTGGCTCCACAACTCCACAAGATCAAACCCATTTAAAAAAAAAAAAAAAAAACTAGAAAAAACCAAAGATGGAAAGCTAGAAAAGAAAGACAAATTTTTTATATCCCTTTTGCTTGGTTGCGTCATGATCAGGCTCATATATCGTCATCATCAAGCTCTAAAACACCCAACAAGATGATTGTGGGTATGATGAGGACGATGATCATGATGATTATGATAATGAACCGATCTCTCTCTGTCGATCATGTCTTGAACATATCGAAAAACCTCCACGTGGCAAGGGATTGTGATGGTACCTTTCTGCTCGAATCCATACTCTTCTTCTGCTTCCCTTAAGAGTTGCATGAACAATGGATGGTTAAAATAAAAAACAGGAACAACAAATCTTTGTTTCTCCTCTTCTTTTGATCCCACTTTGATTGCTAAACACCCTTTTGGAACGTCTTTGATCCCTTGTTTGCTATTGCTTTTCACGTTATTAGAACGGTTTGAATGGAAGCTTTTGAGGGTTTTTTCTCCGGAACCCATAACTTAGAAAAAGATGAAGAAAGAAGAGGAGCAAGAGCAAAATAAGAAATGTAAAAAAAAAAAATTCCGAGAAAATTTGGCTTAGAAAACAGGTGATATAAGCCAAGGGTCTTCTAGTGGAGGTGGAGAGAATTTAAGAGATTTATATAAAGTTGGTTTTTTTTTTCTCATTACGGAGATAACAAAATTTAGATTTAATGAGCGATGTAAAGTGAAATAAACGGGTCAAAAGGGATATTTAATTTTTGCAAAGGCAAATCGGAATATATAATTTGAAAACATACCCGTCCTTGTTACATATTTTGGTTACAAAATCTGTAGAGAGAATTCAGTATTCAGTTTTGGTAGATCAATTCATTAGTTGACCAAAAGAAAAGATTCAATATACTATATTAATTAATAAACTACTAACAAAATTATTGAACAAAAAATATAATGTAGTGATAAATTAGATAATAAATACTATTTTTATTTATATGGGCACAAGATTTAAGACGGCATTTATAGATATAATTTAAAACTAAATTTAATGAGAATCTCCTTCTCTATTAAAAATGAATTTGTTGTATATATTAGGAGTTTAGGACTGCGGTATGGGTCATTTTTGCATTTCGGATATGCAAGCTTATAACAACCACTTGGTGTTTAATATTTTACATTGGTTGTGATGGTAAAAAATTACAATAATTTACAACATAAGTGTGTGTAATATTGTATATACATCGTCTATCTAGGGAACGTAAATAAAGAAACACCATTTGTTTTTAGTTGAGGAAAATCAGACACTTGGATATTTTGGATTAAATGCAAAAAAAAGTACTAGGAAATAAATCTGACACGTGGATAATCATCATTATAATGATGACTTGCGTTTAGTTTTGTGTGTAAGAACAGCTTTGGTGTGTTCATGTGTTGTAGTTATAAGAAAACAGAAAAAGAGTCGTCTTGGTGATGACGAAGGTTTCATAATTTTAAGATACAACAACATAAAAGGCAAAAGCAAACAACGATCTTTCATATAACCGATGTATCCAAAATCTAACTTTATGTTCTTCTTGCCTAAGACTTGACAATACAACGTAAATGATTCTGAAGAACTTGGGTCAGCTTGCTGTTTCTGTACTCTAGCTGTATGGTAAAAAGAAAAACTAAACAATACATATTCATGGAACATAAGAAAAAGGCTAAAAATTTAATTTTCATGAAACGTAGAAGTTTATAATATAACTAGTTTTTTTACACGGGATCGAATTTCAAATCTTTTGAGGAACGGGGTTACTCAAACATTAGACTATCAAAATATTTGCTATAGTATTGCTATATAAATGTCAACGTTGATTTACATATAAAACATATTTAAAAGTTGGGTACGATGCAAATGAACAAGAAGAAACAATTTCGGGACATGCCCACGTATGGAATTCATTTAATAATATATCTCATTAGTCATCGACTTATTCAGACGAGATCGAATCAAATTTTATTTTTCTTATTTGGTTAAAATTACCCATCCATATAATTACATATCAATAGTTTTGTGCTTTAAACTATTGCATTTTAATATATCGTTTAGTAAGATAATATTTGAGCTTTCAAGCGCTGCCTAAATATTTCCAAGAAATTAAGTGATAGAGTTGGCCAAAAAGAAATTGACAATTGAAAATTTGTGGACAGAATATTTTAGCAAATACAAATGTTTTAGGTTTATGTTTGATTCATTTTCATGGTTAAATAGTTTGGTTATAAAAATCTTTAAGCAGATACAATAAGGAAAGAGAAACTATAAATTTTTTTTTTTTTCGGAATAAACAGAAATGAAAAAGAGTTGACAAAATTTAGAATGAAAAAGACAAAATAAGACAGTTCCAAGTGGGTGATGGCGAAGCAAATACTTCATCACATCTGGAGCAATACGGAACTTGTTAAAAAGACATACAATTAATTATTTAAGCACGATTAGCTGTTAAAGGACTATAATAACAGACATAAGATTGGAAGTAGATCATATTATCGTTTAATTTATATACTAACAACAAAGGATTCGAGCTATTTGTAAGGATGATAGTGTCAATAAATTACCAAATTTAGAGGTCGATACAAAAAAATACAGTCGTTTAATCTACTAGAGCATCTTTGTGAAATTGTATTACGAAAATTTCAGAAAACCCAAAATATTTGTTCCAAACAAGAATTGCAGATTACTATGCTAATAGATTAACAGCTTTCTTCTTTGTGGAATAACTGAGACAACGAATCACCAAAAAAGAAGAACTCAACCCAAAAGCCATAATTAGGCCCACTGGATTGGTCGAACTGGGCCTTAGTCTTTACTTTAAACTTCGAATCTGAAGTTCCAGATTCCAGTGTTTCGAAATATTGTTGATCGTTTCACTCTGTCTCTAAAATAAAAGAATAAGAATCATAGGATATAGCAAGAATAAATAGTTTTATTCAGAACCAAAATTTATCAGAAAATATTTTCGGTAAAATTTTTAGTTAGTATATGAGTATATTGACTTATTGAGGATTAATATGCTAATAGATTAATATCTTCCAAAATTATTCAAAAAAGTTTGCATAATGATGCGTATAAAAGAAACAATTACAAATTGTAATTACGATTTGACATCAAATCCTAGAGGTAGCTTTAAAGACAGACACTGAAACTGTTGTTAAAAAAAAAAAAGAGAGAGGTCAAAGTCTTCGTTAATAAAGCCACATAGTAACTTGTTAAAAGAATACAAAGTCAAAAAAGACAAAATGTAAAAGTCATGGTAATTTGTGTAATCAGTCACTAGTGAAAAGATATCTTTTGGAAATCAAAAAAGCAAATTTCTTCTTCTTTTCTTTTTAAATCTTTAAATTCTTTCACATTTTCTTTCAGATTGGTATTATTAATATTCATCCATTTTTATTAATTATATGTTTCTTTCTGTTTTGATCCAGCGAATGTCCAAAAGAAAACATTCCATCGTTCCACACTTTATACCAGTTCACTTTGTAAATTTTTACTTTTTCACAGAGGTTATGAAAACCAAAGAGTTCCACTTTCACTTACACCAAGCGTGCAACAAAACATAAAAATTTGTCATTTCTTAACATAAATTATTGTTGATTCTTGGGTTTGACGGTACTTGGTTCATACCTCCAATGTAGCTGCACTTTGTACAATCTAGCATACAAGTTTTTATACTAATAGCACGATCTACTATATATCTTTTTCTTTTGTATACACTAAATTAGCATCGCCAAAAATTGTTTAAGGTGGAGTTTCTGTTACAGGATGATGTAATAAAGATCGGCTTTATATTGACAATGATATAAGATAGATCAATTAATCCAACTAATAGCTAAAAAATATTAGTACATTTACAGTATTGGGAAATGAGAAAATATCCGATTAAGTTTCTTGATCTTCCATGCTTGAAGTCTGAAGAATTCAAGTAACTGCTGAAGGCAAAGTGTGAGAGTGAATAGAACAATAACAATCACCCAGAGAAGAAAAAAAACGAAATGTGGGAATCTGTAAATTTTAATTATTTAATTTTGAATTTAATATGGTTAATGGAATGACGAACCCTAGTCTAGGAGTTGTGTACTAACAAGAAACATAAATATAGTAGTCGTCTGAAAGATTCAGATCTAACTTCAGATCTAGTAGATCTGGTTTAGTTTTAGAGAAACAGGCGGATCTGAAACTAAATAACCTCATCATTAATAACAACTATGAATAGATCTACTCTCTGAATGCTAACTCGTCCTGACATCATGAAAAAACAAATCATTACAAAATCATAGATAGAGAAAAAGTTAGTAATGATGATAAACTTTTCAGTTTCTCACATGAGTCAGATTCCTTCATCATTACACCAATCTGTAACAAAAAAAAGTATCAAAACCCACCTGAAACTCAGAAGATCTTGAAGACCTATAAAAATAAAAATAAATTGATACTGAAAAAGGGTTAAACATTGAAATATAGATTGGATTCAGAAGTGGAAACCCTAGACCAAAAGATGAAAAAAAAGAAGGACAGAACTTCGTCAGTTCGGATTGAGAGGGAGTAATAATTGGGGGGAATGAAGCCTGGTCCGACGACGCTAAAACCCTAATCAATCATCAGATCTGAGACTATTCAAATGAGATTGTATTAGAATAAGAGTCCTCGAGCCAGACAACAGTCCCCTCAAAAGAGAAACCCCTCTTTAAATCCTTTCCTTC
Source organism: Crucihimalaya himalaica (assembly GCA_004349715.1). Taxonomy (NCBI): domain Eukaryota; kingdom Viridiplantae; phylum Streptophyta; class Magnoliopsida; order Brassicales; family Brassicaceae; genus Crucihimalaya; species Crucihimalaya himalaica. Next base: position 3,742,077 of record SMJT01000008.1, on the reverse strand, counting down.
ATCAGAAACAAACCTCTCTCAATTAGGGTTTTTCTCGAAATTTCTTATATATTCTCTATCTCTCATGTGTTCGTCCCCCATCAGATCCGGCTGAGATCAAGGGAGAGAGATAGAGAGAGAAAAAGAGAGATGAATGTGGTGATGAGGAGAATGATGAGAGGGATAAGTAAAGAAGAGGTTTTTAAGAAGAGAAAGACTCAAGAGAGTAAGTAGTGGAGAGAGAGCCAAAGCAATACAAGACAAAATAAACATGGGTTCTGGGTGGCTAGGTCCCACATCTATTTTTTTTCACTTGTTGCATATTTTGTATTAATGTTTTGGTCAAACAGTGTAAAAAGATATCAAGTTTCAAGATTTCAACGTAAACATTTGGATTTACTTTTTGAGACATGTCAATGGATTTCTCATTTTACCATGGTATTTTACTTGTTAAAGCAAAATAAAAAAACGTAGTCCATACCCCTCATTTTCCTTGAACTTTATATCAGACCCGTATATAATGTATAAGGATTCAATTTCTACTTTTGTGAGGATTTGACCAAATCCAAGGGAAAAACCAAGGAAGATGATAATCAGTGAGCGTGAAAGGAAACAAAAGAAGAGGTGAAGGTAGAGAAACGATCAAATCACAAAGATAAAAATGGAATAGTAATATTAGTACAGTAAGATAATTAGATGAAAGAAATGGAAAAGGGAATCAAAAGGAGAAAAGGGGTTTTGTCTATAAAAGTTAGTCAGAGGAGTGGTTGAGTTATTGATCTGCCCAATATTACCATTCTCCATTTACTGTCTCTCTACATTTTCCCTTTTATTATTATTTTTTTTTGCCATCGTTTCCTTTTAATTCTCCTGTTTCATTCAACTTTTATTGCAGTATAAGATTTAAAAACGTTTTTTTATCTCTTTATAGTGTCTTTAATTATTTTCTCGTACATTTATCTTGCACACATACTATATATTATATGCGCTAATGTACGGTGTTACACTTCATATATATTGATAAATCAGTGTATATACTCCCTCTGTTTCATTTTAAATGTAGTTTAAGAATTTTTTTTTTGTTGCAAAATAAGTGTTATTCTCATTTCCCAAGATAAAAATTGCCACTATTTTATTTTTTTACTCTTATCTTATCTAATTAATGTTAGTCAAAAGATTTGGTAAAAATTGAAATAAATGATGGAAGATGAAGTTATTAAGGATATTTTATTTGATGCCTTAATTAGTGTGCAAAATCCTTAAACTACATATAAAATGAAACAGAGGGAGTACTTATTAAATTTTCCACATTTATCAAGACTGTCATTTAATTTGACATGAATAAATTAACTAATGTCAGCAAAATCTACTTCAAAATTGGACTATCTTCCATAACATACTGTAATTATTCTACAAACGGGGAATCAAAAAAGCTACTTTTTGTAGAATTCCTTTTTGCGAGAGCTAAAAGTTTTTCCTTTCGTCAACCAATATCTGCCTGTATTTGTCTGTAAAATATACTGCATGCATAAAAAGAATAACACGATTATTCATGCCAGCTGTTATATTATATATGAAAATATGAAAAATATTAAGTATATCTATAAGATTTAACTTTGATTTAATTTTGATATATAAAAGCCTATGTGTGTGTATATATAAATAAACTGTAGGTATCTTCGATTTGAATTACATGAGCGATTATAGCATAAGAATGCATCTCTTTGGACCGTTGTGATGCATTCATTTTTTGTTTTATAAAGGTCTTGATGTATATAATACAGTATATGCTTTTTTTACGTAAAAGGTCTTAACGTATTTATTGTCTTTGCGTACATCACCGAATATATACACAAAACTTATTATTATTATTTTAAAAAGAACAGAGATTGTAGCTAGAGAGTGCCCGCGACATGTGCTGCAACATTTTTGTTAGTTTCCTACTGTCCCAGAAACCTGATGAAATTCTTCCCGTTATATATAAACAAGGCGAAAATATATTGCATTACAGCAAAAATATATACAAATCATAATAGAATTCATTTCTTTTTGTTTACTTATGGCCTAGAATTAAAATGAATATTAAGAAATTATATCACTAATTCTAACAAGACCTCACATATATATATAATTTTAAAAAAAACATCTGTAAATTCCTGTATAGTTCACAAAGAAATATAGAGAAAACCAAACATTTCCTACTGCACCCGACTATCGATGGGAAGACACGTGACTAAACCACACACACAAAAAAAAACAGGTATATGATTTGGTTTTCAATCCGGTTCAAGTTGTCAACGTTGAATCGATATTATATACAGATAAGTACAAAAAAAAAACGAAATGCATGCGTATGTTAGTGTAAGCGTGGGGAAATACGTAGACTGTGCATGAGAATGACAAATGGAGAAGACGATTCTTAGCTCCAATTTCAACGTTGTTGACAGTCTTCGAGAGTTGTGTTGTGTCTTGAAAGAGAGAAACAAAGAGGAAAACGTCAAATCCCCACGTTATCTCACTCCTACATTCCTTTTTATTTTCGTAAGCAAATAATTATACATCTTTAAGTATGCTAATCAAATTCTATATTGAATCTATTAACTTACACATATAAGTGTCTCATTTGTGAAAGAGTATCTCTTCCTATCAAGACTTGTGAATTATTTCCAATATATTACATCAAACAAGTAGGAAATTTTTTCGTTTTAGCTAGATCTTATCCTCACTTTTGCATCACGTACTATAATTTAAAATATTTTTTACTTTATTTACAACTTAAGCATGATGGTTTGGTAATATCAAACTATCACCTACAAAAATTTAAGTAGTTTGATTTATCGATCCATATATAAATTTGAAGTAGTGCATTTCATTTTTAATGTATTCCAATTCTTAACTCACCTAAACAAAAAATCAAATATAGGTGAAAACCTAACTTGTTTCCGATGAATCAATATTTATCTGTTTAACATGTACAACTGAGACACGTATATTTTTAATAATGTTAAATTAGTATTATGTTAGTACAATCAATCGATTAGTATTTTATAACTCTGGTCTTTAACGAGCTTTTTCAGCATTTTAATCTGCAAAAATATAGTATAGGGTAGGGGTAGCATTGTAATTAGGGAAAAAGTAGAGAGAGAGAGAGTGTACAATAGCATTAAATGCCTCTTTGTTCGTATTCTCTGCCATCTTCTTCTCTCATCAATTCCTCCTTCTGCTCTCTCACCTCAGATTCCAACTTCTTTAATAAATTGTTTTTTTTTTTTAATTGCACCTAATTCATTTGTTTTATGTCTTTGTTGGAGTCACCATGAAAAGACTTGAAAATTTTCATAGTAGTAAATTCATAATATTATAAGAAACATTCAAAGGTCTTTTGAGAAGACGCTTGTCATAGCTTTTTTTACTGTTCTTTTTACCATGTCCTCTAAAACATCTCCATCACTCTTTTCATCTTTTACTTGTCTCCTTTTTAATATATAAGCATATGCTGCATATCTACATAACAGTAAATCTTAAACCGAGAAATGAATAAGTTGTCACCAACAAAGCCCACTCTTGCTATTAATAAAGAAAACGTTTTATCATTTGGTCCAATGATTCAAGTCACCAGTGTTGTACAATTGGTCCAGAGGGGCTAAATGGGCTTTTAACTTTAATAGTTTCTCCTTTGGGTATTAAAGTACTAATATAGGCCGAATCCAAGATATAACCAAACTCGATTTTAAAGATGTGTTGACGGCATTCAAATCTTTTCATTTACAAAGAACTGGCAAACGCATCCGAACGGGTCAATATGCCAATTTCGACGTTAGTTATCAAAGCCTATTTCAAAATTTTCTTATAGCCTTTGGTCGTCTTAAATCATAATAGTTGACAGAAGATGCTTTTTTCTACCATTAGAATGAGTTACAAGAGGAACATTGAGTGTAAAACCGGCTAAGTACAATCTTGCTTATTAACTAATCGAGACTCGTGCCTTGAACGTGCGTCGAACACACTTTCTAGACGAATCCGAAGCTTTCCCACACTTCCAAGTAAATAAGTAGCGCAAGATTGTGTTGGCCATTAGAGTTTCTCGTGATAAAGAATTTAATCTTAAATTATAGTACCCTAAATAGTCTATAGATAACAACAACAATAAACTAAATTAATCACAAGTTCTATTTATGACTTTCATTTTTAGTATAATTTTTGTAAAGGTTATTATCATCACATATAATATGTTTTTTAGGACGGTGGTGAAATAAATGTCTCGACCTCATTGGATTGGCATCTTATCATGGGCCCTTCTTGTCTTGAACAAGCTGGATCATACTATTAATTTGCATATGTACTGTATGCCAGTGTGTATGTGTATGTGTATGTGTATGTGTATGTGTTATGTTTTTGTGTAAGCTTAAAATCGATCGCCTTTTCCTGTCTTTCTCAAAATCGAGTTCAGTCGATGTTTTAGTATCAAATTCTGATGACACTTTGGGTTATTTCAGCAGAAGCATTAATTGTTTATAAACTTTGGGTTATACGAATTTATGAATATTTTATAAGCTTTTTACACGCGGCAAGGCGAAGAGGTTGGAAGAATATGCAAAAGACAAACAACTCATGACAAGGCGCCTTTGAAAAGTAAAATTAAACAAATGTGGTGTAATTAAAACGTTTTTATGTTCGGTTCCATGTATTGGAACTAATGTATTTCGCTATATTTTTTGTTCGTATTCTAAATCGGCAAATTCCCACTACCGAAATTGCTGTTAAATAATTTAAACTAATAAAAACCGGGTTATATTAATAAACTCGACCGAATTTAATTTTCTGAAGGTTTTTACAAACCATAACCAATTCATTAGGAAAGTGAAAACTGAAAACAGAACTAGATCTCTCTTAGAAAAATGAAAAAAAAAAAAGAAAGAATCATCTTCTCTTACGCATCTTATCAACAACGGCTACATTTAATCTAAGTTCGACACGTGATAACATTTGTCGGACGCAATATTCAGAGACAACCACAAAGTTATCACCACGTCTCCTTCTCATCAACTTTAGCTTTCTGAATGGTGCCAAATGGCAATGAATCAGTGGTTGATCTTGACAACTTTGATTGCTACTTGTGTGAAATTCTACATATCTAATTCATTACTGTATACCAAAAAAAAAATCGCCCTTTCCTTATTGAAACAACTTGATTAAGTTATTTTTTTTTTGTCAATAATTGATTTAAGTCATTCTCTTCAAATATTACTTCTTGAAATAACTTTCTGATTTTAAAGACATTAATATTTGATTTATGTTTTTTTTTTAATGAATGGCTTAAGTGACGTTGGATCGATGAAGCCGCCAGTTCACAAATGGCCGAAATAATTTGTTGTTTGTATTTAAGAAGTCAAAAGAGATTTCCGAGAAGCAAGGTGAACGTAACCTTAAACTAATCATTAAAACATTTATTATAAGTAGCGTTTATCATAATATTGCTTGCTTAAAGTACAATATTGTCAAAATACCATGGTTGAGAGAAAAAAAAAGTAAAGTAAGTAATAGGAAGAAACATAATTAGTCTTTTTTTTTTCTTCTTTTCTGAATGGATACATAATTAGACATGAACATGAGACATAATTAGAAGAAAACTAAAACGAACATGGTAACCTTTCTTGTAAGGATATTAAGGTCAGTTTACTTCTATTAAGAATTAATCTAATATTGTCTAGTTACAAGAAAGTGAACAAATCTTACCATTGAGTTTGCTTTTCATTTGCATGGAAGTCAATAAAAAAAGGAATCTAAAAGCCTTGATCTCGTGATCATCTTCTTCTTGTTTTCCGTGTAGCGAAAGTAAACGCGTAATAAATCGCGTAAACTATAGTACGATATGAGATTTTTTTTTTTTTTCACTTAGTACGATATGAGATATGTGTAAAGTATCTTCTTCTTTTTTCTTTCTTTCTGCCAGCTAAAAGCCCGAAGATTTTGGATAATGAACCTAAATTGAAAAGTTAAACAATAATTTGTCAACTTACCCTATACAATCACGAAATTAACCATGACTAATCTTCTTTTGGGATTAGCAAGATAGATCAAGATTAGGTTTAATTTAATAAGATATCTAGTGAAAAGTGACGTCAAAACGTGTTTCACGTAACCGACCTCTGAAGGATGGTGTGTGAGTAGTGACGACAAGTTAAATCTCAAATGAAAATGAAAATTATATAAATTTTATAGTAATTTGTAACACCCGTCGAACATCCTGTTATGTGAACGTGGAATCTTGTTACACAATCGAATTAAATTATCGCTTAATACGATCTGTCTTTCTCTCTCTTTCGTAATTATTATCTATCAAATATTATCTTGACCAAAAGAGTATCGCAAGGCCTTGGCAGTCACATGTCAAATGATGATATATGTTGTTGTGCATGTTAAAACATAGTACAATGATCATACAAGCTGCTAAAATATATTTAAAAAATGCCTTTCTATATATATATATAAGTAGCAAACGGAACAAGATGAATCTAGTAGCTATAATAAGGTTGCTAAACACAGCTTGAACGTAAACTTAAATACGTATAGTAATCAAATTTTTAACTAATTGATCTATCAAAGAAAATAACTAACTGTTTTATTAGAAAATTTTAGAATTGAAATTATTTTAGACAAATAAAGTAAATATTCTATTGGAGTTTTAGAACAAAATTCAAGGAAAAGCAAAATTATCGAGATTTTTGTATTTTTTGACATCGTGTACTAGAACTTTAAAGTTTAAATATTTGCATAACGTACGCGCGACCAACTACTCATATAACATCAATATACATTGTTTTTAAAACGGTCAAACTGTTAATGAAATATGTATAGTGATTAATTGAGGTTACCACAACCATTACGCCCGTCTTGTGTCAACCTACGTTATTATTCACTTGATCACTTCTATAAAACAGATAATAACAGAATATTAATCTTTAAAAGAAAAAAAATTTGGAAAATATTATCACTAGTTAGATGATTAGTTCACATCGAAATGAAATACGACTTAAACTGAGAGAGACATGAGACAATTCGTGTCGAGCCACAAATTTTGGACCGATATTTTTAGCCTGTTGTTCCACAATATTTGAAGGGTCTTATTTAATGAGTTTTTTTTTTTTTTGGGTTAAATTATGAAATTTTCTAATAAAAAATAATAACAATCTGAGGCCCTACACTACAAGCGCCACATATATATAAAGCGGCCAATATCAGCAATTCCAGAAAGAAAAAAAGAAACAAATAATTCCAAAACCTTCTCTCCTTATCGCAATCAAGAAACTTGCAAGATCTGGTAAAAAAACCATGGAAGAAGGAGACTATTTCAACTGTTGCTTCAGCGAGATTAATAGTGGCATGACCATGAATAAGAAGAAGATGAAGAAGAGCTATAACCAGAAGAGGTTTAGTGAGGAACAGATCAAGTCACTTGAGCTTATATTCGAGTCTGAGACGAGGCTCGAACCGAGGAAGAAGGTGCAGGTAGCTAGAGAGCTAGGGCTGCAACCAAGACAAGTGGCTATATGGTTTCAAAACAAGAGGGCTCGTTGGAAGACTAAGCAACTCGAGAAAGAGTATAACATTCTTAGAGCCAATTACAACAATTTGGCTTCACAATTTGATATCATCAAGAAAGAAAAGCAAGCTTTGGTCTCTGAGGTACATAATGATTTTAAGTTCTATTGATCTCTGATGGGTTTTGTTACCTAGTTTTGGGTATTAATAAATCTGTATTTGCAGTTGCAGAGACTAAATGAAGAGATGCATAAGCCTAAAGAAGAAAGGCATCATGAGTGTTGTGGTGAACAAGGAGTGGCTCTAAGCAGCAGCACAGAGTCACATAATGGAAAGTGTGAGCCAGAAGTAAGGTTAAATCAAGGAATTGATCTGTGTAATGATGGTGATAACAACAACATCAAGACAGAGTATTTTGGGTTCGAGGAAGAGACTGATCATGAGCTCATGAACATTGTTGAGCAACCTGATGATAGTTGCTTGACATCTTCTGAAAATTGGGGAGGTTTCAATTCTGATTCTCTTTTAGACCAATCTGGCAGCAATTACCCTAATTGGTGGGAGTTTTGGTCATAAAAACATATAAGAAAGAAACGAAACATAAAAGTGAAGAGAAAGAGTGTGGATAGTTTTGTAGATTATGTGATAATTTTCTTTTAGTGTAAATCTTGTTTCGATCTATGTATATACTATGTTCAATACTCTTTCTGTAGCTAATAAGTAGTAAAGTCAAGATTTTCACATTGAAGTAAACAAACTAGATCATTGGAGATGAGCTTCAAGAAACTATTGAGAAAAAAAGTAGCTTATGATGAGACGGGAGGAAAGTTTTGAACCAATCAATACAAATTCAATATTCTTCCTATAAGTTCCATGTACACACATTGCAGTAGCAGTCTAGCAGATATTCAGATGAAGATGAACAACTGAGCGAGAGACAGAACAAAAGACAGTTTCGGGAAGTAACAGCTGTTCTCGTGTACCGGGACTTAAACGGGTCGATCCATGTTGGGCCTATTTTTAATGGGCTTTTATTTATTCTGTTATTAAACTGAACCCAACAAATTTTCAAACCTAACCCAATACTTAAAGAGTCACCCCTTCTGTGTTGGCGTTTCTTCTCCTTCCATGCAATGTTATGTACTCTTGTTTGGATTTGTTCTTCTTGTATAATATAACAGAGTTGGCACACACACAGAAAAAGGCATATCAGTTCTATTTTCTCATTTTATCTTCGTATCAATTCGAAATCTTGCATCACTATTTCATGGATACTTAAGTGAATAAAATATGAAAACCACAGTTAGAAAATCTAACCTACTCTAGTAATCCAAAATAATAAATAACATGCACGCATATATATATATATATATATATATATATATATTTTGTTTTGTTTAATCACGATGTGGATTGATTGGTTATTTCTCTGCTTTGATAAACTCCAAAGTTCAAGATTCTTTGTGTTATTTTTTTAATTTTTAATTTTGCTTTTTCTAGTGACAAAGACTGTCAAAAGTGTCTGATTCAACTCCTAGATTCGACATCATGTTGTTGATTGTTCAAACCCCGGAATATATATGACTCGGTATTATATATTGGATATATATGATTCGATATTAAATATTAGAATAAAAAGGAAGAAAAGAAAAATATAAATTGAAAGGAAGAAAAGAAAGAAAAATATATATTGGATATATATGACTCGGAATTTTTTTTTTCTACCATGTATTTATGGTGTGAAACTATTATTTTATTTCTACTAAAGATAGAAGAAATGTGAAGAAAAGGTTTTTATTTTGCTGGGAAAATAATCTTTTTGACCGGATAAATTGTAGAACAATTGACAGTATTTTTTTCTTCTCTTTTCTTTTATGTATGCTAACTAGTCAGAACTTAGACCCATTATGAATTATGATTAACCGCAACATTTATTATTATAATTCAGAATACATACATATTACATATGTCATCACTGGTGGTCTTGTCTAAACTATTGAAGTTTGAAGGAGGGTGTGACGTATATAGATTCCAATTGTCTGTAAAAAACTATCTGACTTATTATCAGCGAATTTGTTGAAAACATATATGTCAATAATTTGAGCTTAAACCATATATGCTTTACCGTCATAAATTCAATTTTAGATTAATATTCGAAGAAATTGTTTATGATTTCACTTGTCGAACAAAGCTTTATGCATGGACCCTCTTTTTTACTTCTGAACATTAATAGGTAACTATGTATAGAGGTAAATACTCACGTGGACAAGGTCAACTCGTGATCACGAAGACGAGTGGCATAGGCTAGTGACCTCCATTGGAAAAGCCTGTTGTGCCTATGGCATTATGGCACTATCAGAAATTTAGAATCAAATCTTCACGTAGAGACCGAATCTGAACCTAAAAAGCATGTTATAACTTTTTAATATATGTCTAAATAGTTGCAAGTATATATTTATCAATTCCAATTATCACCGTCCGCACATAATTAAGAAATCATGAAGATAAACGTAATAACAGTATTTGGTAAAAACAAACGTAATAACAGTATGATCCATAATGATTCGAATATGGAGAGCATGGGAATTTCTTTTCGAGTAATCGCTTGATAGGCGATATAATAAAAAAAAGTTCAGTATTTATATTTCATTTTAAATTATTTTAAAACTTTTAGTGGCGTTGCCACATCAACTGTTAGGAGTTAAGGACTTAGGAGTGGAAGAGAGATGTAGGTTCTTAATTTCCACTAATATTCTAATAACAGCCTCTAACATATCTACCTACCCTTTCTATATAGTAGATCTTGCTATTGTGTAAATCTCGATTTGCAATAGAATTGTCAACTTCCTCCAGTACTGACCTCAAGAGGTTGACCTATATAGTATATATATCTTATTATATATATAAAATAAACAACAGTCAACTATACAAGAAACTCTGAGGTTCATTATAAACTGGCAAGATTTCAGTTTTAAACCGTCTTGTTCACACAATAATAGATAAGATCTACAACATTAAATTAAGAAAAGGTGATGGAACTAGCATTATAAAAATATCATTAATTATAGCAAGTGTTTGTGATTTTTGACTCAATGAATCAATTCAATTGTGATATCATTTTTTTGTATGAATTATAAAGTAAATTCTCATAAAATCGATGAACTACACATATATTTATGCATTGTAAAATGTTCGTTTTAATGTTAAAAACTTGAAAATTAGCTTAAGTGATATTCGCGAGACATAGTGCACAAATAAAAAAAGCTATTTCGAATATTTTTCAAAAACAATTTTCTTACTTAACTTAATTTTTATATGAAAGCCGGGATTACATATGGTTATATGAAGCTGGGGTTATTTGAATCAAATTAGTGATATTTATATATAATTTTTAGCTGAAGGTAATAAATTATGAAAATCGAAGAAAAATGTTCAAACTCTATATATACCATCATTCACTAAAATGTTTAGCTGAACATTTTATTATGGATTATTTGTTTCATCAAGTCAAACTTCACATCATAATAGTGGCGACAAAAGAATTAATGTGATCCATAAACATATGAACAAGTGTAGACTTCCATATATTCTCTCGTAATATAAATACTTTTTGGGATTATTACACACACAAAAAAAATAAAGCGACTTGGAACGATTTAAAATTTTGTGATTATTGATAAAGATTATATAGAGAATCGAATCTGTTTATCATTCAAGCTAATAAGCAAAAGTGGGTTAGGTCATCGAATATATACATGTGCTCATTGAGGTAATAATTTATTAAACTAAAAATGATATTAAATTATGGAATTTTTATACGTATCCACAATTGGAAAAACATTCATATGCAGTATTTTTCAGGACTTTACATTCTTCTCTCATTTGTCGTTATAGTTAATAGAAATATTAACCGTGTACATGTCTGTTGATCTGAGTTTAGTTTACGAAAATCATGAATGTTGTCACTTATGAGGACATCTGTTGTTCTGAGTCTATTTTGCACTTGTACTGTGCGCGTGTATTTAAATTATTAGTTTTAAATAAGTATGTTCTTAAGGGAATCCATGCACACACTATATCCGTAATAAATACTATATTCATGATATTGGTTTGGTCCAATAGTTCTTTTTATCGGCAAACTAAAACCAAATCAACAGATTATTCGATATATCTAGGATTAATATTTCCACATAAATTGGGCAACTCAACTGGCATTAATCTATGCAAAAGTGTAGCCAACTTTCTAAAGTACAAGGATGCTGTGTACCTAGCTACGACGGTCCACTGAGGTACTATATATGAAATATAAAATTTAAAGTTAATTACCCTCTGAAAGGCATGGTTTATGGTTTAAATAGTTTAATAATTACTGTACTGTCTAATCATATGATTATGTAATCATATCACCAACGGATTAAGGTATCCGTGCAAATTGCTCGTATATTAATTTAGTCACCTTTTGTAAAAGTGGATCATTATACATATTTGTAAACTATATAGATTACCCACCATCACCAATAAGATTATAATTTTTGTTTCTTCTGCATCTTTTATGCTATCTCGTGTGCCAATCAGTTATGAGTTATTATGATATATATCTATAATAATATACAGATATATATATATATATATATATATATGACATCCCTAGATATATATATAGTGGTAGTCTTGTAATCTACCTTAACATATTTGTGATTATTACAAATGGTGGCACACTTGCAAATAAGTAAATAATGGTCCAGACTAAAGATGAATTCAAACAGAAAAAGAAAAAAATATTTAACAACATGTTATAAGAATTTGCCCCTTCTAATAGGGCAACGAACATACATTTATCATGTAACGTTAAGTTCTATATATAGAGATGTGTCCCTCTAATAAATTGACTTATCATACTCTCATCAAATGACAGATTTCAGACAAATTAATGGTCCTAATTGTAATACTGTCCTCTCGTTTTGAGAGAATGACAAAACGTTCGTTTAAAATTTAATTTTGTCCATATATTTCCATATAAGTTGATGGTAATCAATTATATAGAATTGCCAAAATTGGCTCGCGGATATCATCTTAAAACATGTTCTATCAATATTTTCTAATTATGGATCATGTTGTTATTAGGTGGGAAAATGCACTCTATATTTATATTTGTTGACACAATTTCATCTCTTTATAGTCTTCTGTCCTCACCTTATTAATTAGTACATTTTTTTTTTTTTTTTTTCTAGCTAGCTTTCATCTACTAGGTCTAAAATACTCAAATTTTGGATATTGATAATGCAACTTGCTTATTCGGAATGATATGAAAATATCTGCTCTAACACGATCGGGAACAAATTATTTATGTAACTCGTAAAAGTATATAATCTTAAATTCTTAATAAGTCATATCTACTGTATTCCGTTTGAAATAACTTTAAAACCTGGAAAATATGAATATTATTTGGATGATATAATTCGTAATATCGCTAATTATTCCACATATTTTTCAGTGACGTCTTTGATGGAAAGAGAAATATATGTGGTAAATAGTTAATGGTTTAGTGGATATAAATGGGGTAAATTAGGTAGTAGCTAGTTATTTATTAATTTAGACATCCAGTTCCATATATTTTGTATATAAAGAAAACTAGTAGCCATATAGGCTTAGAGCAGTTACCCAAATATCAGTGTTGATCCTTTTTTCACATGACAAAGATAGATGAACAAAACTATATACTTGTTAATTTGATCAATGGTTAGGTACCTCTCATACTACGATCTGAAAATTCTGACCGTTGATAACAAGTACTTAACAGTTAACAACGAACCAATTTGCGGGAACCAGGTGGGATACGAGTCATGTGAGTTGTCTGATTACTAACTAGACAGCTGTCTATACCCTCCCTCGAATTGTCATGGGACGAATCCTTCTTTCATAGAGTTTGGGTATATTGGTAATAGACACTCGAAGAAGACATTCCAAGTGTGCATTTCTAAATTGACCCACCATACTGCAGGAACCAAGTGACGACGATCAGGCTGTGGGTCGTTTTGCATGAATCTATAGCACGTGGCTTAATAAGGGAATGTTTTGAGATAGGAAACGATATCCAACGGCTGAAAATAAGGAAGTGCAGTTGTGTGCATTGCACCATCCCACACCGTATCTCTACCGACAATGAAATCCACATAATATATCTGTTTGCCGAAAAAGAATGTCTAAGTCAATTTGTGTCTTAAGCCCTTACCTAAAGGTCAAAACATTGTTCTTTAATCTTTATGGATAAATATATTTATTTATTTGTTAATCTCTATGTTAACCATTTGATTTTGTTTAGTCTCTTAGACATTTAATTAAATCGCCAACTGTTGAAATTATTTAATTCATGTAAATAGCATAGTTGATTCGTTGTTTTTCTTTCTATTTTACAAGTTCAAGCTATGAATAACAAATAAGAATGTTCATTCACAAAACTATTTAATTTGGAATCTTCTTCTGAATATAGGAATATACGAAACTATAGTACTTTTTCCATTTGCACTTGAGTAAATGTCGCTTTCTACTCGTTTTTTGATCATAATCGATGAGGCCCATGCTATTAATTCGAATTTACTTAAGTCTTCAATCACTCTTTCTTAGGCGGTGACAGGATTCGAACACAATAAGCGGATATGGTCCGACATCGGTTTAAGAAATATGAAAAACTTATTTTCATCTAATTGTTAGGCGTTAGTTAGGCGTTCGAAGTGAGTCTAATGCCTAACCAAAAAATTGAAGTCTAAACAAAAGTTAATCGAGAACTAGTTTTACGAATAATTTATGTTTTGCAAACATATTAATCCATTATAATTAATATTTTATATAATACTATTTTAAAACTATAGTAAACATAAAAATTTATTTTTAATTTCAGAATTTTATGATTTTTATTGAAATTATGAATATAACTTATTGATTAAAATTACAAATTCCCTATCTAAATGTTCTAATAATAAAAAATATTTGTTTTATATTTGTAATACAAAAATAATAAAAACATATAAGATTAAATGGTGAATTAATCGAATTAGATGAAAATTAATCGGGTTAAGCGAAAAATAATCGGATGACTTCTTTACTAAAAAAATTAGTCATTAATCGAAGCGGATAGAATGACCTAACAATTACGTAGAGAATAGTCGAATGTAGGCGAGATTTTTTGAACAGGCTGAGAAACTAACTTGACGGACATTTGAGTTTTAGTTTATTTACTGTTTTACTCTTGTCTTATAACTATGTTAGGATGTCGGAAATGTGACAATGGATTGGACCATCGGTAATTGAGTATATATAATACCACTCTACATTATTTAGCAGACCAGTCCTAGATAAGCCTATGCTAGATTTTGATGAATAGTGTTATTATGTTATCTTCATTTATCTGTTTGGAATGATTAAAGAATATACAATGAGGTCGTTTAAAATGTTATTGTTTGATAGTTCATAATTCATATAATAATAATAAAGATAATAATAGATGTGGACAAACCATTGATTGCCCCCACGTCTTCGATGAGAAAAATAGATAGAAAGGGTCAACAGGTTCGTACTTTGATATTAAAACTTGAAATATTTAAGCTCTTGAAAAAGTATCTTTAATTCGAACTAAGTATCGAATTATAATAAGACAGTTGATATTATATTAAAGCAGTTAAATGTTGATTTAGTTACATTCAACTTGAACATAGTATATATAACTAAATATTGAATTCTCTGTATATTATTATAACGATATATGCTTAGTATCTTCCAAAAATCCTCTGATCAGTTGACATCTATGAGATTATCGAGCAGTCTCACAAAGCAATATAATTAAACGATAAATAGAGAGAGCTTCGAATATGAAGTCGTCCGAAGGATCATAGGTCACACAAAGCATGTGTCAGGTGCCCTAACGTAACCTGCCATTCAATACACATCCCTAGCGCATGGCGGCGCTAAACCGTTAAATCTCATTTGCCAACGATGCAACTAACGTTATAATTACACATTTACACTTTTGTTTAACTTAGGTGACATATTTAACTGATCCGTAACATCAAAAGTTCAAAACAAAAGGAAAGATAACTACCCTTCATATTACGAGTGAAAAATTTATAATGCATAAAAACGTTATGACGAGGACTATATATATATATATATATTTAATGAAGATATTATTCTTAAATGGCCAACACGCTTCATGTTGGTAAATAAATATATAGTACATATTATATCAGTTTTGTTCTTATAAGATAATCATCAAGTTTCAAATATTAAAACTTGATGCCGTATGCAATGATCGAATATATATATATTTACCTGCACGGAGACTTACGTATTTAGATATGCATTGTATGTAAAAGTGAACGTTGTTTTTGATAATACTCTCAGTAGGAATTAATTCCATAACAAATCTATGACGTTAAAACTGTAAACTTGAAATTTTTACAAAAATATACGAAATATAGATATATGATTTACAAGGTACGTAAGTAAGCTAACTAATATTACAATTTACAGATGCAATGAATTCACAAGAGTGGGTCTATTAAGTTTCCATCAGATTTTAGTTTTATTTAATGGCCGCGAGAAGTTAAGTTAATTGCTATATGTATTACTGCCATTACATTTACACCTCTCGATTTTACGTTTTTATTTTGTAACTGATTTTGTCAATAATTTCTTGAAACGAAGATTCATTTTACAATCAAATCCATCTCATAGAATAAGAAAAAAAATCGGAGCATACCTTTTCTTTTATAAAACGATAAGTTTTGTAAGTGGTGTGAAATCTTGAATCACTTTTAATTTCTGCACTTTATTTTTGATGTGTATTTGTCTAATAGATTGGTGAATAAAAAGCCTATTAATTCATTGCATTTAATCAACTTTTTTCTTGTGGCTGAAAGGTCTCGCTTTAAAAATAAAATATCCTAAATTAATTTGGTTTATGTTTAATCAAATGAAATAATTATCAGTACCCATATAATAATACAATATTTTTCGGTAAACTTCAAATAAAAAAATATTTTGATTCATTATCATCAATATAAGTTGCATATATGTTTATTACCCTGCTAACTGCTATTATTATTTTTTACGTATGAAAATAATGAAATAGTAGTTCTTAAAAAAACGAAAATACAAATTCAGCATTTCTGTAGCTAATATGTTAAATATTCAAATGGTAAAAAGTACAAGTTGAAATTTTATGTTCTACTATATATTTTAAGTAAACAAGCAGACGCAATCTTGCTCAAATATTCAAGTAAAATAAAAAAAATAAAAAAAGTACAATGTTAAGGGTAAAAGAATGAAGTAAACACAAAAGAGTACTCCTATTATTATTTAACATAAAAGACAATATTCCCCTTCAAATATTAAATGAAATAAATTATAGTTATATAATTATTTCGAAAAATTAACAAGAGGGGCTTCTAACGTTTTTTATGTATAAATATCTGATGAAGGCACCGTTCATCTTAAACCCCACAGCAAAAAGCCACTCACCTTTATCTCCCTCTCTCTCTCTCTTTCTCCTCTGTTTCCATGGCCACTAAGCTCGACACCAGTAGCTTACTTTTGGCCCTCTTGTCCAAATGTAGCCTCCTTACTCAAACAAATCTTGCTTTCTCTCTTGTCGTAGCCTCTCTTGTTTGTCTCGGCCTATCGCTCTTCTTCTGGTCTCATCCCGGAGGACCCGCATGGGGAAAATACTTCTTCCATCGCCGCCACCGAACAACCACGATTCCCGGACCAAGAGGCTTACCTTTTGTCGGAAGCATGTCTCTCATGTCAAGCACTTTGGCTCACCGTTGCATAGCCGCAACCGCAGAGAAATTTGGAGCCAAACGGTTAATGGCGTTTAGCTTGGGAGATACTCGCGTGATCGTCACGTGCAATCCTGATGTAGCTAAAGAGATTCTAAACAGTCCGGTTTTTGCTGACCGGCCGGTTAAAGAATCAGCGTATTCCCTTATGTTTAACCGAGCGATCGGTTTCGCACCTTACGGCGTTTACTGGCGAACCTTGAGAAGAATCGCGTCTAATCATCTTTTCAGCCCGAAACAGATTAAACGCTCCGAAACGCAAAGAAGTATGATCGCGAATCAGATCGTCAGGTGTCTCGCAAAGCAGAGTAACATCAAAGGTCTCTGTTTTGCACGTGACTTGATCAAAACGGCATCGCTTAATAACATGATGTGCTCTGTTTTTGGGAAAGAATACGAGCTTGAGCACGAGCATGAAGAAGTGAATGAGCTTTGTGATTTGGTTGAAGAAGGTTATGATTTACTCGGAAAACTAAACTGGACCGATCATCTCCCGTGGCTCTCAGAATTTGATCCTCAAAGAATCCGGTCTAGATGCTTTAATCTCGTACCGAAAGTAAACCGGTTCGTGAACCGGATCATCTCTGACCACCGTGTTCAAACTCGTGACTCGCCCAGTGACTTCGTTGACGTATTGCTCTCTCTCGATGGTCCTGATAAATTATCCGACCCGGATATCATCGCCGTTCTCTGGGTATGTACACGTCGCTTTTTATTTTATTTAACAGAGAAACAAAAAAAAACACAACAAATCATTTTTACTGTACTCTCTGTCTCTGCGTTTAATATGCCATTTTAAGTAATACGATGGTACAACCAAAGTATTCTCAATTTGTGGGTTTTTTACTTTTCACAGGAAATGATATTCAGAGGAACTGACACGGTGGCTGTTTTGATCGAGTGGATTCTTGCTAGGATGGTCCTTCACCCAGATATTCAATCAACGGTTCACAATGAGCTTGATCAGATCGTGGGAAGATCAAGAGCCGTCGAAGAATCTGACGTGGCGTCTTTAGTGTTTCTTAAGGCTGTGGTGAAAGAAGCCTTGAGGCTTCATCCGCCTGGCCCATTACTCTCATGGGCCCGTTTAGCAATCACAGATACGATCATCGACGGTCGTCGTGTTCCGGCGGGGACCACCGCAATGGTGAACATGTGGGCTATAGCACACGATCCACACGTGTGGGAAAATCCGTTGGAGTTTAAACCCGAAAGGTTTGTAGCCAAGGATGGTGAGGTTGAGTTCTCGGTTCTTGGGTCGGATTTGAGGCTTGCACCGTTCGGGTCGGGTCGTCGGATCTGCCCCGGGAAGAATCTTGGTTTGGCCACCGTGACATTTTGGACTGCAACGCTTTTGCACGAGTTTGAATGGCTACCACCGTCCGATGAGAAGACCGTTGACTTGTCCGAGAAACTGAGGCTCTCGTGTGAGATGGCTAATCCTCTTGCTGCTAAATTAAGCCCTAGGCGCAGTTATAGCGTGTGATAAACATTATACACAGATACACTGGTAAATGGTAACTAAAAGGGAAGAAATTAGTGTGACGCAAAAGTTAAAAATAAAGAACAAACAAATAAAATAAGAATGGTTATTAAGTTTTTATATTAAATTAACATCTTGATACGTGACGTGTTTGGTGGTGTGAGAAGTGATATGTTGTAAATATGATGAAAACAATATTGTTACAAAGATAGGTTAATACAAGTACTTAATACTACTTAATTACTCTATTTCTTTTCATTTTTCATTTTCCTTTTGAGTTTTGAATTTCTATCAAAATAAATTAAAACTTCATTTCCTCGTTTCGATTATATTTATGAAAACTTAGTTGTTATATTGTGGACTATTAATTAACTCCGAAATTATGGGAAACGATCTTTGTTTGAACACGAACAATCCCGATTACAAGCACACATAATGTATCATCCTTTCATCCAGCCTAAACAAAATACCAAAAACACATATTCGTAAATAATTTAATTATTTTAAAAACAAAAATAACAGTGATATTACATTAGGCTATATATCAGTCCATAATAATGATAGTACATTCTTACATACAGAATATATATTCGGGTACAAATCTCAAATCCCCTGTAACCTTAAATTTTCAAAATATCGACCGACAATGTTAGCAAAAATAAATAGTTGATAAGAATTTTGCCGAATAAATCGAAGATGTTGTTTTCACATTTTCTGCCCCAGCCAAAGTATATAAAAGATTCGTCTTTGTAAAAGTTGCGGACATACCATGTCCCTTATTTGTTTTTTTAATGGGTAACGACCAATCAGAATTCTATCAGTCTCGTCACATTACAAAAACTATGTACCTTGTGTATAGATATTACCTAAAACGCGAGAGTTTTAGGTTTTTTAGCTCATAAATCATAAGCACTATTGATATCCGGAATCAATTTTTAATCTATTTTGATTTATAGAATGTCACTCTGTTCTAAAGACGATTTGAACCCGGGACACAACCGTTCAAAAAAACCAACTCTTTTATACTATCACTTGACCACCACCCCTTTAGTATATGTAATTCATATTTTATTGGTTTTTAATTATTTCCTATATTATTCATCCATATAATTATAAAGTTGAAATTAAAGTGGTCAGCGTTCACTCTATATAACTAGACAACCAAATTCAATATGATTAAGTCAACTCAATTTACGGTATAGAAAGCAACTTAATTTAGAGGACTAACCGGCATGCCTTTATAACTTGCCCAAATCTACTAAACACCTTTTATAAGAGAATAGATCTTAGACATATATCAAGATGGAAACCCCTAATTTCATATTTGATTTTGGTCACGTGTTAATTTATCTGATCAAACAAACTAACCACTATTTACTACTACTCGATTACTAAATTTGAAAATGAAAGAAAATTATAATTTCCATGCAATATGATTGTTTAGTAAGGGAAGATATTGACTGAAACACTTTGAAAGTGTGTGGTCGAACATAAAAATAATTATAATAAGTGTTATAGAATATATATTTATATATTACAAAGATTGTGACAACATGAATTATTAAAGGGTGGTGGTATTTTTGATCCAGTGAGGAGAAGGCACATAAGCATTAGGAAAGAACAAAATATGACAAGATTTGAATAAGTTGTGGTCTAATCGTATATACAATTGAGAGATCTTAAAAGTGGACAAGTATCTATCAAGAAAATTTTTATGGTCGAAGCATTTTCTCTGGTGGCTGAGTGGTCTTCATAACGACGTCATGTATGTTTCTCAATAAAAGTGATCGTAAAAAAATATAATGCCCATATAAATATTCCAAGACCAAATCTAATCTTGTATGACAATTTTCTTTCCTTTTATTAGTATTAGACTATTCGTCCAAGTATATACCCAAGAAAAAAAAGGAACTTATATGTATAAACTCAAAATGGGCTTGAGCAAAAGTTGATAAACAGTTTAATTAGGCCAACAACATAAACACTATCAGATTTATATATATGGGAGTTGATAAAGTTTTAGATCAAATTGATAGACATTGAAAAATAATAAAGCCCTGTATTATTTGACACAATCATAGCTTATCCAATTTCAATTCTCTCACCCTTTTAATTATTAGTTATTTAATTTTAAGTATCTGTTCACACTTTAGTTGATTGAGCTGATGTAGCCATTTCCAATTTTCCATGGTCCTTGATGATAAAACCATTGCCGGAGCTAGGTTTCCGGTAAAGGCTAAGATGAACGCCGGGATCATGATGAGTCTCCGACGAATTGTAAACGACGGAGCCATTTATGATCTGAACGTTACTGTTCACAAAACGATTTTCATCATTATTGCTATGGTTCTTTGACTTTGGTTTTGGCTTCGACTTTTCCTCCGCACTTTTCTCGTCGTCGTTAATAAATAAGTATGGTCCAGGTGTCTTGCTCGGTGACCGTAAGATCTCCATCACAGCTCCTTTGTTTTCACCTGAAATGGTTATGACGCTTTGTGTACCCATTATGACGTCACCATCAGACTCGGGAAATAACGTTTCGTTAGGTCCGTGTACGACGTCTGTTTTCTCCGATAATGTAAGTAGGTTTTTCTGATGAGTGGTCTCGTGTTCCTGCATAGGCTTAGGTGGTTCGTGATTTATAGACCGCGACGACGTAACCGGAGTTGGTTCAGTCTCTAGGACTTCCTCTGGCGGCGGAGGACGTAATGGTGAGGACATCAGTTTAGGCGGCGGATGTGAAGGTTGAGCAGCCGGAGACAGTTCATCATCGTGTTGTTGTTGGTGCTCCTTGTTTTGTCCATGCACGAGGTTTGTATTGTCCGAAAATGTAAGTATTTTCT
Source organism: Crucihimalaya himalaica (assembly GCA_004349715.1). Taxonomy (NCBI): domain Eukaryota; kingdom Viridiplantae; phylum Streptophyta; class Magnoliopsida; order Brassicales; family Brassicaceae; genus Crucihimalaya; species Crucihimalaya himalaica. The sequence goes on along the minus strand of SMJT01000008.1, from coordinate 3,720,394 downwards.
GACTAGTACTGGCCTCGCGTTCGGGCCTCTGATAAGGTGCTTCATATTTTATAGACGGCCGAGGCGATAAAACTGGACTCGGTTTAGCCTCTTGGACTTCCTTTGGTGGAGATCTTCGTAGCGGAGGAGGTGAAGGTGAGGCAGTCGGAGACTGTGGTGGTTCGATGCCGTAGCGGGGAGAGGATGGGTCACGTGATGAGTATGCTGTGGGTCGGACGATGCTAGAGAGACGGTACCAGGAACGACCTGATCGTTTCGACATTAATTGATTAATGTTTGTTATGCTATTTAATTTGATAAATGTTTAATGCAATGGTTTTGGATTAAGTATGGCTTAGGCCGTTTTATATACATATGCATCGTCGTGTTACGGTATAATTAGTATATTACATGTAAAAATAAAACATGTGAACAGGGAAAGTATCAGATGCAGCTTTCAAAACCACAAAATCCACAATTCACGACTGGTATCATCAATTGTAGCCATTTTGAAGCGATTTATTTATTTATTTATTGTAGTTAATAATTGATAGATACTCTTTATTTGGTTATTTGTTCATTTCTTTCTTTCTGTATTGGCTTTCCTGATTTGTTATTATAAAACCGAATTTTAAGAAGTTTTGGAATGACTACAGTGGATGCCAAACTTAATAGGCAAAACACGAATTTGGGATTTCACTAATTCGACCATCAACCCAAAAATAGCAGTAAAAAGAATGATGACAAATATAGTTTTCGACAGAAATTAGTTGAGAATGTAGATGTTATTTAAAACGAAAATTATGAAAATTGTTTTTCAACATGTTGATGACTAGATTCCTTGTACATTAAAATCATTACAAAACTCTGAAACACCATCTGAAAAAGTATTACTTCAGAACCATCCTCGACCATTATTCTAACATTTTCTCTAATTGCATGATTTTTACAATTCATCATTTACAAACCTCAAAAAAAAAAAAGTTGCAGAAGATTTGCATATATAGAGTCAAGACTCATAATAACATATCCAAATATTGGGATCTATGGCCATTTAGTGAACTCAAAGACCTTAAGGACGATATCAAGACCTGTTGGGATTTGCCAAATGAAAAGAAGAACATTCACTGCATTCAACGCTATGTGTAGATTCCTCGCCGTCTCGTTCCCTTTCTGCATTGCCGGCACTAATGCCGCCGCCGCAGCCCATAGCACCGTTATTCCTGCCACCACCACCGTCAACTCACATTTTCACCAGCTTTGTACATACCAAACATATATATAAACGACATTTTTTCCTTTTCTTTTAATGAATGGTAACTTTTGAAATGGCACAATGTAACTTTTTATATCAATATAACTAAAATCTAAAATTCGGATCAAAACTTAAACCATATCAAAGCAAACCAAAACCGGAGTGAGTAACCCGTCTATGCATATTCCAAGATAAGACAATTTTGTTAAGTACTGTCTCAATCAGAACCTAAAACTAAGAAAGTGAAAAATAAAACGAGAGATTGGTAACGTACCTGCTCCGGCGTAAAGATGAGGACCGGGGAAAAGTTTACCAGTACGAAGATATGTGTTAAGACCACCAAAGACAGATTCCAAAACACCAAAGCCTAACAAAACAGAGCCAGCGTCAAAGTGTTTGTCTCTATAAGAGCCTTTGATCAACTCTTTCCTCTCTTCAGTCAAGCGTTGGATCTGAAGCTCCGTGGCAGAAGGAGGCGACGAAGAATCAACGGCTGTGGATCCATCAGGAGAAACAGGAGTTGGTTTAAGCTGTTTCTTGAGATCATTAATCTCACTCTGTATCGTACGTACACGTCTCCATTGCCAACCTAAGTAACCAGCCCAAAGAGTGTATGCGAATAAACCTCCCATCACAATTGGGTGTATTAACGCAAATGATCTTCCTTCCAAAATCCCAAACTCTCCTCCAACTGCTGCTGCATCCTTTTCATATTGCAAACCAGACAAATCTTGAATAATGGGTTGTTTTGATAAAATGTGAAACTATTGGGGAAAGATTGAAACTTTATGATTACCTGTGGATCGAGGAAGAAAGGTAATGCGGTGACTGCGAGAGGGAGAGAGGATGATTTAAGGAGTTGGAGAGCGTTGGGATTGGAGGGTATTTCAGGGATTTGGCATGGGTGTGATTTGGTGATTGGTTTGAGAGAATTTAGGGTTTTAGGGTAATGGGTGCGAGGAAGGAGATGAAGCGTGGAGAGACAATGAAGTGTGGTCGCCATACTCTCTCTGTCTCTCTCGTTCTCGCGAACTTGAGACAGAGATATATTGCAAAAGAGTGAAGAAACAAGAGAAAGATCCTTAACCGCAAATTAAACGAACCAAACAGATAAGAGATCTCTCTGGAAGCTGCACGTGTCAGAAAACTGGACACTACATTAAAAAATACACTCTCATAGTCCCATAATGGACCTAAACCAAATCCAGTTTATCCCCACTAAGCTTGTTATGTCATATACTGGACTTGTAAAAAATATTGATTAGTTGGGCCGATCTTAACAGAGCCCAACAAGAATACACTTTTAAGGAACGGACGAGGTAACTGTGAGTTATAGCCGTTGAGGATGTAACGGTAAATTATGACGTCAAAGCTGAGTTTCCGTTAGAATCCGAAAACTATCCGTTGGTGATTTTCCCCAACGGTAAAGAAAACTTGTCTATATATAGTAGCAAGTAATATACAAAGCCTTTTAATATGTTACCGCTAAATAATCTAATCCAAAAGATGTAAAATACAAACTTATTAGTCTCTCTTCATCTCCGGAGGCAAAACTCAGCCAAATCATAGGTGAGTTACTTTTTAATACACGTTTCTCTTTACATAAATGTTATTTGTATGTATTGGTTGGGTTTATTGACTCGAATTATTACTTTTTTCCGGGCTCTTTAATGATTTGTTTTGACCCACGTGAATTCTCTATTTTATTCTTGTTGATACTTCGTTTAAAACTTTTGGATTGCAATTTTGATGAATGATTACAGTGCAATGAGTCTCATTTTTTTCGTTAATGTTTCTTAAATTTACAGTTTTTTTTTTTTTTTTTTGCAAGGAATCATTCGGATGAGGAGGAGGACAAAGCTTCCAACGATAATATTCCACCACTTAGAGCCAAAAAAGTTTCCCCAAACAGTTTAACTCGAGGTAAACTTTTTCAATGCTTTCCAAGAAACCACTAGTATCAACCCAACTGTAGTTGAAGCTCTTTTTAGTCGAAACACTTAACACTCAAAAACACTTAATTTTTGAACATTTAGCATATATCGTTTATATTCTCAAAGCATTTTTAAGTGTATCTAAAGTTGGGCCAAAAAATGGCCAACTTTAAAGTCACTTAGTAAACTATTAAATCAGAATACATTTAGTTGAAGCACCTTAGTTAAAATTTTGAATAATTTAGTCGAAACACTTAATTATCAAAAGGCCAACTAAATAAAATACTCTTAGGCATAAATTTAAAACTCTTTAATCAAAAATTAGTCGAAGCACTTAGTTATAAACCCACGACTAAAAAACACTCTTACTAAACACAATCTTTTGAACCAAATCATTTTAGTAAAAAAAATAGTAGTCGAACCACTTAGTAGTCATTAACTTGCGTCTAAAAACACACTTAGTAAACATTGAATCAATTTAACAAAATCACTTTAGTCGTACTCACTTATTAAAACAGACGTCTTAAAAAAAAAAACACTTTATCATTTAGAAGCGAAACATTGTTTCCAACTAAACGAAGCATAAAAGGCCAAATAAAAAACACACTTAGTCAAATCACGTAAGCTTCATTTGAGTATTCAAACAAATTTAACACTTAAGTCAAAAACACGACTAGTCGAAACACCTCAATCCCAACATTGAAGTCGTAGTACAATTTAGTCGGAGTAGTTAGATTATTCGGCGGTTAAAGCGGAAGAAACATTGATCAAGTCAAGCCTCGGCAAATTCAAGAAAACCTTAAGGCCTAGACCCATCAAAGAGTGAAGGCCTAAACCAGACTGCAACAATCTTGCTAGACTGAAGACTGAAGATTGAGTGCTAGACTTGGCGTCCAAAGTCCACAGATTTGCTAGACTGAGCAGTTTGTTGGAGCCAATGGATTTTCTCTCTGCAAAACTAAGCTGTATTTTTCATCCAACTCATTAAGATTAATACAAGTATTTCTTTTATCAACTCTTCTCTTTACTTGTGCTTAACTGATAATCACAATGTAGAGAGGATAAAAGTAACAATTTAGAGGCTGCCTAATACTTATCAAATATCGCCTAAACTCTGTTTAATATTTTAGATTTTTATACTGATGTAAATACTTTTAGGTGAAACTTTTTGGTCGAAACACGGCTAAACATAAGTATTTTAGTTGAAACACTTTAATCGTCACACTTTATTCCTCTAATTGGTTTTTAAATTAGATGGAGTCTTTCTTAGTCGAAACACTCTATTCGAAACACTTTTAACTAAAGCAAGTATCATTTTAAATAGAGGCATTTTTTAGACAAAATACCTTCATAATGTTTTACTTGAACACCTCTTAAACACATTTTAAAAAAAAAAATTGTAACACTTTAATTGAAAAAGAACTTCGCTCAAAACACTTTACTCGAAACATTTGGCTCGAAATGAAGTGAAGTGAAGAAGCATTTTGGTCGAAACAATTTCGTAGACAAACTTCAAAGTCGCAACACTAATTGTTTAACACATCTTTTAGTATTTTTGAATTAATATTCTGTACCTATATAACTTATGTTATTCGTAAATATAAGAAGTATAATTCAAAGTTGTACTGTACATATTTTGTATCTACTCAATACTCAAAATCAAATTCTAAAAGTTTTTACTTTATCGGTTTTTATTAAAAAACTTATACTGTCATATATACAAAAATGGCATTAACCTTACAGAACCTCTTAGATTTCAACTATATTTGCTTACTCATAATTTATAATTAATGAATTAAATTTTTGAAAAACCGAAACAAGAAAAATATGTTAGTTTGAAGATGTTAACAACATATATATTAGATTTAATGCAAGTGTACACCAAAATATCAGATCTAAATCTCGTCGGGCATCCCTATTTTCTTCTACAACCTCCCACATTATGTTCTTAAGCTAGCTAAGAGCATCTCCAAGAGACTCTTTATTTTTAAAGTATGCGATACTTCAAATTTGAAGTTTTTTAGTTTTGTCTCCAATGAGAAACTTCAAAACAAAACTTTAAAATTTTGGTTATTTGCATTATAGTCCTTATTATTAATCATAATTAATTAAAATCATAAAACTTTTATAATTATCTATAAAACATACATTTGAAATATTACAATCAATATTAATTAATTAAATATTACATTAAAATATAAAATTACATAACAATAAAACAAAAACACACAATCTAAATTATAAATTACAATAAATATCAAATTACTCAACAAAACTATTTCCATAATACTCCCATATATGATCAATCAATGCATTCCGAAGTGCTAAATGACTCTCTTTATTTTTAATTTGTAGATTACGAGCTAAATATTTTTGAAATCGAGCATTTTCATTTATTGTCATTTCAACTGTTATCTCTGGTGTTGATCTTGCTTCTCTAATTGGTGCATTGATATCACGTTCATCTTCAATTATCATGTTATGTAGTATAATGCATGTTGTCATGATATCATGTAATACCTCTTTCTTCCAATAACGTGATGATCCTGCTATGAAAGCAAACTTGGATTGCAGAACTCCAAATGCGCGTTCAACATCTTTCCGACATGATTCTTGTCTTGCTGCAAACAATTTTTTCTTTGGACCTTGGGGATTGCTTATAGTTTGAACAATCGTTGACCATTTTGGATAAATACCATCAGCTAGATAATAACCCATGTTATATTCTTTGCCCTGAATAATATAATTAGCTGGAGGAGCGGTACCTTGAGCAAGCTTTGAAAATAAATCAGATGACTTCAAAACATTAATTGTCGGTTCTCCAACATCACAACCTCCAGGATTTTATTCATTTTCAATCAACTTAAGTAGTGATGATGGTGGATCAAATTCATCACAACGACCCATTGGATCGAAGAAGGCAAAACTTAAGAGGAAGATTGCTGAAGGTAATAACTCATCTCTCGACACTTTGGTTTCATCAAATAACTAAATCCTTGATTTATTAAAAGAAAATGTAACAACTAGAGGTAAGAGTTATGAGATGGCTCAATTACGTTTGCAAAATCAAGCAAAAAAATTAGCTTTAAAAGAAATGCAAGAGGAAAATAGAATATTGTTAACAAATTTAGACACTATCTTTGATAGTAATACCCGTGAGTTTATTCGATCTGAACAAGCAAGAATCATACAAAAAAGAACTCAAGCACAAGAACAGGAACAACAACCTTCGATTACACCAAATTACTATGGACAATACTTTGGTGATTTTGGAGGTTCGGGATCAAATCTACCAGAATATTAATATTATTGTACTTTTTGTGTAATATTTATGTGTTCATGTCATTTTACTTTCTTGTGTTATTTTATATTGTATGAAATTTGTTTAATGTAATATTGTTGTTGTGTGATAAACACACAATTTTTAATGATATGTACTATTTCTTCTATATTAATATTTTTATTTTTATTTAAGGTGTTTATTTATATTTATACAAAAATTAAACTTATAAAGATATATATATATATATATATATATATATATGAAATACTAAAATTATATATGTGGATTAAAGTGATAAACAACAAAATTAATTGAATTGTTTATGAAAGTTTATAATCATAGGGACTAAAATGAAAAAAATAATATAAAACTTCAAATTTTGAAGTATTGAATAGTGATACTTCATTTTTGAAGTATCACTATTCAAGACTTCAAAATTTGAAGTATTGGAGTGTCTCTTGAAACACAATATACTTCAAAAATAAAAATATAGAATGTCTCTTGGAGATGCTCTAATTAACTGCTAATCGCTAAAATTTCATAATGACAATGAATCTTATAAATCAATATATTGATATAATAGACAGCTATAGTGTATCTATATATCATAAATCATATCTATTATAAACCACTAAACCGGCTGATCCTAAGTTCTGCCTAAATTGTCCAAATACGTAGCACCATTCGAAAGGTGCTGTTTGGTTGGTAATTCGATATTTCTCTTTAGGTCTTTGCCACTAAAAGCAAGGACAACAAGACGTGTCGAATAATTATGTCCAGTTATAAGTGGTCATTACGAAATTAAATAATACACGTGTTCACATAGGATTAAAGATTATGCAAAACATTTTCAATACAAACGTTAAATCATATATATATATATATATATAGGTATATCTCGTTTTTGATTGATTGATTGAATTTTTCTTATAATCATGCTAAACAAATTGTTTTATATAAAAGTAAGGTAGGGTTTGGCCTATTTTGGTTCGTCAACTCTAAAGAGTAGAGTGAAAAATCCGATGTTCCCATGAATATCAACAATAAATAGAGTAAAGTAATGAACTTGCCCGTTAAAGTTTTGACAAAAATTTGATTATTGACGTTGAAAGATCAGAATTAATACTACTGCAATAATAAGTTAAAATATTAGTAGTGATTTTGTTACATTTAAATCCGGGATTTGCGGTGATATTATGACGCTAGCAATTGGCATATATCCGAGTTACGAAGTCGATAGAATAATACATCAACGTGGATGATGACAAAATATTTTCCTAATCTTTCACAAATTTTGATATTTCATGATGCTAGGACCACTTTAATTATGAGTTCTCTTGTAATTAATATTCTCGTCACCAACTTTATTGGTTGATTATCAACCTAAACCTTTGAAGCAATTGAAAGGGTCTTTCCGAGAATTTGTACCTCTCGACGATTGTAATTAGGAGAGTTTAATGTCATGGATAAATCAAAGTAATCAAAGTCGATTTGAACCTAAACTAAAACATTAAATTAAGAGGTAATTTGGAAAACAAAATAATTGGATTAGAATTAGATAAACGCTCTTCTTATATTCCCTGTTGTTGGTCGTTTTTAAAATGAAAAATACTTGGAATATTCGACTCATAAATTTCATCATTCTCCAACCAAGTTGACTTTCAGAGTTTGTCTTGTCACGATCGAAAAGTTGCACAAGTTTCTTGTAATGCTTGCTACAAGAATAACCCAGTTACCTAATTAAGTTGTATGCGTATTTTACCCAATCTTTGTTACCATTTTATTACTAAATTTGGTATCTAGAGTAAAAAATGGAAGATTTAGTAAAGGTTGTCTTTGTTTATCGATATTTATTTTATGTACATATGAACTGTTTATCAGTGTTTCTTACATACAGTATGAACTAACTTCAAAGCTGGTAAAAGTACAAACGAAAATGAAAAATAAAGATTAGGAAAATTATGGCTTAAGCATTTTTTATTTATAAGTGATCATCATAACTTGTGCAAGTGTGATTGAAACATTCAAACCAAACCGAGCGGTAAAACGCCATGTTCAATCTTTAGCAAAATACCAAAATTACCCCTAACCAGAAACTATCTTCGTCCCTGTCACACGTCTTCTCTTGGTATTGTTCTTCTTCTGATTCTTTCTCTACTAAATCTGAACCTCTCTTCGTCTTTTGTGTTTAGACTCTAGATCTTGGAGCAGTTTCAATGGAGATTCTCCGGGATTCGATTCTCTGTTTCCTGGTTTTGTTAGTAATGTTTTTAGTAAAAGTTGTGTTGTTCAGAACTGGATTGATTTACATGGTGAAGAAATGGTCGAGGAAGATGATCGATTCGTTTCACGTATACCAATTCTACAAAGTCCCAGAGTTCAACGATAACATGCAAGAGAATCAACTGTACCGTAGAGTTTACATGTATTTGAATTCTCTTAGCTCAATCGAAAACTCCGATTTCACTAATCTCTTCACCGGTAAAAAACCAAACGAGATCATCCTCCGTCTTGATAAATCTCAGGTGATCGGAGATGAATTCCTCGCCGCTAAAGTTTGTTGGATCAACGGAGAAGACGACGAAGGTGCTAAAAACTTGGTGTTGAAGATTCGTAAAGCTGATAAACAGAGAATCTTAAGTTCGTATCTTCAGCATATACACATGGTTTCAGAAGAGTTAAAACAGAGGAACATGGAGCTTAAGCTGTTCATGAACGTCGCCGGAAGCAAACGCTGGAGATCGATTCCGTTTACTCATCCATGTACTTTCGACAACATCATCGCCATGGAAACAGATCTGAAAGAGAAAGTGAAATCGGATCTGGAATCGTTTCTCAAAGGAAAACAATTTTACAATCGACTCGGACGAGTTTGGAAACGGACCTATCTTCTTTACGGACCTTCCGGTACCGGAAAATCAAGTTTCGTGGCGGCGATGGCTAATTTCTTAAACTATGATGTTTACGATATAGATCTATCGAAAGTATCAGACGACTCAGATCTCAAGATGATTCTTTTACAAACCACGTGTCGTTCTCTGATCGTCATCGAAGATCTAGATCGGTTTCTATCGTCGAAATCAACGGCTCTAAGCGTTTCTGGTATTTTGAATTTCACAGACGGGATTCTCAGTTCATGCGCCGCCGATGAACGGATCATGGTATTCACGATGACCGCGAAAGAACAAATCGACCCGGCTTTGTTACGTCCGGGTCGGGTAGACGTTCATATACATTTTCCGTTATGTGATTTCACGGCGTTTAAGGCGTTAGCTAATAGTTACTTGGGTTTAAAAGAGCATAAACTGTTTTCTCAAGTGGAAGGAATATTCCAAAACGGTGCGTCTTTAAGTCCCGCCGAGATCGGAGAATTGATGATCGCTAACAGAAACTCACCCAGCAGAGCTCTTAAGTCTGTTATCAACGCTTTGCAAACCGACGGAGATCGGAGGGGAACTCCGGTGATTGGACGGCGGTTGTTTCACGAAAGATCACCGTTGAATGATGACGATGGAGATCCGAGTGGGCATTTTTCCGGTGGAGGAAGTTCGCCGGCGGTGAAGGAGTTTAGGAAGTTGTATGGATTATTGAGATTGAAAAGTAATAGAAAATCTCAGTCGTTCGATTTGGCTCGAGAGCTAAGGAACGGTTCGTGATTTCAAAAATTTCAAAAGTCAACTGAAAGGTGGAGCTCGATGATTGGTTCGTGAGAGTCTGAACATAATGCTTCCTCTGTTACTACTCATTCTTTAGTTGAAGATGTACATAAGTTTAGGGATACATAATGACAATGTTCTATGGTTTGCTTGGTCGTTTGATTTGAAGTATGTAACTTTTTAAAAATGTATATTCTTTATTATGAATTTTAAAACTAAAATTGAATGCTGAGTTTACATAACGATCTGAAAACAGATGATAGGATTTAAAATTTAAAGGGCCATTACTTTAAAACGAGATCCATCATCCGTCTGGTAAATAAGGCCCATTATAATTTTGAATTCCGAATTTACCCCTGTGACATGTCGGGTTTTTAAGTCAACCAGGACTCAACTTGTCTTCGGAGGCCGAGCGTCGTCGTCTAGGGTTCGTTTCTCATTTATTCTCCGATCGTTTAAGAAGGTAATTTTTCTCCGATGATTCCGCTTCCTCTTATCGATCTGCCTTATCTTCATCCCTTACATGTTTCGTGTTATTAGATCTTCAGGACTTGTGGATTTTGATTAAGATGAGGCCAGTGTTCGTCGGTAATTTCGAGTACGAAACTCGCCAGTCGGAATTGGAACGGTTGTTCGGAAAGTATGGGAGAGTGGAGCGAGTAGACATGAAATCTGGTAAAGTGTCTTCTAATTTCAGCGCCTGTGACTGGGATTATCTTAGAAATTTTGTTGTTTAACCATCTAAGCTTTGTCTTCTGGTTGTTTGATCATCTTTTCCAAGGTTTTAGTTTTGATTTTACCTAAGATTCTGGATATTTAAGAACTAGTTCCATTTTCAAACATGATTTGCAGGTTAAGTATACTTTACTCTGTTGAAGATTTAGTGTGCTAGGGCTTTATGCAGTAGAGGATCGTTGTATTGAGTGTTTATTTGGTCGCAGGAACTTTTCTTCAAAGGAACAAGAATTGCCATCTTCTTCTTCCTGCAAAAACATTTCTACATTTTCATGCCTGCCTTTATCATGTTGTGCCTACCAATCTTCGCTGATTCTTTGGAATTTGTCTGTCTATACCAATCATCGATGGTTCAGATGGAAGTCTATTGAATCCATCATGCCATTGCCTTGCCTTCCTTATCTGAACTCCTGCACTCAGAATGTTCAAGCATGCCTATCAATCACTCAGAATTGTTTTGAATGAAAAAATTGGTGTTTTTTTTCCTTGTTATGCTACAAATCTTGATTTTTCTACTACATCATGGAACGCCTCTACATCTCATGTACACCAGCCTTCACATATATGCAGGTGTTGTATATCTATTTAGTTATTTTCTAGGGGGGAACAAGATTTTCTCTATAGGCTGATCTAAAGCATTGCTGGATTAATGGACTGGAGGATTGTCACCTTTTGTGTTGCACTTTGTGATTCTTGTGCTATTTTGTTGCAGGTTATGCTTTTGTGTACTTTGAGGATGAACGTGATGCAGAAGATGCGATTCGCAAGCTTGACAATTATCCTTTTGGATATGAGAAACGCAGGTTATCAGTTGAATGGGCAAAGGTATTATTTTTTTGTTTTTTTATTGAAGCTTTCACTTTGCCTCATCTTTAGGAAATGTTCTAAAGTTTCTTCCTGTTTTCAGGGTGAACGTGGCAGGCCTCGTGGTGATGGGAAGGCTGCTTCAAATCTGAAGCCTACAAAGACACTGTTTGTCATTAACTTTGACCCCATTAGAACAAAAGAGCACGACATTGAAAAGCACTTTGAGCCCTATGGTAAGGTCATTAACGTGCGTATCAGGCGTAACTTCTCATTTGTTCAGTTTGAAACACAAGAAGATGCCACAAAAGCCCTTGAAGCTACTCAAAGAAGGTAAAAAACAACACTTCCTCTTGTTACCTTTTCTTCCAAACATTCAATATATTTGCCTCACCAAGATCTGCTTTGTTTCCTCAGCAAAATATTGGATAGGGTTGTCTCTGTCGAGTATGCGTTGAAGGATGATGATGAAAGAGATGATCGATACGGTGGTCGTAGCCCGAGAAGATCTCTTAGTCCTGTGTACCGTAGGCGTCCAAGTCCTGATTATGGTAGGCGCCCAAGCCCTGAGTATGGTAGGCGTCCAAGTCCAGATTATGGTCGTCCTCGAAGCCCAGAGTATGACAGATACAAAGGTCCAGCAGCTTATGAAAGACGCAGGAGTCCAGATTATGGACGTAGGGGTTCTGATTATGGTAGACAAAGGAGTCCTGGTTATGACCGTTACAGAAGGTAAATAACAATGGCTTTGGCTTCTTACTGTTCACTCAACTCTCATTGATGTCCCTGTAATGTTTCTGATTGAACAGTCGCTCTCCAGTCCCAAGAGGAAGATAATACAACGAAGAAACAGAAGCTACCAAGAATGTCTGTGACAGTAGAAGGGTAGATTTGCTATGTCGTGTTTTGAATTACAAGATGTTTTTGATATAAGTTTTAAAGTACTTTTATGACTATGATCCTATGCTTTGTGTGACTATTTATCCTTTAGAGTTGGAGATATTATTATCAGAGATAGCTGAAACGTTATGGCTTTGAATTTGATTGCGCTTATGATTTGCTATCCTTACTTGGTCTAAATATAAATTTATGGGAACCCTTTAGTCTCTGTTATGACGTTGTTTGTTATATAAATTATGTGAAACTTATGATCTAAAACCAAAAAAAACAAAAAGTCTATATAAGGTAGACAAGACGATTGAGAATAGGTATGTCATAGGTCTTTTTATAAAGACGATTGACTCATTTAAAAATATTTGGGACATGTCCTTTTATTCCTTCGGTTTCTTTGGCCTGAAGATAACAGCTTTCTATAGTATTTATATAAATGTAGTTGACTCCATCGATCCGTTGCGTTATGTTTTCTTAATTATTTTGAATAAAGCGACCACGCGCGCTGATATATCTAGATTTCTTAAAGACTAGGAGAATATCGCGTTTGATTTTATATTGAATATTTAAATGTAAACAAGAGTATTATTCAAATATAGTCAGTAATTAAATAATCAAAACAACACAACCCCAATGAAAAATCATGTTTGGTTGGCGGGCACTATAAAGTGGGCATCTACTTCCGCATTTCAAGCCAGCTACTAATCATCATGTGTTCATACATAGTTTTTACATTTACTATTCCGACGACATAAATATATACGTACGTACCATAGTTTATGCTTGTTTATTAAGTAAAAGATACTTTTCATTTGAAACTTAATCAAATGTAAACTCATATCAATCGCATTCTTAGATGGAAAATGTAGTGTAATATTGTAATATTTTCTTTAAATCTTTAATGCCGAAAGCATGTCGTTACCTAGATTTAAAGCATAATGGTTTAAAAAAAAAAAACTACTTACGTTAATTGTGTGTATACACTATGAATCAATTGAAAGATTATTTTTTTTCCAACTAATTGGAAGATTAATTAGCGGATTAGGTGGATGAACCGTGAAGGTATGGTTTAATTATTATTCTTATATTTATATTAAAGAAAGGAAACAAAAATGTCGAGTGGAATGTGACATTGCGGTAAATCTGGTAATAACGAGAATTCAAGGAAACCGTGCCGTCGTCTCCGAATCTTAGTGGGTGTTTGCTTTATCAGATTTAATATTATATATATACAAATGATGATGATTAATTAATACATTACCAAATTTACAAAATCTACAACTCTTAACGTAATTAATGTTACAAACGCCTCTAGTTGGGGCAGGTTAACTTAGACCAAATAGACTTTATTTTTGCTAGTGTGTTAATTCCTTGCTTGAACTTCTCTTTTTGAAATGATTAAGAACTACCTTTTAAAAGCAAAATAATTATCGTTCTAGTATATTTTTGATTCAAAAGGAATGTTTGCATATTCTAACGTAAGTTTTGATAACAAATTATCTACCTACTGTAGTTTGCACATAATCTATATGGGTGAAACATTTATTTTATACAGTGAAACATTTTTATGTAGAAATACGAAAAATATATATATATATATTTAACTTGAAAAAGTGATAAAATATTTTATTTGAAAAAGGATGGGAGTATTTATATGAAAACAGATGTAGTAATTAATTAATTTACATGAAAGAAGATAAACATTGCTACGTTCACGCACGGGCACAAAAGTCAAAAAGCTGAGGAGGTCTATATAAGTATATTATATTAGTGTCCCCAAAATCCGATGCTTTGGGATTTGATCATGACTAATCGTGGATAATGATTCCGACGATCATCTTTATTTTTATTAGCATATATTATGACATCGTTAAGTTTTGGGCTGCAATTGGTTTAACTTTTGGTTAATGACTAAAATAAAAATTTATTGGCGAAAATACGCATCATTTCTAAGGATATTACTATCTTCATATTTTGTATATTTTGTATGGCATTTATTTCATGATTTTTTTTTTTTATATTCGTTTTAGTAGTTAATGCTGTTTATACAATAAGTATGTTTAAATTACTAAGAGCATTTCCAATGGGGAGTTCTTAAGATTGAGATTCTTGTAAGTATATAAAATAATAATTAAATATTAAAAGGTTTGTAAAAGAAGAGAGAGGAAAGAGATTGTTAATATTGTATGTATATAAGATAATAATTAAATATTAGAGAGGTTTTTAAAAGAAGAGAGAGAGGTTCTTAAATTTGTTATTTAAGAAACTTTCATGGTGGAGTTTTCAACGAAGAGAGAGGAATTGAGTTGTTAATAGTGTATGTATATAAAATAATAATTAAATATTAGAAGGATTTTTAAAAGAAAAGAGAAGAATGAAGTTGATAAGATTGTATGTATATAAGATAATAATTAAATAATGTTAAGAACCCCAATCTTAAGAACTCCCCATTGGAGATGCTCTAAGACCATGTTTATTGCAGTTTCTTAAGTGAGGTTCTTAGGATTAAATTGTTTAAATTTAATTAAACAGTAAAATTAAATCTAAGAAACGGTTCCTAATTAAGAGTTTTAAGAATCGATCCTTAAAACACACGTGTCTTCTTCTTCTTCTTCTTCTTCTTCGATTCTCCTCCGATTCTTCGATTCTTCTTCTTCTTCTTCTTCTTCGATTCTTCTTCTTCTTCTTCTTCTTCTTCTTCGATTCTTCTTCTTATTCTTCGATTCTTCTTCGATTCTTCTATTCTTCATTGTTTCTTAACGCACTGAGCCTCATTTTTTAAAGAAGAAGAATGCACTGAGCCTCATTTCCGTCAAGCGGATTCTTCGAATCCCGAATGTGTAATAATCAGGTAAAGTTTCACCATTTCTCTTCTTGTTCATCTCTCGTAGTTTACCGATTCACCTTGTTTCGTTGTCTTTTTCCCGAGCTGTGATTGAATTTGAGGTCGGCTACTATTTTGGGTACATGGTTTGCGGATCTGTGACTGAAATTGAACTAGATTAGCTTGACTAACCTGTTGACATCTCGATTATACATATAAACATTAACTAAATTACTTGATATTTTTTGATTAGATAGATGGTAATTGATTAGATAGAAGTCATAGTTGTGATAGGTTGTAACTAAACATATAACATATAAACATCTGATTAGTTGTGATAGTTGTGATAGTTGTAACTAGTGGTATCTGATTAGATAGAAGTCATAGTTGTAACTAAACATATAAACATAAAAACATCTCGATTATAGTTGTGTTTAGTAGTAAATGGTATCTGATTAGATAGAAGTCAATAGTTGTGATGAATGCTTGTCAAGTCGAAATGGTTGTGAGCTTTGTGATGAATGGTTGTCAAGTCATGTGGTTGTGAACTTGTGATGAATGCTTTCTCTCAAGTCTTCTTCTCTTCATTTGTTCTCCTCTATTAAACGCTTCTGCTTGGCTTCTATTTCTTTTTATCTTTGTTCACAGTCCTTCTTCTCTCTTTTGTTTTATCTCTTAAACACTTTCTTCTTATCTTGCTCTTCTTCTTGTCATTTGTGGATATGTCTTCTATGTATCCATATGGTCAGACATCAAATTTTCTTGAACTGTTAAACAGTCAACAAGAGAGTGTCCCAACACTTCATGAACCATTTCCTTCTGTCCCACTTGGATCATCACAAGCCCTGTCTTTAGTACTTGAAACTTGTACAGAAGATGCAAGCTACTTTGAAGACACGCCTGCAGAGAGAAGAGAAAGAAGGAAATGGACCCCGACTGATGATGTATTGCTCATCAGCTCCTGGCTCAACACGAGCAAAGATCCTATTGTAGGCAACGAGCAGAAGTCAGGGGCGTTCTGGAAACGCATTGCAGAGCCTATTTATTCTTCAAGTCAAAGGCTGCAGGACGTGAAATCCGAGAGCCTACGCAATGTAAGCAGAGGTGGCAGAAGATCAATGACCTTGTTTGCAAAGTTCTCTGGATCTTATGAGGCTGCAACAAGACAGAAATCTAGTGGTCAAAATGAGAAATGATATGCTGAAGCTAGCTCACGAGATCTTCTACAATGATCACAAGAAGAAGTTCACCCTTGAGCATGCTTGGAAGGAGCTGCGGCAATGATCCTAAATGGTGTGATCTGTCTACTTCTAAAATTGATGGAAACTGTAAAAAGAGAAGAATTGATGATGTTGCACAATCAGCAAGCATCACTCAGAGGGAAGCAAGACTGGTGAAGAAGTTCAAAACCACCAAATCGTCTCCTGGTGTTAAAGCAGCAAAGGCAAAGGGAAGAAGAGTATAGTAGAGGGCAATGCTCTGTTGGAGTTTCAGAGCATTTGGGCTATAAAAGAGAAGGATTTGGATAGGAAAGAAAATCTCGCCTAAGATGAGACTCTCATTGCTAAAAAAGAATCAATATCTGACTATGAAGAAGCTCTAAAGAAGAAGCTTATCACAGACATGCTTGGCTAATTAGTTATCTCATCTTCTGTTTCAAGTTTGTGTTTGTGTTTAGTTTCTGTTTCAAGTTTGTGTTTGTGTTTAGTTTCTGTTTCAAGTTTGTCTCTGTCTTTAGTTTCTGTTTCAAGTTAAGAACAAGGTGAAGTTTGTATTATATTGTATCTTTTTGTAGTAGGCTGTATCTTTTGTACCATGAATCTGTCGTGAATGAAATGATATGGTCTCTGTAATGGTTTCTGAATCTGACTTCTTGGCACACTAAACTCACATGTTCTGTATAAATGTCAAGTTAGTGGTCTTGGTGGTGTTGTTACATCATATTCTGCAAATGTCTTGTGTGTAATCACCGATCTGTTCATACTCTAATGTGTCTACTGATTGGTTGCTTTCAGGAGGTAAATTGGTGTATCAAACCACTAAGAAGAGAGCTAGTGGACCTAAATGTCCTGTTACTGGCAAGCGTATTCAAGGAGTAAGTCTTCTGATTTCGATTTTGGCTCGTCTGATTTGGTCTACATTGAATCTACTTAGGCTCTGATATTTAGAATCTAGATTTGAGGTGTAGGTATGGTTTAGTGACTGATTTTGGAGGAATTTAAGGGTTTCAGAATTTGATTTGAGCTCTATTTATTATCAAATCAATCAGAATGAATGTTTTAAATGTTTTGATCAGTCTCTAGATTTATTACTGGGCATGCCTTCTTATTTCAGGAAACTATTTCACTCTTAGTTGATAGTTTTGTGCTTATTGACGGTCTTGTGCTGATTAGAGCTGGCATGATTAAGGCTTTAACCACTGGTAAAATTGTCTTAAACAATTCATAGTTTATTGTTTCTCCCATTTTCTCACCGGAAAAACTCAATTTTTTTTATTACCCTTTTTGTGCAGATGTTCAGGAATTTTACCGACTTTGTGATCCCGGTGAGTCTTGTTCCTTTAAGATTCGTTTGTGGGTTTGATTTTTGCCGATGAAAGTTTTGGTTTTTTTTGTTTTTTAATTCAATTTTCTTCGTTCTGTTTTTGTTTCAATGTTTCAGTGAGGTCTTAGGGTTCATAGTCTCTCTTCTCTGTTTGTGAATGTAATTGTACCTTTGAAAGATTTATTTGAATTGCGCTGCGCTCCAGAGCCTGTGAGTATCTGTTTTTGTATCTGTTTTTGTGAAAATCATGATTTGGGATCACCTCCAATTTTTCTTGGTTCTGAATTGTTCTAATTGTGAGATGTGTGAATGTTATAAAAATACAGGGGATGGAGAACAGATTTGGGGATTTGTGTTTGTTAAAAAAGGTCTCTTTGATTTGTTTTTCGGGTTTTTGTTCTTGGTTCTAGTTCTGTGTCTCCTTTGTTTTGGTCTTTGATTTTCTAGTGTAATCAATGATTCAAATTCAACGAGGAAACAGTTTTGATTATTTGTCTCACAATTCAGAGCTTGTGATTAAGGTGTTGTTGTGTTGCTTTCCTTGCCTACCTGTATTGATGAATCTAGTTGTTTTCGGATGTTAATTAGTCAGAAACCATTGTGTGTGTCTTTGCTTTATGTCATTTGGCTTAGTGTTTTTGGTGCTCTTTCCATTATCTGATTTTTATGTTTTGAAATATGACAACTTGGTTATCTGCTGATTTTCTATATTATGTTTAGACAAGCAATCGCATGTCTCCGTAATGGGTCTCTCTCGTCTCCTCAAAATCAAAATGTCTCCGTAAGAGCCACAAAAGCTTAGTCGTAATCCTCAAGAGTATATCGTTGTACAGTGTTACATACAAACTCCATGTGATTCTGGTCGTTGCTTTTCTTGAAATTACGTACTTGAATCTCTGTGACAAAGAGAGAAGAGAATTTTTTGTGACACTGGAATCTGGAGTAATATATCCGAGAACGTTTCTTATACTAGTTTGTTGTGTTGTGTTGTGTTATGAGACACCTTGTTTTCACTTGGAACAAAATAAAACCCAAAACATAAGAGTAAAGAAGAGATGTGAAACATATAACTACAGAGTGAGAAGGAGCTGAGCTTAACTTCTTTGTAAAGAGATACTTGAATTCTGCATAATTAATGCAGAAGATGAAGATAGTGAACAGAGAGGTCTCACCCAAAGTTTACTATTAAATATTATCAAAGTAGTCTGAATTAGCTTTTAACGAAATTGTGACCATTACACGTTGCTGAGAAGGAATTACAGTACCACTGAGAAGGAGTTACTTGCTGTTGTGTTCTCTATTGAGAAGTTTCGTTCCTATCTAATATGAAGCAAGGTGATTGTGCATACTGACCACGCAGCTCTCAAGTATCTGCTGCAGAATAAGGATATGAAACCTCGATTGTGTCGATGGGTTCTACTGCTCCAAGGTTTTGACATAGAGATCAGAGATAAGAAAGGAGTAGAGAACGAGTTGCAGACCATCTCTCACGGCTAAAGATCAGTGATGAAGTTCCTATTGACGATGCCTTGCCTCAGGAAAACATCTACTTCGTTGAGACTGGATGTCGGTACAGCTCTGATTCGAATCTTCCGCTACAGAACACGAGCATCGATCGACACTCCCTAGGCATCGATCGATACCTTCACAATTTGCTGCAGTCGGTTTAACATTTAAGCATCGATCGACACCCTTTGAGCATCGATCGATACCAGCTATCACCCATAGCTGAAACATATGCCGATTAATCTGAATCTGAGGAATCCTTGGTTGTCACCTCTCCTGCTGAACCTTGGTACGCCGACATCGCCAATTACCTTGCTGCTGACTACGAACCAAAGCATCTCAAGAAGTATGTCAAGAAGAAATTCATGAGAGATGTCAGACGTTACTTTAAGGATGAACCCTATCTGTACAAGCATTGTTCTGATGGAATTTACAGAAGGTGTATAGCTGAATCTGAGGTGCCAGAAATTCTATTTCATTGCCAAGGATCTGAGTATGCTGGGCATTTCGCCACATTCAAAACAGTTTCTAAGGTTCTGCAAGCGGGTTTCTGGTGGCCTACAATGTTTAAGGATGCTCACGCCTTCATCTTTCATTGTGATGTGTGTCAGAGAAGAGGGAAGATCAGCAAGCGACATGAGATGCCACAGAACTTCATCCTCGAAGTAGAAGTCTTTGACTGCTGGGGTATTGATTTTATGGGACCATTCCCTCCATCGCGACAGAACATATACATATTGGTCGCCGTCGATTACGTCTCTAAGTGGGTAGAAGCAATTGCTAGTCCTACTAACGATTCTGTCGTGGTTCTGAAACTGTTCAAGACCATCATTTTCCCTCGATTTGGAATACCCAGAGTTGTTCTAAGTGACGGTGGCACTCACTTCATCAACAAGATTTTCGAGAAGCTGCTGAGGAAATATGGCGTACACCATCGCGTCGCCACGCCATATCACCCTCACACCAGTGGACAAGTAGAGGTCTCCAACAGACAGATCAAGGAGATTTTGGAGAAGATAGTTGGCGCTACACGGAAGGATTGGGCTCTGAAACTGGACGACGCTCTTTGGGCCTACAGAACCGCGTTCAAAACATCACTTGGCACCACACCATTCCAACTGCTGTATGGGAAGGCCTGTCATCTTCCGGTTGAGATCGAGCACAAAGCAGCTTGGGCTACCAAACTTATGAATTTTGACATTAAGTCTGCTGCTCAAAGGCGATTGGTTCAGCTGAATGAATTGGATGAGATCAGACACTTCGCTTATGAGAACTCCAAATTGTACAAGGAAAAGACCAAAGCCTATCACGACAAGAAAATCCTTTCTCGCCAGTTTGAACCGAATGACCAGGTACTTCTGTACAACTCTCGTTTACAATTGTTTCCTGGGAAATTGCGTTCTCGTTGGTCAGGTACTTTCACGATCAAGGAAGTCCGCCCACACGGTGCAGTGGTCTTGCTGAGTACTGAAAGAAAGGAGTTCACTGTCAATGGACAGCGGGTGAAACACTATTGGGCGAAAGCCACCATTCCAGATGGCCACATTGTGCCTCTGGCTGAGCCACCAGCTGCCTGACTGATCTCCATGTCAAGCTAACGACATTAAACAAGCGCTTGGTGGGAGGCAACCCACTGGTGAGTCTGTACATACGTTTTTATTTTGATTTTTCATTTTGTTTTTTGTCCTGTGTCTTCACGTGAACCTCAGGTCCAGACGACGAGCAACGATCGACACCTGCGAAGCATCGATCGACACCACCCCTTTTGGAGAAACACGATCAAAGATCCTAGCATCGATCGATACCATTTACGGTATCGGTCGATACCAGTGATCAGAACGCGCAACAAGACCCGAAGATAAACCAGAAGCTTTCTTTATTTTTCGATTACACTCCTAAAACATGTTTTAGATATATAATTAGGTTTTTGAGCCTCCAGAAACACACTGGATTTTCTGGAGATAGAGTTTTTCTGCAATTGAGTGTTGGGAGAAGAACCTTGAACTCTATTTGTATTCTTACTCTATTTTGTTTATGATATCTATTTTATTCATGATGGTTGTCTCATTCACCATGTCTGAGTAGATTCTCTGTTAGGTTTAGGGTTGTTTTAAAGGTATTTGATGAATTATTAGATCTGATTTATTTGTTAAGGAATATCCATAGAGTTTTTCACCTAGACTTGAGATTAATGCCTATACTTTGATGACCATTACACGTTTCATTTAACTTTGATGATCATCACACGTTTCATCTCCATCAAATAAAAATATAGCTGTGACAATTCATTCTTTGCAATAAACAATAACGACATCCAAGTATTTAAGCGAATTGGTTGCTCACACGGTACATAAAACATTTAAATGTGGTGACGGGAGCTTCATGATCTCTGTGATTCCAACTTTGTCTTTGCAATCGAAAATCGTTTTCAAATTATAATCGTAGTGTATCTCCCTCTTGTTAGCCGGATTCTACAATGAAACAAATGCTTTGTCAATGAATCACAATCTTAAACAGAGCTATTAATAATCCAAAAAAGTTAACGCTATCGGAACTCAAGTCAATGAACAATGGATTGGCACAAAGTATTTGGTTAGGTGAATGTATCTTGTCTCATTGTTGAATTTTGTAAGAGTCACGGACTCAGCTTTTAATTTGTAAGAGTCAAAGACTCACTTTAATGTATCTTGTCATGTTTGTTGAATTTTGTAAGAGTCACGGACCACTATACTTTATACAAGTATGTCATTCTCCTTCTCATTTGTAATTGAAAATCATCTCTCATTTCTCTCATGCTCTTTCTATCATTCTCTTTCTCTCATTCTCCTTCTCATTTTTAATTCCACAGCATCTCTCATATCTCCCGTGGTCTTCCTATCATTCTCTTTCTCTCATTCTCCTTCTCCTATTTTTAACAATCATCTTAAAAAGTTATGGCGTCTTCTTCCAACAATGATTTTGATGATATACTTGATGAAAAATTTGATCAATGCTTTGATGACATATTCGATCAAACATTCGAGAATCTATCCAATGCTATTTATGGTGATCATGAAGAGTCGAGCAAGTCAAGGAAAAAACGAGTTTTTATCGAAAGACATCGCGAACAAGGCCACAAACGTTTATGGAACGATTATTTCAGTGAAGATGCAACATATCCGCCTAATATATTCCGGAGGCGGTTTAGAATGAACAAGTCATTGTTCTTGCATATTGTTGCTCGGCTTTCCAATGAAATTCCTTATTTTCAACAGAAAAAGATGCTCTCGGAAGACATGGTCTCTCTCCACTTCAAAAGTGTACAGCCGCAATTCGTCTTTTGGCGTATGGCTCTGCACTTGATACGGTTGATGAATACCTCCGGCTTGGTGCAACTACTGCTCGTTTATGTTTGGAAAATTTTGTTGAAGGAATAATTATTCTCTTTGGCGATGAGTACCTACGAAGACCCACACCGCATGATCTTCAAAGATTACTAGATATTGGAGAGCAACGAGGATTTCCCGGGATGGTAGGAAGCATCGATTGTATGCATTGGGAGTGGAAGAATTGTCCGACCGCTTGGAAAGGGCAATATTCACGGGGTTCTGGAAAACCAACTATTGTTTTAGAAGCGGTAGCTTCATATGATCTCTGGATATGGCATGCGTTTTTTGGACCTCCAGGTACCTTAAACGATATTAATGTTCTTGATCGCTCACCCGTTTTTGATGATATAATAGAAGGTAAAGCTCCGCAAGTGGATTTCTTTGTCAATGGACGGGAGTATCATTTGGCTTACTATCTCACAGATGGTATTTATCCAAAATGGGCTACGTTTATCCAATCTATTCAACTTCCACAAGGCCCAAAAGCATCATTATTTGCTCTACATCAAGAAGCTGCTCGAAAAGATGTCGAGCGTGCTTTCGGAGTCTTGCAAGCGCGATTTGCTATTGTTAAAAACCCGGCTCTTTCTTGGGATAAAGAAAAAATAGGGAAGATTATGAGAGCATGTATCATACTCCACAACATGATAGTAGAAGACGAACGAGATGGATACACTCAATTCGATGTTTCAGATTTCCAATAAGAAGGTATCCGAAGTTCACAGGTGGATCTCACGTATTCTAAGGAAATACCTACAAATCTCGCCAATATGTTGGGGGTTCGAACTAGAATTCGGGATAGACAACAGCATCAACAATTGAAAGCTGATTTGGTTGAGCATATTTGGCAAAAATTTGGACATGACCAAGATAACAATTAAAAAATTTGTATGTTAAATCAAATATATGTTTCAAATTTTTTTTTTTGTTAAGAACACCATTAGAGGAATGGGGTTCTCCCAATAATCTTGTTTTTTCTATAGTTTCATAAGTAAGTTTCTTAACTTCATTATATTAATTAAATAATATTTAAGAACTTTTAATGGGGTTCTCCCAATAATCTTGTTTTTTCTATAGTTTCTTAAGTAAGTTTCTTAATTTTATTATATTAATTAAATAATACTTAAGAACCCTTAATGGGTTTCTCCCAATAAACATGCTCTAAGAGTATTGACCTGATTTAACAAATTAGATAAGTTTCTAAAATAACTCACTAATAAATGAGTGCGCCTATTTGGAACTGTGTCACACTGTTGAAGTACACCTGCTGTCACTACATATACCCACTCGTTGCTATCCATCTGATCAATACTACGTATGTATTTCGTCTGTAACTAAAGAAAACAAGTATTAATAAAATTGTTACAGTCAAATACCCATAATATTTTCTTTTTTCAATTATATCTTGGTTCGATTGTTCTGTATTGTTATTTTTGCCCTATCACACTCGTTGCTTCTATAAACCCATCTCAATACTACTTAATGATTTTCGGTTTGTGACTAAAAATAAGTAATATATCTCACAATGACAAGTGACAACATTGCATAGCATATATATAAAAGATTAAGCTACAAATACTCAACGAGAAAACATATAAATTTTTGGGCTTACACAATTTAAATATAGATCGGATTATGATTAGATATAAAGAGGAATAAATTACACAAATACTTCTCCAAATGAAATAGAAGAAATGGTGAATACAGATTTCACTGATTACACACGTACGAAGCCCTCGGATTCACTTATTCTTCTACTCTACTCATATCCCTTAGCACTCCTCATGAACGTAGACCCTAAATGATTACTAAAAATATAAATTACCATCCAACCCAATTACAAAGACTGAGTAAACAAACAAAACAAAAGGAAAAACCCCAGAAAGAAGGAATAAAAAGACAATCTGTAAACTAAGTTCTGACAACTTTAACTAAAGTACCCCATGTGAGAAAAAACAAAAGATCATCAAAGTAAAAAATATAATAAAATAAGGAGGTAAAAAGGTGAAAAAGAGAAGAAAGCTAATAAGTTGATGATCTCTTTTTAACCTTTTTTCACCACGAAGATCCTCCTGTATTACTGAACATCCCACTCCAATATGTATTATTACCATGGCTCTTCTCTTGGGTTGTGCTTGCAAGCTCTTTCATGTCTGAAAAAGGGAACAAAACCCTACTTGCTCCATTCATGTCATCATTATTATCTTGGGCTCTATGGTTACTGTTGATGGTGTTATGTCCAATCCCTTGATGATGATCAATGGAGAACGAAAGGTTATTATTACTCTGTTTGTAATCAGGCATTGTTGGAAACCCTAAAGACGAGTAAAGGACTGAGTTTGAATCCATCATTTGACCAGGCAAGAACGTGTTCATGCCTCTTGAAGAGACTCCATTAGATCTTAGAAGCTCGAGAGCTGAGATAGGAGATGAGGAAGCATAGATTGAGGACGAAGTATTGTTGTTCTCTATCTTGGGCATATGAAGAAAATGAGACATACCATGATGATGATGATGATGATCTTGCATGACCGGGAAAGACACCAAGTTGAGATCTTTTGACTTATTATGGACTTGGCTTGAGAAAAGAATCGGTGGGTTTAGATCTGGAAGCTTGGGATTGGAAGGCGAAGCTAAAGGTGTTGAGGATCTCTTGTTTTTTCTTGAGCTACCTCCGACAGGGACGTTACGAAGAGAGCCACCTTCGGTCCAATACCTTCGACAACCTTTGCAGAAGTATCTTGGTTGCGTGAGACTGTAGTTGTTGTAATAACAAAACTTTGTGTTAGTTGAGTTGCATCTTGGACAGTTTACTTTCTCTTGTGGCCTCGCCTTTCTAGTTTCCACCGTCGTGGCCGTGTTGTTGTTATTTCCGCCGGAACCACCGTTGGATGCGGTGGCGTTTGGCCTTGTGTTAGTGGCGATGAATGTTGGTTGTTGCTGCGATGTGTTGTTGTTGGTATTAGAAATCATTTGCTCCATTGGTTTTAAGTTTATCATTTCTTGCAAACCCTAAAAATTAAAATATAGACTTTAATAATAATCACTAACCATGTCAAAACTCAAAACTATAGAACAATAACAAGCAAAGCGGAGTTTTGAATCTCGCCAAAATATGGTGAGGTCAATCATATTTAAGAAATAATTATACTCAACTAAAAATAAAAATATATCTATACTAGGTTTGTTAAAGGTTAAATCACTGGTAC
The DNA here is from genome assembly GCA_004349715.1 of Crucihimalaya himalaica. Taxonomy (NCBI): domain Eukaryota; kingdom Viridiplantae; phylum Streptophyta; class Magnoliopsida; order Brassicales; family Brassicaceae; genus Crucihimalaya; species Crucihimalaya himalaica. Next base: position 3,694,406 of record SMJT01000008.1, on the reverse strand, counting down.
GTTAAAAAGAAAAGTAATTAATTTTCAAGAAAGGAGACTACAAATTACAATTTAAGAAAAAAATGTTAAAACCTGAGCACCAAGAACAAAAGGTAACTAACAAATCATACCTTTTTGTCCATTAGTTATCAGAATTTATAAAATAAATCACATAAAAAGGTGAACTTATAGATAACAAAAGTTCCTTAACTCCATTCGAGAACTTCGAAATCTTCAAATGGATCATTCCACCATGCAATTTTCATATAAAAAGCCCAAATTAAAACCTATCATATAGACATCTCTCTATAAGACTATATATATAAAAACCACAAGACGCATCATAACAAAAACTTGTTTCACACATACATGCATACACCCACACATATATATATGTATGTGAGTAGAGGGATAAAAAGAGAGAGAGAGAGAGAAGTAAGAGTCAGGGAAACATAGAGATATAGCAAAGAGAGATCTTTTTAACGTACCTGCGTCCACTTCGTAGCATCCATGAGCCTCGACAAAGAGAAAGGCAGAGAGAGAGAGAGAGAGAGAAACTAAAGAGTAAAGAGCAAAGAGAGAATGTTTTGGAGAGTTTTTTTTTGGACTTTTGCTTATTTTTGGGACGATATGGCTCTATGCGTTAGCTTTCACTTTATGGATGATGAAAGAAAGCAGCCAAGAGGAAGAAGAAGAACAAGAGAAGAAACCTGCAAAATAAAATATAATAATAATTTATATGAAAAAGCAAAAGGAGGGTTTATTGTTTTTGACTAGTGATAATAATGTCTCATGGCCTCCCTCTCTCTGGTCCCTTTATTATTATTTTTTAAAAAGGAAAAGTTTATCTGGTTAAAATATTGATCGTTCTATTTAACTAATTGGTTGGCTCAATGAACTAGTGATTTTAACTTCAATATAGAGTGAAATACAGTGTTAAGTATACCTTATACGCATCGTGGTATTTTTTTTTTTTTAACAAACTTTAAGTTGATCAATCACTTGTCATCATTTCATAATTTGCGACTGAACTGTGTCATTAAATTATTTAATTATGTTTTTCGAAGATGATATATGTTTTCTCAACTAAGTATTTGATACAATAATATAAAGATGAATAAATTGTATGTTGATTACTCTGAGTCTCTGATTTCATATCATAATAATACAAAATGTGAGTGGAATTATGAGTTGTATACTATTCCCGCCCACCCATTTTGTAATTAATATTATATGTTGGGTTACAATCCGTCAATATTACCTTCTCAATTTCAAAATCCTTATATAGATATCATAATTACTCTACATTTTATCTATTATTTATATATAGATTAGGTTACGAAATTCGGTGGCGAACTTGAAATTCTAATTACAGATTAATATATGATAAAGTTGTGACTTAATATGCTCGATTAAACATATACATGATTTTCATTTCTAACTTTATATAAAGTACTATATATATGTTGACTGTATTTCAAGAATATGGAGTATTCTTCGGACGCGATAATACTTTCTCTTATTTAATTAATTATGTTATTTCGACGAAGAAAGGGTACACCAAAATGTCACCCTTTATTTGAATTGTGATCTGCTTTTTTCGTAAAAGGACCATTATATATTACACCACACATGGCTTCAAAAAGTTAATATGATTTTATTCTTAAATCGGCAAAGCTACACAACAAATGTCGCGTTAATCAGATAACTAAAATAAAACTTTGTAAAAGCACATAAACTGAAAATCGAGGCCAATTATAAGAAATCAAAGAAACTTTTCTAACAAACAATACTGCACGAGTTATTATGCTATATATAGCTTTTGCGTTTATAAATAATCATTCTAAAAATATTAAATCACGTGTTATTAAAACGTTAATTATCCAACGTGCGACTTCCTTTACAAAAAAATGATAAAAATCACATTGATGTAATCAGATGATCGTTGTGGTATTGATGTAATCGGTTATAACTAATTTCCACATCGATACAATTATAGAATTTTTGGTCTAATACTTGAAAAATGAAAGTAAAATAGTTATTGATGTATATATTCAAAAGATGAGGGGCTGGAGAAGAATTAGGGAAGGACCGACAGGAAGCGACAAAAAGATAAAGGCGGGACCCAGTTTTGGGGCGTGATTAGCTTTTTTGAAATCTAAGGACTGTTTTTTTTTTTTTTAAAAGTTGACAACTGTCTTTCCTACCCAAACAACACCCTATCCACCTCTCGTGTCGTTTTTTTCTATTAGCTTTACCTTGCCTGCCGTTTTCTTCAGTCTTAAACGACCTACCACGTCCACGTGTTCTATCAATTGTTCAGCTAGAAGAAGCTTCCGTTGTTTTATTCTCCGGCCTTTTCTAACATATGGCCCATCAATTTTATTGGGCTTAAGAACTTTCGTATTTTCTCGTTTTTGGTCAAGATACATTTCATAGTTAGTTGTTTCGACTCTCACAAACTAGATTTGGAATAAAGAATGAACGAATTTAAATTTGTATATGAAAATACAAACAGTTCTTTTTAAAATATTTTACCCACCTGATTTCGAAACTCTTTATACAAAAAACAATTTGTAGGACCATTTGATGCAATGATTATGGCATATGGAAGATCACATCCTAGCCACTAATTATGCATTATTTATGCCCCACATTACTTTCTCGCAACTTCCTATCTTCCTTATGATATAATATCATATCTATACATTTGAATCCAGCAAGATCATCGTACAAATAATCGTAATTAATTCGATAATTATTATGGTATTAAGGCCAGTATATTAGGCCCAGAAAAGCCCATAACTTGGTACAAGTAAAAGACGACGTATTATCCTAGTAAACACTTCCCTCAAAAGCAAACTTTTTGAGCTTATTGCTCTTCCATGGAACTTCCCGCAAAGCAATAGAAGACACAACACATGGAATCTAAGGATTTTCTGAGACTAGACAGGGCAACATTTTAAGAGATAGAGTTATTTTACCCAGAAGTAACAACTAGTGACGTAAGAGAAACAGTGGAGACCTCGTCTTCTTGTGTACGTCTTCATATCATCTTCATCTTCCGATGGATAGACAAATCTACCCTTGCCGGCCACATAACCTTCATCATCTCTCTCTTTCTTCGACCGGAACCACCGTTTCCACTCGGCGAGACGACGACGATGGTTCGCTGTCAGGTGCGTTTTGGTAAATTCACCAGGAATGAGCATTCTCGGAGGCAAATCAAGACACTTGGAGTAAGAAGGATGACGAAGATGGTGTTTAGGCTTGCCAGGTTCTTCTTCCCAGGAGAAAGGAACCGAAGCTCGAGAGAATGAGTCATCAGGGGACGACAAGTGTGACAGTGACACGTGGTTTTTTACTACTGGTGATGACATGTATTGTAGCCTTCTCGATTTCGCGGCTAAGACATGTTGAAGTTTCGATGTGATTATCATCGCCTCCTTGTTGTCTTCATCTTCGTCAATACCCATATCTTTCTTGTTTCTGCTTTATGATTCGTAAGAAGAAGAAGACAATGGATTAAATATATGTAATTGTCATTAAACATCCAACGCTTGATAGTTTACTACTGTCGACTGCTACAATATTGCTCGAACTGAAAGTCAAACCGTACCCTTTTGTTGAGGAAAATTAGTCAGAATAAATTCGCATACAACTACAACTACAACACCGTATTTAATTTTGTTTTCTGTCACCTATTAGTTTTTTATTTTAAATATGAGTTTATAAATTTTGTTTGATTGTAATTTAAGCGAATACAATATCTGTAGCTCGTATAATATTATTTGAGTACGAGTGTGTTTTTACATGTTTTGTTTTAACTGAAATTTTGTTTCCTCAATTAAGTAGAAATGTTTTTTATACTAGCTCCAAGATTTTATTTGTGAAAGTAAAAAAACAGTATTTGACGTCGTTGACTCCTTTACTTTTCCAAAAATCTGACTTTCGTTTCATGCCCACCGTCTCGATTTCCACGCTTTCAACGAATTTTTATACGCTAATGTTAATGTTTTACCTTAATAATTGATTATTATTAGATAGTATAATCTTTGAACCCATAACTAATTGATGTACTGGTTTTGAAAATTGAATGGTTATGGAACACAACAAGTACATAAAGATGTGAACCGACCCATCAACCACTGTCCCAAAACCGAAATAATAAAATCGCCAACCTAAAAGTTGACATGGGAGGAAAAAAAAGAAGAGCCCAATACCGCGAAAGACTTTATAGTTTATATACACAGATTGAAAGTCTATAGAACCTTACGTACTAAAACGACGTCGCCGAATTAACCTTAATTAACAGCTAAACCCTCACCACCTACGACGATGATTTAATCATATATTACCATCTTCATTCTCTAACGACGAAGAAAGTTTCAATTTTGTCGTCATTTTCTTAACTTCATCGCTCGAATATATAAATATCTTCTTCGCCATCTTGCAAAACTCACTGCACAATTGCACACAAAAAGAAAAAAAAAAACATAACATTCAATAATACATCTTAAGGTATTAACTATCCAGTTCCGGTTTAGTTCACATTGATTGAATATGTTTACTTACTTCCATGGATCATCTCCAGCAAGCATCATATCTCCTTCATCATCTGTGAAGACAACGACCCATTTGTCTCGAGGAAGAAGCTGTCCTTGAATCTCAAACATCTTCTCTAGCTCCTTAATCATTTCATCGTATGATTTCAACAGCGTTAAATCAACCGCACGGCCAACCGCAATCCCTTGCATTTGCACCTTTTTCAATCCAAAATCAAAGAAATCATATTTTCAAAACATTGTTGTTATATATTATGAGTTTTTAAGTGATAAAGATGATTACTTTAGTTCGACTTCTCGATGTTTGTTGCTTCTTCTGCTCATTGATCGAGGTTGGAGTGATGGGTTCTTGACACTTGGCAGCTCCACAAGTATCGTTAGGTTGTTTGTCTGAAAGGATTGGAGCAGGAGGATTGCTTGTGAGATCAAATCCAAACAACCTATAGCAACAATTCGTTGGAGGAGGAGGAGGCGGAGTCTCAGCTTTGAAACTGTTGTTTGAGGAGAATCCACCTGAATTTCTCTCAAGTGATGGATCTTGGAGCATTTTAAGGGATGCACTGGTGGGATCTTGGCTCTGACGGAAGCTGTACAAGAAACTAGGTGGAGCTGATGTTATAACCGATGACTCGATGGGTCTTGCCCGCTTGCATTTCAATTGTGGTTGTTGAGCAGGGGCTGAAATTGGGGATGTTGGCAAGAAAGGCTCAATCTCCCATGGTGAGACTTTGTCTGGTCTCTGAACTGTTGTTGGCTCATCCCATTGGACCTAAGAAAGCGGAAGACAGAACGTTATATAAAGATCATGTAATAAGTAAACCTGTAAAGGGAAAGAACGTGGAATGGTTAACTGAACCTGCAATGACCTCCATTTAGAAGCTGGCCATTGTGAAGATAGATCTCCAGTTCCCACAATCGTACCTGTAAATCTGAAGACGATCCAGATTCAGAATCAAGAACACTGAGAAGAATGATCAGAGGAAATGAATCCTTACATTCTCTCAGGAGACTCTTCTCCTTCAAATCTCATTCTGAATCGGGTACCAAGAGAAAATCCATGCTTTATAGCTTCCATATACTTGTTCACCCCAACTATGAATTGGCTTATCCTGCAAAGATAGAAAACTTTTCTTCAACCTTAAGAGTCCTAAACAACTTATGTAAATAAAGCAAAATCATCGAAAGAACATTCTATATACCTAGGCTTGTAAAACACAACAAACATTGTTTTTGAACCCACGGCATGAGAAGCTGTAGCAAGAACTCCCAAATGCATGCTCTGGCTTGAGATAACCGAAGTAGGCATAGTGCTTTGATGTCGAGCTAATCGCCTCACTCCAACCCGTAAATCCCCATTCTCACCCCTAAAAGCACAAAGGCATTACATACAATTCATGAAACTAAAACACGACCAGTGAAATTTCAGTTTCAGAAATACCTCAAGAACACAAAAGCATCTCCAGCTACAAGTCTTTTAGAGGATACAAAAGTACTCCAACCCGTTGTAAGCAAATGTCTCCTAGGTTGTCCTAAATCCAAAACAACTCTCATGTCTCAATTAGGCCAAACGCAGTTTCAAAAAAAATACTCCGGGGATTAGTTTCAATACCTCTAAATATATGCTTAAACCTCCATTCAAACCCATGAAGATCTCTAGTCACAAGTTCTTGAGTAGGAGTAGCTTGTGTCATGTCCTAAAAGTGTAAATTGGAGTGAGAATTCAAGCCAAAGTTTCTTTAATTATGAAGACTTTATAAGAATATATTTACCAAGGCAGGCAAGCACTCAGTGGCGTGTTTACGAAGAACAGAGAATCCACCATGAGTGCTTGTATCTGAAGCTGTTAAAATCTTAACAAACGAATGGAACATTTGCTTAGCTGGTTCAACGAGAGGTGGATCAAGACTTGTGGGTTCAATTTGCTGCAAACAAATTGAGTCAATGTCAATCGATAAAATATAATCCCATGAAAAATAAAAATTGTGCCTTTTTTTTAATAAAGAACTTACATGTTCCTCTGGTTGTAATGTGATCTGAGCGTAAACTTCATCTGTTTCATGCTCAGCCTTTACATCAGAAACTTAAAACGTTTATTAACAGATTCAGAAGAAATTAAAAACGGGGGAAACACAAGAATCATGAACGAATTTTACCTTTAATGTCACACTTAGAACTCGACAAAGTATCTTTGGAGGAAGATTAAATTTAGGTATTTCTTCTGATCTAATTCCCTGATTAGTCGACGCCACAAGCTGCAAAAACCCAGAATTTAGAAAGAGAATGTGAAAAGAAAAATAAGTGAAGAGATGAATTTTGGTTAAATACTTACTTGTTCCATGTGACCCTGAGGGAAGTAGAAAACTCTTTCTTCATCACGAGGAACTTCCACTAATGGACCTGCACAAGCTTTCCATAGCTCTGTGTATAGTTGATCGTGATAAGACCCTATAATCAAACAACCCTTACAGTCACATTTCCGCGGCAAAACAATAACTAAAAATGTAAACTTTGAAGCTATACATCAAGTGATAAGAAAGTGGGTTTTTCTTTTAAGCTCGTTTGCCGAGAAAAATGAAGGAAAAAAAACCGAAACTTTTTAAAGCTGATTTTGATTCTACAGAGCAAACCCCAAACAGAGTCACCATAAAAACTAAAAAAAAAAATGAAACTTTTATTTTTCTTTAGTTAATTTCTCAAGTCTCTGCCTCTTACTCACTTGACAAAGAACTTCTGAAATCGTCATCAACTTCAACACTCGCCATTGAAGAACCCCAGATGATAACAGTAGAAGGAAGGAAATGAAATAGAAATAAAAACCCTTCACGCGGTAAACACTAGTCTTAACCCCATGAAAGAAACACGAGAGAGAAGAAAGAAAAGACCCATCAATGGCAGCAAAATCAAATATTATTAAAACTTCTTTTTAACAAAGGACACACAGTGGACGGTTATGTCCGTATTGATTGCAGAACGTAATTCAGGCACTGTTGGATAAAAATCTCTCCTTCACCCACGAAACTCTCTCTCTCTCTCTCAAATCTTTTTTTTTTGTCTTCTCCTCTTCTCTCAGATTCCGTGTTGTTTTGCCCCAACAATCACAAACTTCTCGCCGTTTTTTTGTTCCAGCTTTGCTTACTTCTCCATACCTAACCCCGATCTGCAGCAAACCAAAGCTGCTTCCTTTTTTGAAGAAGTCTCACGGCACTCTCTCCTTCTCTCTCTCTATATATATATACAAATATATAGATACTTCTCTTAGTCCAGATCCTGGAGACCTGTCATTTCCACCCACAGTAACTTCAGTTGAAACTCCCTCTTTTTCTAAAAATTGTTTTTTTCTTGTTTTCTCATGTCACCGTTAAAAAGGAAATTCAATTTTGTTACCCAAAAAACAAAAAAATTGTAGACAGTACAAGGCAAACGAAGAGACACGATTACAATCAATATTTAGGAAATTGCTTTTGATGTTAAATTAATTAACCACAATTAACTAATTAAATTTTACTTTTTCTAAGAACGTAAAATGCATTCAACGGAAAAGACCAATCTGAGCCGTCCGATAAATGAGATTGTAATAAATAAGTTTATCACTTACTCTACATCCCACACTAACATGAAAGCGCGTGAAGGGCAAAGCCTATAACTGATCCCGTTGCCGTTAAGACTTGACGGTGCCGTTATCCAAGTCGTCTATATTTCTTCTGTCTGGATCGTGGCAGGCAAACGTGTCGGCTTCTCTATTATACCCCAGCCAGATTATTATTTTTCCGTTACTGGAGTACAGTATTTTAGTAATGGAGTCAATTACACAATGTGCCATTAATGGTAATTACAAGGACCCACAGCTTATGGCTACACCCACACCTCGCACAAGCCACAGCCATGACTCTTTATGGGACGAGCGTCTTGGGACGCGTGTGAGTTCTGATATTATTAATTTATTAAGTTGAAAGTAGGATACACGCGCTGAGAAATGAGAGTGGAGAAAGAAGAGTGAGAAAAGTAGAGAAGCCATGCCCAAGTGTCGGAGTAGAAAGTGGTCCCCATACGGACACGTCAGAGTTATTAGAGAGAAATTGTCACGCTGTTAGGTCGTATTCATGACCGACACGTGTCAAATGCTGACTTGTCCTTTCAATTTTTCTCATTTATAGAGGAAAAAACCCTGATCTCTCCCAATGGCAGTGAATCCGATCCAAATATATTATTGCGTTTTGATTTATGTATACATTGTTTACTAAAATATGCAAGACGACTCGTGTAGGCTGTAACTATTGGATTTCAAATCTTTCAATAGCTTACGATCTACCTAGTAAACGTCGAGTATGTTACATAGCTTCACCAGTGTTTTCACTCGGAAGTTTATATAATCATAAGTTCATAATTTTGTATGTTATATCATGTATATATTATACCACTAAAAATTATAGTGTAGAGTTCTCTAGCTACTAAATAACATAACGCGTTACAAAACGAAATATAGATATGTGATGTATATATTATTAATCTGAGTCATAGTCTCACTTCTCTAACTAGTTAATAAACCATGAATCATGAGGGGGAAAAAGTAATTATCAGTTCTATCTAAACCACTTTTTAAAACAGTGCAAAAACGACTGTACGGACAAATCCTTGCAAAGCTGAGAGGAGATTTGAAAGAATCGAACATCATCACCATAGATTAAATTAAAGAATAGAAACAGAATTTTAGAAAAAGGCAAGAGATGTTTGACAAAAACTAAAAAAGGCACGAGGATGAGAATGAGATTACCATAATAAGAGATTTAACGGAATAATCGATAATTTTCACAAAGATTCTTATCCTGCATGAATTGCATGCGTGCATATATATCACTATATAAACCTAAAGATGATGTCAAATTTGAACGTGATTTTTAGTTGCGTTCGTTTTTGGGTGAAAATTTGAATATCTTTTCTAAGTCAGTGACTAATTTTTTAGTAAGCTGATACGGTACGGATATTCTCTCAAGTTGAAAGTATTTAAACACAAAAGGTTCAAAGAGCAACATTAAAATAAACAGGATTAGGAACATAATCATTCAAAGTGAATATGAACCCATGGATGGGAATAAATAACTATACATTAGTTAATTATTTTTCTTGTTAAAATAATTGCTTAGTGGTGTAGTGGAATCCATTACAGAAAATCCTTTTTATTTTGTTTATTCTTCTTAATCACTGTTATATTTGATATATATATATAATTATATATAGTTGATCACCTGTTTAGTCATAGTCGCCACGTCATTAAACAAGAATAAAGGAATATTCGTAAATTTTATATTTACACATATTTAACTAATCAACGGTACTCATTTGTTATATATTGTAAAAAAAGAGAAGGAAAAGCTGTGGTAAATACCATCATGGTCATATCTTCTATAGTTCTATAAGATTATAAATATCATAATGGTCCTATCTTCTACTATAAGGTTTTGTTATCAACATATACACTACTTGTTATTGAGGTAAGAATTACCAATCAAACCAATGTATTTAGCTTAACTTGAGAACTACATTACTGGCCAGCCAAGAAATTAAGATTTGATTCCAACGTCGTATATATATATATATATATCTTCAACTTTGCGATAATTTAACTTTCAATCTTTCTACAAGCTAAACTTATTTTTATAATTATTCTGTACAATTCACTATTTGACCGTACACCACATTTCTTCTCTGGCTTCCATTATGCTTATTACGAGTATAAAATATACTTACTATCAGAAATTTGTAGAGTTTAAATATAAACAGAAACTTATTTATATGTACATCAATTGCTTCCTTTTGCTTTTGGGTGGAGCCTAAACAAGAGCGTTTTAGGGGTAATTATTTCAATTAATCGTAGCATAGGTCTTGTTAGACAATAATCAACCGTAAGAACGTAGATTATTATTCCGCACTCATGTTGTATAATTATATTAGTTCCAAGTATCTCTGTGGAGTACTATTATATCGACGAAGTAGCACACAATAATACTAAAATCATATTACGACTCTTCCCTCCTCTAAAGGGTAAGCTGTCTTAAAACTCTAAGTTCGCTAATGATAAGTAATTCTGATTAATTAAAGTATGATTATCTCTGTCGTCAATAATACTAATCTACAAATTAAAAGCTCTTGATGCGTATGCATCGGATCCGTTGATTCGATTAGGGTAAAAAATCAGATCCTTCCTTGTTGCCATACTCAACTTGGAAATATATCATTTTGATAAAATGAAAACACATTACATGCGAAAAATAGATATATTATACATGTGTATATATATATATATACACATATAATAATTTTGAAAATAATTATTTTGAAAATAATTTTTTTATACGGTAGCGAAAATATTACTTATAACTTAGTGGTTAGTATTATTGAAATAGATGTGTCACTATTTATATTCAAACTTTCATAAAACATGTTGTGTGACTGTGTGACCTATTTACATATAATGGTAAACACATGTGTGCACATTTAACAGTGTTTAGTTTTTTCTAGTTTTTTTTTTAAATGTTTACAATGTTTGGTTGGTCTTAATGATTACGTTTTCTCAATGTCTTTCTTTTTCTCTGTATGATTACAATTGTATTTGGAACATCTGATCGTTACTTTTCTATCTAAGAAGGTACACATTTATGAGTTTTTTTTGCAGTGTATTGATGTATTTCTTTGTTTTTTTTTCTGGATACAGTTGATTAAACGAGATAAAAAGTTGGTCAAATATTAAAATTATATGCATGATATATTACTATTATTGACATATGTTTTGTAGAAATTGCATAAGTATCATCCATTGATTCAAGGTCTAATGAAATGATGTCATGAAATTGGCTCTCAAATGGAGCTTGAATTGTAAGCTACAAAGATTAATGATTGTCTGATCAAAATTAGTACAAAAATAAAAACACATACAAAATGGCTAAATTAGCACACAATAACCATTTCTAATGTTTTGGAGAAACATAATAAATCTACTAGCTAATAGGAGCACATAAATATAATGAAACGGAGGTTTCTAGTGACATAAGTAGTGGGCAAGTCTCTTTGGCAAAACATTAATCTAAAAATAATATGTGGTATAGTGTAGCTTATCCAGAATAACATGACTTAGTGAAATTTTGGTCAAATGAAAAATAGTCCGGACGTACAAAGTAATTAATGAAGTCGATGTTTCCAATACCATATATGGAAACATGACTGCGGTAGTTCTCTTTTGCCAAAGCCGTCAGAATATTTTTACCGAGGTGATAAGGATCTATGGTTTTAAAGATACCCCAATTATGGATGTCTCAAAACACAACGGTTTTAGCAACTTTAAAAATAAAAGTAGATAAGGAATTATATATCGCACATATTATTACAAAATTGGTTTGATTGTACGTTGATGAATTTTTGTAACATATTTCAATAAATTTTCGTTAATTAAAATTTTCAAATTTTCAAATGTTCAAATCTTCATTAATTAAATTTTCAAATATATATTTTTAAAAATCGAACTAAACCTAAAGTCAAACCGAAACAAATGTTAGATATTGTTTTTGAATATAATTTGAACAAATTGTCCAAGCTAATAAATTTACTATATCTCAAATAGATATTAAATTAATTTTATATAATTTATATAAAAAATATAATTAAAAATTGAATTATACAAACTATCAAAATATGAAAAAGTGGGACTTAGCCTTACACACATAAAATAAAAGAGAATTCAAAATGGAGTAATCATATCATTCGCACTATCTCTTTGGCTCCTTTATCCGATTTCTCCAACCTGAAGTGGAGTCACCTCAATTATTAAGGGGGTATCTTGGTAATTTAAAGAAATCGTCCGTACACACCCAAAGGGTCGCTTTCGACCTACTTCACTCCCACGTTAGGTCAAGCTCCCATCTGGGAGAATCTTTTTGAGATCCATTACCAAAATTTTTAATTTTCTAAAAGACTTCGTACTTTTATTTTTATTTTTATAAAACGTATTTTTTCCATCAAGTCTTGTTACCAATCAATACCATTTTTCAGAATGTTGTATACGCTGGACAACTATTTAGGATCATATGACCAACGTATCAATTGGCCATTTACTAAAAATGTTTACATCGAAGATTGATGGATGCTTTTGGAAATAGAAAAAAAAAAAGATGGATAAAGAATTTAGATGTATTAATGATTTTCTCCAACATGAATATAAATTGAATAACATCGGATGTTTCTCATGTTTTTATTTAAAATCAGATTTTTAGTCCATTATTTTTCAAGACTAATATTTAACACAATCAATACATGCTAAAACATCTTATATAATAAAGTAAGGTTCGTTTAACCACAAGTTGACACGTGTCATCCTTCTTTTAACATTCATTTTAACTATTTTTCTATTTTACCTTTTCATATTCTCATTTCTAAAATAAACATATATAAAAACAATAATTTCTATTAATTACACATTTAGTTGTGAAAGCAAGCTTGCCCTGTACCGGAGACTTTCCTTTTGTCAAAACCCTAGAAGATTTGTTTCTCTTCTCGTGTTCTTCAAATTTGTTTTTTTATAAAGATGAACCAAAGAATGTATACTAATTTTCGTGATTATTATTTCTAAAGATAAAAACTGTAAGAAAATCTTATAAATAACAAAATCATTCTTTTTAATAAATTAACGATCAAATTCAACTAAATACATAACCCACACAACGCGTGGACAACTACCTAGTTAATCATATTTGCATGGCAGCACGTTTGAATCTAGTATTCTTAAAACCCAAACCTTGTTCCTCGCTTTGACCAATATTTATAGGACTACCTTAAGTGAGATTCATACTGTGTTTTATTTATTGTTTTCATTTTCTACTCAGCTAAGCAAATGTAAAAGTTACATCACACAACTTCCACAACCGATTGAACGATATGTTATCATCATAAATGGAAAGTAAAGAACAGCCAAAAGACAAAAAACATGAACATATGTATATGTTTGATTCTGGAATTAATTATACACTGTCTAATATATGTGTTGTTTTAGATGAATCCGTGAGTGAGTGATAAATTCACTACTGATATGAAAAAGGTGAATAATCATATACGAAAAGAGGGGACCATAAAGATAGATATATATCACATGCATCTCTTGATCAGACTGCGAAGATGGGCCTCAATTTCTCTTCCTCCCCATTATTTTTGTCCCTGCAATCACATTCTCCTTCTGGTTCTGGATAAGTCTTTACTTAAGTACTATTGTACTAGAAAATGTAATTTTAGAATATCTCAATAAGATAAAGGGGATTAATATGAAAAGAATGACAATTATTGAGAGAGGGTAGGGACCAAGTGAGGATGAGTTTTATAGGCTATGGACTCGAGAAACCGAAATTATTGAGAGATGACAATGAGAAATGGAGTCAATTAGGTGTTATTAATTTATAAACTAGACTAGATTAGTAGATAGGGGCTTTCGTGTACATGCTCCCATTCCCATTTGTTCATTAGCTATCTCATGATCTCCTCATTTTTCCACTTATTCTTTTTTTTTTCTCCTAACAAAAATTTAGTTTCAATTATGGATCATGCGTGCCACCTACTTCTCCTTCAACCCTGTTTCAAGCTTCGTAGTTATTCTACTAGCTCGTTAAAATAAATTAAAATTTTCAAACTGACTTATAAATTGAAGAAATATCATAAAATACTACTCAAGATTTTATTTATGTATAAATACCACAATTTTCTTTTAAGGCTTCGTATAATTAAAACAAGGGCGCTTCCCTTAATTTTTGTGAAGACTTTGTAAATGTTAAGTTCTACATTTAGCAAAAAAAAAAAGTGTGGTGATTCTTTCATAAAATACCCCTTCAAAATATACAAACCCAATTATTTATCTTCATAGTTTCTGTATTCTTCCCACATAATCTCCTAGCTAAATTAACTTTTGTGCTACAAGGGAAGGTGTCATGCTTTGAGTACAAACCCAAACGAGCCCACATTGGTATCAATTGTTATTGCACTACTCAAATGAGCCCTTTTAGACATTCTTGGTTAGGCCTTTCAGCCCATTATAACCCAAAAGGATATGGGTTAAATTCTCTTAACAAGAATAATAAAAAGTATAACATGAAAAAAAATCGAAGATAAGGTTCCACCGAGACTTGAACTCGGGTTACTGGATTCAGAGTCCAATGTCCTGACCACTAGACCATGGAACCATTTTGATCGGCTTTCTTCAGGACTATTATAAATTAGGAAAATTAAACGGACTTCATTACTTCGTTAGTAGGAAATGAGGAATATAAAGTCAGTAATTCGGTAATGATGGTTTTACACTTTTACTCGGGAAAGAAAAAGAAAAAGTCGGTCCGTAACTAAAGTTAAACTAAGTGCTTTCACACACGAGCTTCATTTCGCCTTTATATACTTTTGAGTAGACAAACAATAGTACTCCCTCTCTTTTAAAATTTGTGATGTTTGGGTTAAAAACACCAAAATTAAGAAATAATAAATGTTTTATATTTTACAAAAATTTAATAAATAGAAAAAAATATTACAAAATTCAAATAATCAAATTATATATAAAAATGTAAAAAAAATAAAAAATTTTGTTTTAAAATATCGCTTATTTTATAACTGAGGCAGTAGTTAGTATATATATAAGATCCATGTGACACACTTAAAATCCTCATTTACATTGTTCCAATGGATCGAAAAGTCCTAAATACCCTCGTCTTCTCCGTTCTCTTCTTCACCACCTCTGCTTCTTCCCAATACCAAACTCTCGTCGTCAACACTCTCCCATCCGCCGCAACCACCTCATGGCCCGAATTTGAATCCTTAACCGGTGAATCCGATTCCATATCCACGAATTCACTTTCTGTCCATTTATCACACGTCGATGCTCTCTCTTCCTTCTCCGACGCATCTCCGACGGACCTCTTCAACCTCCGTCTCCAACGGGACTCTCTCCGCGTCAAATCCATAACAAGCCTCGCCGCCGTATCAACCGGCCGGAATGTTACGAGAAGAACTCCACGCACCGTCGGTGGATTTAGCGGTGCTGTTATCTCCGGTCTTTCACAAGGAAGCGGAGAGTATTTTATGAGGTTAGGCGTTGGAACTCCGGCGACTAACGTTTACATGGTTCTTGACACAGGAAGTGACGTTGTTTGGCTCCAATGCTCTCCTTGCAAAGCCTGTTACAACCAATCCGACCCGATCTTTGACCCGAAGAAGTCCAAAACGTTCGCCACTGTACCATGTGGATCTCGCCTTTGCCGGAGCCTAGACGACTCGTCGGAATGTGTCACCCGTCGAAGCAAGACTTGCCTTTACCAAGTATCGTACGGTGACGGATCATTCACTGAAGGAGACTTCTCCACCGAAACGTTGACGTTTAAAGGAGCGCGTGTTGATCGCGTGCCGTTAGGATGCGGTCATGATAACGAAGGCTTGTTCGTTGGTGCGGCTGGGCTGTTGGGCTTGGGCCGCGGTGGGTTATCGTTTCCGTCGCAGACGAAAGACCGTTATAACGGAAAGTTTTCTTACTGTTTGGTTGACCGGACGAGTTCCGGTTCTTCTTCTAAACCGCCGTCAACAATTGTCTTTGGAAACGACGCCGTTCCTAAAACCTCCGTTTTCACGCCGTTACTAACGAACCCGAAACTCGACACGTTTTATTACTTGCAGCTTCTTGGAATCAGCGTTGGCGGTTCGCGCGTTCGCGGCGTTTCGGAGTCGCAGTTCAAGCTTGACGCCACCGGGAACGGCGGTGTCATTATCGATTCCGGTACTTCGGTTACTCGGCTGACGCAATCTGCTTACGTGGCGCTTAGAGACGCGTTTCGACTCGGAGCGACGAGGCTGAAACGTGCTCCGTCGTATTCTCTGTTCGACACGTGTTTCGATCTCTCGGGGATGACGACAGTGAAGGTTCCTACGGTTGTGTTTCATTTCGGAGGCGGAGAGGTTTCGCTTCCGGCGAGTAATTATCTGATTCCGGTGAACACTCAAGGACGGTTCTGTTTTGCGTTCGCCGGAACTATGGGGACTTTGTCGATTATTGGAAACATACAGCAACAAGGTTTCCGGGTCGCTTATGACTTGGTCGGGTCACGGATCGGGTTTTTGTCTCGCGCGTGTTAGAATTTGAGTTTGAGTTGACTGATTTATTCCCAAAGTCTTTATGGGAGAAAAATAAACAAAACAATTTATCAATACTGCTATCATCATCGATTCATCATACTACTCGTTACTCAATCTTAATGAAGATCCCGAGATAGATATATTTTTCTATCGAGTGGTTATAGATTCAATCAAGAAATTGTACTTCTTATTTACACTCAAGTGAAATCATTAGTAAGTGGTAACACTAGCTTTTAATTATATATTCTAAGCATAAAAGTGTTCATTTCTCTAATGAATCTTTTCACAAAAGCAAACGTCTTGGTCATATATATTGATTGAGGAACAAAACAACTAATCCAAACTACATGCTTAGAAAAGTAACGAGGACTACCATTTACATGTTTACCTCAATTATGTCTAGTAGTAGCCACTAGACTAACTCACTCAAATTGCTAACTAAGCTATATATAACTTGTTCTTAATTAATAGATCGATCTAACTTACCTAATTTTATATGGATTTAACGTTTATGAAAGAACTTAGTTTGGATTATTACTAGCTACTTAATTATTTGCTCAACTTCATACTTATTTGTGCTTAAAGTGAATATACGTATATACCAACGGTTCGGTGCATCTCGATATTTTGATATGAACGAACATATGTATAATGTGTGTATCGTAAACGACACATCGTATTCGTTAATATAAGGTGGACGTATATATGTTCTTGGCTCTCCATGTGAGTGAGAGAGTGTGAATATCGGACATCAGTTCTTGGTTTTATGTGTTATAAGGAGTCTCTATATTGACAGGTCCAAAACAAAATAATTTCCTCAGTAAGTAACAAATCAGAAACGAGATGGGAAATTAATTAATAAAAATTGTCAATGACGATATAGAGACAAAGTGCTGTACGTTGGCCCACATGGTCAGAATAATGCAACCACCGAACGAGCCACCATTTTTATACCCACTCTCCTCCCGCTGTTTGCTCCGCAAATATCTCTGGTCACTCACTTAGCGTATTTAGTGGAGATGTGTGATGCGTCACTTTTAGGCTCTGCTTATCTAAAAACTCAATCTTCTAGAAAAGGTTTTAATCAGAGTAACATACAACCGGAATATACAATTTCCCTTGATAACCAAACTCCCCAATCTTCACTTACACTCTCTCCAGAAATTTTGTGAATTTTAACTCTTTAAAATTTGTACTTCTTTGCAGCGTGATTGGTTTTAACCACATATATTATTTTTTTGGTATTTTGTTAAAATATCTACAAAACTGTCAAATAATTTTAAATGCACGAAAACTTTCCGTAACATGATGACAATTTGCATTTCCGATTTATTCCGGGACAAATGTCTTGTTAGAATTAAGATATTAGAATTCTGACTCGAAGTCCACGAATCTGTCATCTTGCATGTGACATATGGGACAAAGGAAGAAAAACATGACTCACTCATATCCCCAATTATCTACATTTTTTTTTTTTTAGTTATTATTAACGGAAATCCCGGTGGATTAATATATCGTAATAAGGCCTTAGGCCCATATCGAAACAACAGACCCATTACAAATCCAAAAGCCCGATATATGAAAATGACCAAATTTGTCAATCGTCTCGTTATCTTCTTTCCACCTTGCGCCGTTCAAACTTCAAATCGGCGGCGAGATATCCAGGTCATACTTCCTTGAGCCGTTACCGTAAAGCAATCCCCAATGTTTCTCCACGGCGGCTCCAGTTTTCTGATCTTCATCGAACAGAGCAAAGATATACACAGGAATCTTATTCCATCTTCTTCTCAGATGCTCAATCAACCGCCGGTTAAAAACCCTAGCGTTCTCCAAATTAGCAGCTACTTCTCCCGGATCTCCACACGTCGGCCACCCAATCTCCGATACAACCACCGGAATTTGAGGTAATCCTAAGTTTTTCACGGCGGAATCCACAGAATCCAACATAATGTCGAACAGATTAGTGTATGCAACTCCACTGTACGGATCAATGTATCTCCGGCGTTTAGGGCTGTTCATCGGCTGAAACAACGCAAATTCCAGTGGAATCGAAGGGAATGATTGTTTATAAGCGAGGTATGGGTAAACATTCACCATGAGAGGTGAATCTGTTCGTTGTAGAAACCTTATGAGTGGTTTCAAGACTGAATCACTGATCGATTTATGAAAAACCGCAGTCGAAGGAGGGAATCTTCTTGAAAGAATCGCGAGGGAATGTGTTGTGGAAACTTTGATCTTCTTGTGTAATCTGTATCTCTTGATTGCTCTGTGAACGTTTACCATAGCTGAGACTAGGTGGCTTGAGAATTGCGGGAGTAAGGAGACTTCGTTTCCGACGGAGATTGATGTGATGATTGTGTTCTTTTGGTATGGTAAGATGAAATTTCTGATGATTGATTCAGCTTCGGAGAGATTTGTGGATAGAGTTGGGATCTTTTCGTTGGGGATACAGAGGGAGAGAGTGATTCCAGTGTTGGCGAAAGATTTGGTGATTCTTGGATCTAAGTCAAAGGTTTTGACATGTTTAATGGACAGAGAGTTGACTAGTGATGGTATTGCTTCTGGTTGAGGAAGGTTTGAACCGTAACGACCATAGTTGATCCCGATCACTGGACCTGGAAAACGAACAAGAAACTCTATGATGAGAGTGAAAGATTCAGTTTTCTCGGGAATCACACAATGGATTCAAAGGTTACTACTACCTTCAAGATTGGAGCTGTATCGTCCGTAGTTGATTCCGTTTTGTGGACCTGGAAAATAAGCGAGAAAGTGAAGGAAAACGAGAGAGAAAGAGGAGGAACAAGAAACGCAATGAATCGAGCGTTGTTTGATTCAATTTTCTCGGGAAAATATAAGAGAATCGTGTTTGATTATTTACCTCCTAGCGATGGAATCGTGTAGCAAGAAGCCATTGAGATGGAAAACATCAAGAGAATCGAGAAAGCGTATTGCATCATCGTCTTCACGATCATCTTCTTCTTCTCTCTTTTTTTTTTCTGGACTGGGTTGAGTGATTTTGGTGGGAAGACCTCATAACTATATAAACGATCTTTATCTTAATTACATAAACACCCATCGAATCTGTAACACGGAAGTTAAAGAAAAGAGGGGCAAATACGTCATCTCTCCATAGGGGATTAACCAAGTTAACCGAATACGCCCAGTGGAAACAACTGGGAAACGAGGGGCAAAAAAGTCATTTCCTAGAACCGAGTACACCGACTATCACAAATCGAGATTTTTTTTTAAAAAAAAGGTTTTCAATGTTATTTCGTCTTCTTCGGGGAAATCTGAATTTCTTCTGATTGCTGGCGATGGAAGGGAGAGATGACGGCGGAGGGAAAGTTATTGGGTTGATAGAGAAAGCGACGAAATCAACTGCTCAGGAGGTTGACCCGAGGCTGCTCAAAGCCATCAAATCTATTGTTCGGTATTCTGATTCGGAAGTCCGAATCGGTGCGCAAACCCTAATGGAGCTCATGAGACATAACCACTCTCAGGTTATTTCTTATATTTAGTCAGGTCTTCCTTGTTGTTTACAATTTTTTTGGGTACTTTTTCCGATCATTTCAAGGAATGGTCAATGGTGATTGATCGACGTTTATTGGTCAATAGAGAGTGTAACGCGGTGATAATTTTCTTTGGCAGGTTCGCTATCTGACGATTTTCATAATCGATGAGCTTTTCATGAGATCAAAGCTTTTTAGAACTCTGATAATTGAGAATCTTGATCAGCTGTTGAGTTTAAGTGTTGGTTTTAGAAGCAATCTTCCTCTTCCTGCACCACCTGCTGTTGCCACTATGTTGCGTTCAAAGGCTATTGAGTTCTTGGAGAAGTGGAATTTGTCTTTTGGGTTACATTACAAGGAGCTTAGGCTTGGTTTTGATTACCTTAAGAACACCTGCAAGTTGAAGTTTCCTGATTTGCAGGCAAATGCTGCACGGATTCAACGAGAGAGACAGGAGAGGGAGATGAAGACACAAGAGATTTTACGAAACAAGTTTGATACCTTGAGGGATAGTTTTGGACTCTTAAAGCATGAGATTGATGTAACAATAAAGGAGATCAAGGAGTGCTTGGAACTTGTTCAGTGGAGAGGGGATGATGGTGTTCCACTTGCAATCTTAGATGAGGAAGATTTTGAGGAGATCCGTTGTTCCCATCTTAGGCAAATTCGTCTTGATTCATTGAAGCAATCAGAAAAGGTTGAAGAAACTAGTGAAAACAGAGTTGTATTCGATGTATTGAGGGAACAGTGCAAGCTTCTAGTGACAAAGCACCTGACCTCGGTTCAAGAAGGGATCTCTCTTCTCATCAGGGTTGAAGTAAGTGATAACAGAACGAGAGATTCCATGTTGAAAGACTTAATCGATATCAGGAATAACATATTGGCAACTAAAAAGAAATGGGAAGAAGCTGGTTTTACAAATTCAAGTATGACTGGTACTCACGAGAATGAAGAAACAAACGAGGAAGAAGAAGATATCTGGGAGGAGGATGATGGCAAGGTTAGAACTGATTCAGTCAAGAATGTGGCTCCTGTGACGAGAAGTCAGCAGAGTGAGACTTCGTCTTTACCATCATCAAGTGACGCAAATAGGTCTACATCAGAAATTAGGTCCAATAAAGCGTCGAACACTAAAAAAGTTGGAAGCAGTGGAGGCTCTCTTAGGGATAAACTAATTTCTGAAGCGCCCGTGGTGAATTGGGGATCACAGTTGAGTAATTGGGACTCAACTATGGAAGTTCGAGCTAATTACCGGGGTTTAGAGCTCGAGAGCCACTGGGGCAGGGTGGATCAAGATGCGGTAATTCCGGCAGAGAAAATAGCAGAATTGAATCTTCAGGCAACTGTTTATAGAGAAGAGAGAACAGAGACACCTCCATGCCATGCTCCTTTAAAGAAAGGTGGTCTTTGTCAGAGAAGAGATCTGCGAGTCTGTCCGTTTCACGGACCCATTGTACCTCGGGATGATGAAGGGAACCCCATAATCCAGGAATCTCTATTAGATGAGATTGAAAACCAAACTTCTTCAACTACAGGGATCAACCAGGATGTGCCTATGGATGTAACAACCTCAGACTCTGATCCTAATCAATTAGCTAGGCAAATAGCGAAACAGGCTCTGAAGAACATCCGGGAGAAAGACAAAGAAGTAATGAAGAAAAGAGCAAAGATCGTTAAGGTTCAGGTAAAGGAACATAATCAAGAAGTTCTGCGTAATGCTGCTATAGCCTCAACTTCCAGATCAAATGTTATAGATGAAGAGTTTGATAGAGTTTTTGCTGCAAGAAAAAACAAGAAACAAACCTTTTCCTTGATCCGGCGTAAGAAAACAACGGCTAAAGATAGAATATCCCAGAGACTGTTTAGTAATCGGGTAAAAGGTACTAAACCACAACAGTTGGCTCAGGGCAATGATGAGAAGTGCCGGGAAACATCGGCTAACCAGTGGTAACAAATAACTAAAATCTAGTTTTGATTTAGAAAGGCCTTAAATTTGATTGTTTGATGCAAATAGGAGTAAAAAGCTGATGAATATTTGATGAATAATCAGATTATGTAGTGATCTCTTTTAGCTGAGAAAGCTATGTAGAAACAGTTCTTAAGTCAAGTCTCAGATTCTGTGAATTTTTTTTTTTTTCTCTGACAAAACCCAACAGAAAGAGAATAGTACAATGACATGTTGTGTTAAAAAGCAATGACAGATCATGTGAGAGCTGGATCGATCGTTGTTGTTCGCTTTTTTTCTTTATGTGTTGTGTCTTTAAGGATGATCACTCATGAGACCGATCACTCATGAGGCCAATTATATATGGAATAATTTTCTTTTTAGATTGTGAGAGTTTGCTTGAGATGAAAAAGAGTAAAATGTTCTTTTACATTATCATTGGTCTTTGAAGTGACTTTGAACCCAAGCCACATCGCATTACTTCTCTTATGATTTCATAACATACTTAAGGCGTCTAAGTTTTATCTAAACACATCTCTTTTAAGTTTTTATTAAAGTAAAAAGGAAGATGAGTATGTTTTTTCATGAATCTTTGAAGTTTATTTAGTGTTCGATCTACGTTAGTCTTGAATTTTGACTAATTAAAAATACTACAATTTTGATTATTGGGACGTCATCGTTTATATAACACTTATACAAATGAATAGAATTAATGTAAAAACACACACATAATTAATAATAGACACCGGAGAAAAACATCTATAAAAAAAAAAAGCAATCATGTGTGCACCATGTACATGTTTAGGCCCATCTTTACTGGACCAGGGCCCTTTATTAGTTTTTTTTTGGTTTTAGTTTTTTTAAACAATATTTTAGCATTAATTAAAAACGAATAAATCATTGAGTGAGAGAGAATATTAATTAATCATATAAAAATGATTATTTTTATCCATATGCAGTAGTAATTCTTGTGAAATCTCTTATAATTCAATTTTGTTTCCAATAACATTCTCTCTACCACAGCCGCCTTCGTGACCGTCCGATTTTAAATCAGCGTTTCCGGTCCATTTGACGGCAACTCTCTCTCTCTCTCTCTCTCTAGAATTGATGAAGAAAAGCATCTATCTTTTTCTTTTTTTTTGAAATTTAACAACAACACTTCACAAGGGTTGACCTGTTTCCGTGGTGTTCATCAATTCATCCCTCTGTAAATCGGATTTGATCTTCGGTTTCGATCGAATATCAATAAAAAATTTCACCTTTCTTCGTGGGGTTTTCAATGGATTTGGATAGCATGGACTGTACATCAACCATGGATGTGACCGATGATGAAGAGATCCACCAAGATCGCCATTCTTACGCTTCGGTTTCGAAGCATCATAGTAATAACACCAACGTGAATGCTGCTTCTGGGCTTCTTCCGACCACCACCAGTGTTCATGAGCTTCTCGAATGTCCTGTCTGTACCAATTCTATGTACCCTCCTATTCATCAGGTCTCTTCTTTTTCTCTATCCCGTGTTGTCTGATTTTGTTTTCCCGGATCTTTAATTGTTGATTGATTTCAGTGGTTTTGAGCTTCTGATGAGAATTACCATATACATATATGGATTTGGATATTTGGATTTTGAGCTTTGAAAGAAAGCTGTAACATGAAATTGAGTTTTATTCTGATTTGACTAAATTATGTTCCTTATTGAAATTGTTCCTTCACACTCTCATCCTTCATTGATTTGGTTCCACTTAACAATTGTCACTAATGACTCAATAGCTTTGATAACTTCGAAGATTCTTATTGTCTCTTTAGGGACCTATGGAATGACACTTTCACAATGATTTGATTTCCCTGCAGTGTCACAATGGACATACTCTATGTTCAACTTGTAAAAACAGGGTTCACAACCGCTGCCCAACTTGTAGACAAGAGCTCGGTGATATCCGTTGTTTGGCACTGGAAAAAGTAGCCGAATCACTTGAACTACCGTGTAAACACATGTCACTTGGATGTCCTGAAATCTTCCCTTATTACAGTAAGCTCAAACATGAGACTGTTTGTAACTTCAGGCCTTATAACTGTCCGTATGCTGGATCCGAGTGTTCTGTTACGGGCGATATCCCTTTCCTAGTTGCTCATCTGAGGGATGATCATAAGGTGGATATGCATTCTGGGTGTACTTTCAACCATCGTTATGTCAAGTCTAATCCTCGTGAAGTCGAAAACGCCACATGGATGTTAACTGTAAGTATAAATGATTTGTGCTTCATAGCTATCTATAAACTTAGATAAGTTATGAGGCTTTGTTTAAAGTCTTAAGGATTATTTATGTCATGAAATTGATCTTTCTGGTATAAACTGTAATGTGAATATAAACTGCAATCAGATGAGTCAAGTTTTGCTTTTGCTGCTAGTTGGTTTCAATCGTATTGCTTAGGGATGTCCAATTTCAGTTTAGGGAATATGAAGACTGAATGAAGACCTAATCTCTTCTCCAGAGAAGGTCCATTATATATGTAATTTTGTTCTGAAATCTAAATTATATGGCTAAGCTCTGCTCTGCAATATCAATGGTTGTGAATCATCCATATCTCTCTACACATAATAAGTTATTTTTACTTTGACCGTCACATATGCTTATCAAAGTTCCTCTCTTTTGGTTTTGTTACTGGTTCGAATCTGAAAATTAGGTATTTCACTGCTTTGGTCAATACTTCTGTCTTCACTTTGAGGCTTTCCAGCTCGGAATGGCTCCAGTCTACATGGCGTTCCTGCGTTTCATGGGGGACGAGACAGAAGCTCGGAACTACAATTACAGTTTAGAAGTAGGAGGTTATGGTCGGAAGCTGATATGGGAAGGAACACCAAGAAGTGTAAGAGACAGCCACAGGAAAGTTAGAGACAGTCATGATGGAC
Organism: Crucihimalaya himalaica; assembly: GCA_004349715.1. Taxonomy (NCBI): domain Eukaryota; kingdom Viridiplantae; phylum Streptophyta; class Magnoliopsida; order Brassicales; family Brassicaceae; genus Crucihimalaya; species Crucihimalaya himalaica. Next base: position 3,669,357 of record SMJT01000008.1, on the reverse strand, counting down.
TAATTATACAAAGAAACATGGCTCTGTTCTTCTCAGGTGGAGATAGGAAAGAGCTGAAACTGCGAGTCACTGGAAGAATCTGGAAAGAGCAACAACAAAGTGGTGAAGGTGGAGGAGCTTGTATCCCAAACTTGTCTTGAAACTGAGAAAAAAATCAAATTGATTTTGAAACTTCGCCGACTTGTCTCTGTCTCTGTAACCATGGTTCTTGGTAGTGGATCTGTAATTAGGGATTTCTCTGACGATAAACTCGGGTTGTTATGTACCTCTCTTTTTCTTTCTCATGTCATGGAGGGTTTTTATATATATATAGTTCATTACAATTCTGCTGTATCTGGAAAATGTAAAATCTTGAACCTTTTTTCAACTGTAGTGTTCATAAAGAGTCTATATTAGCTTTGTTTAAGAAACGTCAGCATTTCATCATTGTTCTGATAAACCCAGCTTTTGGGGTTTTGACGTTTTCACTTCGAAGTGATCTTTATCCCTTTCTTATCAATGGAGGTTCTAAACTCTGCTCTTCCTAATAATGGTTTCTTCAATTTCTCGTCTTTCTCGTCCAGTTCGATCAGGAGACTCACTAACAAGAGAAACCAACATCGATTCAACTTGCCCATCTCCAAATTCCAGTATTATCGCGTTTCAATTCTTCGAGTCTCGGCCCGGTTCGGAGAGACCTCGAGGCGACGTAATTCGCTGAGGAAGAAGATCATCGGTGATGAGAATTGGCGTTCGACTCCGAAATCTTCTGACCCTGGTACTAAACCTCTAAATGAAAGTCATAATTTCGATCATAGTGATGATTTGGTCGAATTAAGTAGCACCGAGGGATTGAAAGATAGGGTTTCTCAAGATTCGAATTTGCTGAATGAGCTTGAAGATTGGGTTGCTAGGTATAAGAAGGAAGCAGAGTATTGGGGTATTGGTTCGAATCCCATTTTCACTGTTTATCAGGATTCGGTTGGAAACGTGGTGAAAGTAGAGGTTGATGAAAGCGAGGTCTTGTGTAGAAGATCTGGTCTCGAGGATTTGGAATCAGTGAGTTCTAGGGTTCTATATGCGAAGAAATTAGCTGAACAAATGGAGAATGGGGAAAATGTGATCCATAAGGATAGTTCTCTTGTCAAGTTCGTTTCTTCTTCTTCAGAGGAAGAGTTCCGTTTCGTTAGCTCAATCCAAAACGCAATTCTTCGTCTTGACTTAATTCCAAAGTTGCCGGCGATTGCAAAAGCTGTTTTGTGTGGTTACATTGGACTCTGGTTGCTGAAGACGGTGCTTGTGTATAGGAAGAGTAATGAGGTTGAGTGTACAGAGTTGGAGAAGGAGATGATGAGGAGAAAAATGAAAGCTTGGAAGGAAAAGGAAAGGGTGGAGAAAGGTACTGCGGAAGTTTTTCAGAAGGGTTTGGAAAAGCCATTGGTTTCGTTTGAGAAGCCTAAATTTGATCGGAATGAACTTATGAGTAGCATATCTAAAGTAAAGGGTTCAGAGAAAAAATTGGAAGTCTTGAATTCTTCTCAGGTTAAGAGTGGTGAATCCATGGACTTTGATGACAAGATCCATGAAATCAAAGCAATGGCTAGACGGGCACGGGAGATAGAAGCTGGCATAGAACTTACTGAAAAGGAGAAGTGCGATGCGAACAAAGAAACAGGCGACAATGAAGATGATATAAGCGGTTTGACACACAGTGAAGGTGATGATGATCAAGATGAAAGATTGGGGACTTCGACTGAAAGTGAAAACACTGAACTTTCTGGTTTTTCTATTCCAATGGTGAATGGGGCTATGGTGGATTCTGGTTTTCAGTATCATGAAACGGCAGCATCTGACTCAGAAAAGGTGATTAATGTGGTACCACTAGTTCCCACAGACGGAATCATCCAATCTTCGGATGCTTCTATGGATAAGTTGAGTATGGTGAAGAATAGCACTGGTCATAAGTCACGGGTCATACGGTCTGTAAAAGAGGCTAAAGAGTTCCTTTCAAGAAGAAGTGGTGAGAAAGAGATTACTCAGGAACCGTCTCAGACGATAGCCCAAGACAGTGTTGAAATCTTCCCAAAGCAGAGTGATGAAGAGCGTGGTATGGCGAGAAAACACAAATTGGTTGACAATAATAAAAACCTTGGTGCAGCTGTCAATGGAACCTTAAAATCTGCAGTTGAGTCTACTTCTTCTGAACCGTTGGGGAAGGATGTTGATTCTCAACTCCAAAAGAATGATTACCACCAACTCTCAGAACTTGGGAATGCAGTTAAGGGATCGAGCAAGCAAAGAGATTCTTTAAATGAAATAGAAGAGCGCAAAACAAGTTATTTCAAATCAGCCAAAAGTTCTTCTGGTGGTACTGAACATATAGAGAAGGAAGAACCATCAGGGAAGGGGAATTGGATTGAGAAAAACTACCATGAATTTGAGCCTGTTGTTGAAAAAATGAGAGCAGGATTTAGGGATAATTATATGGCTGCAAGAGAGGGTGAAACTCAGGAGCCAGGTACGATTGCTGAAATTGCAGAACTTTACCGCAGCGAGTATAATGATGAGCTTGAGTGGATGAAGGACGAAAAGCTAAGAGACATTGTCTTCCTTGTTCGAGATAATGAGCTGGCTGGTAGGGATCCATTTCACCTGATTGATGCTGAAGACAAAGCTATGTTTTTGCAAGGCTTGGAGAAGAAAGTTGAGAGAGAAAATGAGAAACTGTCTCATCTGCATCACTGGATTCATTCAAACGTTGAAAACCTGGACTACGGAGTAGGTAATCTTCTCTACAACTTTGATTGAGACCAAGTTTTCTCAATATCTCACATTCACAGCTTGTCAAAATATATCTCAGTTATATCCCTTCCTCTTATTATTCAGATGGCATCAGTGTGTATGATCCACCAGAAAAAATCATACCGAGATGGAAAGGGCCTTTGCTTGATAAGAACCCCGAGTTTCTCAATAACTATCATGAACAGCGTGAAGCACTGTTTTCTGGAAAAGCTGCATCTGTATCTCCTATGAAATATGAAGAACCGAGCTCTCTTCAGGAATTATCAGAGTCTGCTTCCTCTAAGAACACTATCACCCCTTCATCTGAAATTACCTCAAGCCAGCCAAAGATTGTTGTAGAAGGAAGTGATGGATCTGTTAGACCTGGGAAAAAATCAGGAAAGGAGTATTGGCAGCACACGAAGAAATGGTCACGTGGGTTCCTTGAGTTGTACAATGCAGAGACTGATCCAGAAGTGAAAGCTGTTATGAGAGACATGGGTAAAGACTTGGACCGATGGATTACAGAAGACGAAATCAAAGACGCAGCTGATATAATGGAAAAGCTGCCAGAGAGGAACAAGAAGTTCATGGAAAAGAAACTCAACAAACTCAAGAAAGAGATGGAGTTGTTTGGTCCTCAAGCTGTTTTGAGCAAATACCGCGAGTATGGAGAAGATAAGGAAGAAGATTATCTATGGTGGTTGGACCTTCCGCATGTACTGGTATGTTTTCTTGCTAAGCATATGACATCGGAGAAACTTAAAAGTCTTTCAAAATCTAATTGTCATTTCGTGTTTCAGTGCCTTGAGTTGTACACAGTTGATGAAAAGGGAGAGCAGCAAGTAGGGTTCTACACATTGGAGATGGCAACAGATCTCGAGTTAGAACCCAAACCACATCATGTGATTGCTTTCGAGAACGCTGCAGACTGTCGAAATCTCTGTTACATTATTCAAGCTCATTTGGATATGCTACGAAGTGGAAACGTTTTCATTGTTCCACGCCCGCCAAAGGTAAGGAAGAAACTTTGATTAGACCTAACCTTTGTTCTATTAATTTCTTAAAGTTGTTCTCTCTAATATGTACATATATATATACAGGATGCATTTAGGGAAGCCAAGGCGAATGGGTTTGGTGTAACGGTTATAAGGAAAGGAGAAGTGAAGTTGAATATAGACGAGCCATTAGAAGAAGTAGAGGAAAAGATATGTGAGATAGGAAGCAAGATGTACCATGATAAAATCATGGGAGATCGATCTGTGGATATAAGCTCGTTGATGAAAGGTGTCTTCAACCTCAAGACAAAAAGAAGGAAACGATCGAAGCGGGCTCTGAAAGGTAGGCACCAAGCCAAAGGTAGAATGAATGGTAGAGATAGTGCCTGAATAGAGGAGACAGAGAGTTAAAGGTCCTCTTTTTTCAGGTTGTGTCCATCTTTTTCATCGTTAAGTCTATATTGTTTCGAAGAAAGCATACCATATCCATTATATTGGGTTGACAAAAAAATATGTAAATAATTAAAACTAAAATAAGTAAAACCAAAATTAAAACTATAAATACGTATACATTGAATATTATATATAATATGTTTTTAATAAATATAAATAATTAGATAATATAAAATATTTACTAGATTCAATAATATAATATTTAAAAATTAGTAGATGTAATGACTTATGATAAAAAATAAATAATTTTATAAATAGGCCTAACATTTATATCAAATGATTTAATAATACATATAACATATCTACAAATATAGTTTTATATTGCATGTAAACCTGAAGAGAGACCTTGTTTGTCACCATGAGTTTTGTGCATGTAACTCTGCAGCAGTTGTATAAATGCACAGTAATGTTTCATACAACTTAACTTTGATCTGAAGCTCACTTAACATTCTTTTCTTTCTCTTTTAATATATAGAACCTCCAAAAGGACTTGTCAAGTACCATTTGGATCCAATTTCGGTTTATCTCTTTTACTTTATTAGCATCACTGTTTAAATCAAAACAGCTCTCATTGCATTTTCAGGGTTTTAAAACAAATCACATGGAAGAAACAGGAGTTTCTCTATTGCTGAACAAAACAACATATCATACTACAACAAGAATCTTAGCCAAAATCGATGCTAAGCAATACTTGAGTCTTTAGGCTAACCAATCAGAAAACCTGAATAAAAGATATCTTAGGCTGAGACGAGATGGCCTTGGCAGCAAAGGCAAGCAATCACAATACCAACCAATGCTCCAGCAAGAACCTGTGACGGAGTGTGACCGAGCAGTTCCTTTAGCTTTCTTTGACTGATGGGATGTCCTTCGAACAAGTCCCTTATGATCAAGTTCAGAACCTGACATCAGCAAATACAAAAGACAAAACAATGTTAAATCTTATCTCACAAATAACAAACAAGACTTAGACTCTGTATAAACCCTCTTTCTAAACTCTTCATTCTCTGGAATCTTATCAAGATCATTCTACAACCAACAACAGCTATATCAACATGTGCCTAATGTCCATAATTTCGAGAAACTTGTATTGTGCTCAACAATGCAAAACCATCTAAAAGATTCAAGAACCAAGAACAGACATCAACATCTAACTGACGATCTCCAAAACTCCAAATCTAGTGATGTACTTCAGTTGTGCACACAGAAAAACAAGTACATAGAGGCATTCACAAAGATTCAACAATGTAGTGAAAGTCGAATCCATCGCCAGATTATAACATTTTAGGTATACATTAAAATATACACACACTCATCAACATGGAAATCTAGTCAAACTCGTAGAATACACAAAGCATATAATAAGACCAAAGTCAAACTCTGTAAAAATCCCCAAAACTCAAAACTTGAAGTAAAGTGTAACACAAAGACAAACAAAGAAGAAACAGAATTGGTTTAATTTACCTCAGCTTGCATACCGGCATGGCGTCTAACACCAATTGCATCATACATCACAATCAAGCTAAACCCTAAACAAACAGGAAACAACGAATCTGCAACTCCATGACAAAGCGCCACAGAGGTCGTCAAAGCCATGCATAGAGCTGAGTGAGACGAAGGCATCCCACCAGAAGCATACAGTAAACGAAAATCCCATTTCCTCTCAATGAAGAAATTGATAACCATTTTACTCGATTGCGCAAAGAACCACGCGAACACAGCTGAAACGAATGTTGGATTCGCAGAGAGCGTCGCAACGAAAGGGCTAATCTTAATCTTAGCCGAAGCAGTAACGCTCAAAAGGGCAATCCCTAATCCACCGTTGTGGTTCAAATCTCCGGCGAAATCCTCCGAAAACGCCGCCGTATCGTCTCTGTAAGCTCGAAAACGAGACATCCATAGCCTGGACTGAGAAGAAACCAAACCCTTTATTGTTCGAATGATTGGGCGCAATACACAAAAAGGGTTTAACTTGATACGACGATTGCAATCTGGTTTAGGATTCGAAGCGGAGCATGATGATTTACAGCAAAATAAGGATAAGGTGTTGTTGGAAGCTTCGAACTTTTGGAAAGAAGTCAGATTTACGAAGGAGAGACGAGAAGGATAATGAGATATGGTTTTTGAGAAACAAGAGAAGGAAGGATTTGATGTAAGAGACTCCATGAAAGAATAAAGTTGCTACTCTGCGACATACATAGAGAGAGATTAGAAACAAGTGTGTGGGAGACTTGGCGAAGAAGGATTGGAGATTTCTACAATCCAACTGGGCCTAATCAACAAAAAAAAGATTACTTTAGCTAATTAGAACACATTTTTTGTTTGTAATTAACATAGAAATTGTGTGGTGGTAGACAAAAGAAGAGACATTGTTTCGTAAATTATAACGGAAATACCATTCGAGTATCGTGACTCAGATTCTCAGAACATAGAAGAATAATAGAATATACCCAACAATGTGCAGGTCTATTTCTTGTCTTTATAATCATTAATTATTTTGGGCTGAATGTTATATATTGGGCCTTGGGCTTGCTACAAGGTTTGACTTTTCACAGGGGTACTTTGGGTATTATGAAACCTTTGCTTATATATTTGGATCTCAGACAAATTCAACGGTCGCCCGTATGATAGCAATTCTCGCGGTTATTACGTTTGCGTTCTCTTCTCCTTCTTGTACGGGCCCGTCGGAGACCAGATCTCGCCGGAAGATTGGTTCCGCCGTTGAGTGGAGCTGATTAGGTTTAATTTCGTGATGGAAAGTTTGATTGCGCTTGTGAACAAGATACAGAGAGCTTGTACGGCTCTGGGAGATCACGGCGAAGGAAGCTCCCTCCCAACTCTCTGGGACTCATTACCTGCAATCGCCGTCGTCGGTGGTCAGGTTTGTTCTCTTTATCCTTATTTTTGACATGAAATTTTGAATCGGTGATCTTTAGATCTTAGGCATTGCCTTCTCTGCTCCGTACACGTACATTTGGGGGTTTCAGTGCGCAGAAATAATCTGATCTCATTTCGTCTGATAACTTCCCCTTGAATCGTTGATTTGATCGAAATTAATGATGACGTTAGTATCGTCTACGAGACCAATGGGAAGTTTTTATCCCCTTTTTAGTGATTTGTCTTTTGATTTGTGAGATCTTTTGCTTTTAATCAAAAACTGTTGCGTGTTAATGCAATGTGTGTAACCAAGCCAATTGATTTGATGAAATTGTAGAGTTCTGGAAAGTCTTCAGTGCTAGAGAGCGTTGTAGGAAAAGATTTTCTACCTCGTGGAGCAGGTAAGCTTGCTTAGAAATATATCAACAGATTAAAAAAAGTACATGATATAACTCAAGATTTATCTCCTGGTATAACAGTTACTTAGAACAAAAATGTCTTCCATGTAGGGATTGTTACACGTAGACCTCTTGTCCTGCAACTTCACAGAATTGATGAAGGCAAAGAGTATGCTGAGTTTATGCATCTTCCAAAGAAGAAGTTCACCGATTTTGGTATATTTCTTGTTTGGGAGGAATTACTGATGTTTATTTTTCCAGTGACTGCTTTTAATATCCGTATTGTTATTTAGACGCACTCATTCTTTTTATCTGGTTTTTCTTTCTTGGTATGTAGCTGCTGTCAGGCAGGAGATTTCGGATGAGACAGATCGTGAAACTGGTCGGAGCAGCAAAGTAATATCTACAGTTCCAATTCATCTCAGTATCTTCTCTCCTAATGGTAAGGGATGCCATTGTACTTTCTGTATTCGCATCAAGAAAATTATTAGACATCCTTTAAGAGTCCCAGGTCTTGTATAGAGGGTGTGAAATTCAGTGAAATTTTAATTCTACGTTTTCTACCACCTTTGCCATTTGTATTCCAGTCTCCACACTCTAATAATTATCTTTGTTTAAATTGTTTGTAGTTGTGAATTTGACACTTGTCGATCTTCCTGGGCTGACAAAGGTAGCTGTTGGTAAGTGAGACAGTCTGTGTTTTTCATTATATCCCACACCCCCAAGTTCTCTTTATTGAAAAACATTAATGAAACTTGGTGCCAATGGTGTCATAGATGGTCAACCTGAAAGCATTGTTCAAGACATCGAGAACATGGTCAGATCGTTTATTGAGAAGGTAACTATGATTTAAAAGAAATTAAGCGTGTAGGAGAATACAACTTAGAAGGATGATGCTCCTATCCTCAAAATGTTGTGTGTGTTACAGTAAAGTAACAAAATTTGATCATTTACCTTTTGACAGCCCAACTGCATCATTCTAGCTATTTCCCCTGCGAATCAGGATCTTGCTACATCTGATGCCATTAAGATCTCTCGTGAAGTTGATCCAAAAGGTGCCAGACTCTTCCTTCTTTATATATTTGATACAAATTCTGAATTCACTTTAAGCTTCTTTTGGAGATATAAGCCTCTGGGACATGGTAAATATGGTTTAAGTTCTATGGAGCATTTGTATATATGATTGAGTTGCATGATCAGTGCCTAGTGGTTCTCTAAGATAATGATAATCTTATAACCGATAATAAACGAAGATGATGATCCTTGCAATTAATATACCTTGATAGTAGTTTGAATTGAGTGATTCATGTTGTTTACTGTTTGCTCTGTTTCTACTTGCTGCTATCAGGAGACAGGACTTTTGGAGTATTAACTAAAATTGATCTCATGGACCAAGGCACTAATGCTGTTGATGTAAGTTTAATTTCAGATTTTAGTAATACATATCATGACTTAAGGCTTTCGTCTAATCTGCAAACAATTTATCTCTAATTCCATAATGATGACACAATGAAGATAAAATGAGAATCTCATATAATGGTGAGTCAATATTGAACAGTCCCTAAGTCTTCTAAATTTTTTGAGATTTCAGATACTTGAAGGAAGGGGGTACAAATTAAGGTATCCTTGGGTTGGTGTTGTAAACCGGTCTCAAGCTGACATTAATAAAAGTGTTGATATGATTGCTGCTCGTCGGCGGGAACGTGATTACTTCCAGACTAGCCCAGAGTACAGACATTTAACTGACAGAATGGGTTCAGAGTATTTAGGAAAGATGCTCTCTAAGGTATATCATTGAGTAGCTTGGTATGAACCTTTTAACATAAAATATTTGGTATTTGCTCTAAAACTAGCTATAACTTTTTCAGCATTTGGAAGTTGTAATCAAGTCGAGAATTCCGGGACTACAGTCTCTTATCACAAAGACTATTTCCGAGTTAGAGACAGAGCTAAGCCGTCTTGGGAAGCCTGTAGCAGCTGATGCTGGTGTAAGGATTTTATGTCTTAAAAACCTCCTTCGCCTTTCATTCTTTGGTTTGTTCTTTCATTTCAAATCCCTCCTTCGTTAATAATCATTCTCCTGAATCAGGGAAAACTTTATATGATCATGGAAATTTGCCGTGCCTTTGATCAAACTTTTAAAGAACACCTCGATGGCACGTAAGTCACCCGCATGTTTCTGGATTGTTGCTAATGCAATTTTCTGGCTTTATTCATACCACTAACAACCTCACAGACGTTCAGGTGGTGAAAAGATAAATTCTGTGTTCGACAATCAATTCCCAGCTGCTATTAAAAGACTGCAATTCGACAAACATCTCTCCATGGACAATGTACGTAAACTGATCACTGAAGCAGATGGATATCAACCTCATCTCATAGCTCCTGAACAAGGTTATCGCCGCCTCATAGAATCATGCTTAGTCTCCATAAGAGGCCCTGCTGAAGCAGCTGTTGATGCGGTTCATTCCATTCTCAAGGATCTTATCCACAAATCCATCGGTGAAACATCTGTAAGAATATCTCTGCTCAAAGTCATAAACCCAACAACAGCACCACTTTTGAGTTTTAAAATGATTATTTGTTTCATTATCACAACAGGAGCTGAAACAATATCCAACACTTAGAGTGGAAGTATCAGGTGCAGCCGTGGATTCATTGGATCGAATGAGAGAAGAGAGCAGGAAAGCAACTCTGTTACTAGTGGACATGGAGTCTGGTTACTTAACGGTCGAGTTCTTCAGGAAACTCCCGCAAGATTCTGAAAAAGGTGGGAATCCGACACATTCAATTTTTGACAGATACAACGATGCTTATCTCCGAAGAATCGGTTCGAATGTGTTGTCTTATGTGAACATGGTCTGCGCTGGTTTGAGAAACTCCATACCGAAATCCATTGTTTACTGTCAAGTCCGTGAAGCAAAACGAAGCCTTCTTGACTTCTTCTTCACCGAACTTGGCCAGAAAGAGGTAAACAATAACCATATACCGAACCTATATGAGCAAATTGACAATTGTATAACATATGAGTAAGAATGCTAAAATGGTTTGGTGTTAAAATAGATGAGCAAATTGTCGAAATTGTTGGATGAGGATCCTGCGGTTCAGCAGCGAAGGACTTCAATCGCGAAGAGGCTGGAATTGTATAGAAGTGCTCAGACGGATATTGAAGCAGTTGCTTGGTCCAAGTAGAGAGACTTCTTCACCCTCCATTTTTTGTTTCTTTAGGATACATTTTTTTTGTCTCTTTTTTTTTTTCTTTCCATTTGTCTTTTTATTTAATGTTCGAATTGACATTGTCTCTGAATAAGTTTTGTAAGACGATAGTTGGGGCAGGAATATGGTCGATTAAATTATTATTACGAAAATAAATAGAATTCATATGAACCTCTCTGTTTCTATCAACCGGGAAACCTACAGAGAGTAAAAGAGGACGAAGACAAAGCAGAAGAATTACGAGGCGAGCAAAAAAAAAAAAAAAGAATTTAACAAAAGTGGAGATGCGGGGAATCGAACCCCGTGCCTCTCGCATGCGAAGCGAGCGCTCTACCATATGAGCTACATCCCCATACTGGTTAATGTTTCACTTTAATATATTATAAATTGTTTAACTCTGTTACGTTATACATGAATAATTTTGATTACATAAAACGTACCCATACGTAATAAATTGTTTTGCATGAGAAAAAAGGAACTGGTCTCACCACAAAAATAAACTTTCTAATATCATATTGAAATCGAAGATTTTTTTCCATTTGTGTTTGTCTTTAGAATTAATAATGAATTTTGTTTGTGTGATAGGTACTCATTGAAGCTGTAAAGGTTCGTACCACAATAATTTGTTTACTTTGTTTCTAAGTTCTGTTCCAATATCTCCTCCCAGGAAAAGAAAGAAAAGAAAAGAAAAGAAAAGATGATGTTGATCGTGGCACCATCCTGACCAAATATACCTAACGAGTAATGATTCAGACTAAGACTGATCCACTTCTCACTCTGGTCCAGTTTACTACCCCACTCTCTCTCTCTCTCCCATCTCTGTCTTCTTTTTTCCCTCAAATAAGCAAAGTTAAGAACTCCGGATTCTCAATATCTTAAAATATATTCATAAAGTTTCTCAACCTCAAATAGCAATTGACAATTGTTTAAACTGGCAAAAATAATAATTTCATCGCATCTTGGTATTTTATTTTTTTGTCAGTTCACATGTCGTCGTGTCGGTTTATTGACAGAGGGGACATAAATTGTCCGATACTTAAGCAGTGAAACATCAACTCCAGTATCTTTCTCAAAATCCAATCGGAGCTGATTTAAAACAATTTGATGATTATGATTGATCGCCATCTCCAACCACTTTTACCACCAAACTCAATCAGTCTTCTTCTTCTTTTTCTTCTTCTTCTTCTTCAAGCAAACTACACCAAAAACACCTTGCATTGTTCCTCGCTCCACGCTTGCTCCTTCTCGTCTCTGCTTCGATTCCAACCATGAGAACCCTTGTCGGATTTTACATCCTCTGTCTCTTTATCGGACAAGATCTGCCCTTTCTAGCTGCAGATGACGTCAATGTCATAGACGATTCAACCCAGAATCTATGTTTGGCTAACCGATTATCCGATTTTCTCCCTCCACCGTACAGCAATATCTCCGATAACATGCCATGTACACCTCTTTGGAACACATTCGTCTTACGGGTAAACAAAAACAAATGACACATTCATCACCCAAAATAACCGAACTTTTCGTAAACCCATGATTTTGATTTTGATTTTTTTTTAAAAAAGTTCGCCTTCAATTGCTCTGCTTTTCCATAAACCCTCAATACAAAAATTCTCTGCTTTTCAATAAACCTATGATTTTTAATTTTTATGTTCCATTTCAACTTCTCTGTTTTCAATCAATCCATGATTTTGATTTGCAATTTCTCTGCTTTTGAATAAACTCATGATACTCTGATTCTAATTTCCTATATTTGGTTTTCAATTTCTCTGTTTTGCAGTACTCAGAAAACAGAGACAATGTGATGACGATCATAGTGTCGGCTTTATATACAACCGGGTGGGTTGGGATCGGATTCTCTAAAGACGGGAGAATGGTTGGATCAAGCGCGATGATAGGCTGGATTTCGAAAAAGGGTCACGCCAAAATCAAACAATACTACCTCCAAGGAACGGATAGAGACCAAGTTGTGCCGGATCAAGGAGAATTGCAACTTCAAAAAGTTCCTCCGGTGGTGGCTCTTCATGGAGCAATGATTTACTTAGCTTTTCAGGTGAAATTTTCCGTCAGAGTTCCTCGGAGAGCCGTCATTCTAGCGTTTAGCACCGCTTATCCTTCGAAGTTAGGCCGTTTGACTAAGCATGATGATAAAACTACAGTCATCGTCGATTTTTCCAAAGGTATATAATGTATATGAACATGACTTGAAAAACACTAAAATGTAGTAAAACAAGAGTTTTACGTGCAAACTTTTATAGCAATAAAGTCCATATACTAGTCTAGACAAGTTTAAAACAGGGGACGATCCAATCCAATACTTCGTGTCATATGTGTTCTTGGTCTATGCAGCGAGTGGAGCAACCTCCATAAAGACGACAACTTCTACGGAGAAGACAAAACATGGAGTAATGGCGATACTCGGATGGGGTTTCTTACTTCCTGTAGGGGCAATCCTGGCGAGATATCTTAGACATAAAGACCCTCTTTGGTACTATCTTCATATCGGTTTTCAATTCACGGGCTTTATCTTCGGTTTAGCCGCTGTCATTCTCGGGATTCAGCTTTACAATAGGATCCAGCCGAGTATACCTGCACATCGAGGCATTGGGATCTTTCTTCTAGTTCTTAGCATTCTTCAGGTTTGAAAATGAAGACTTTGGAAGTCTCTCGAGTTTAAGAACCGAAATAAGGGTTTAAAATTTTGGCTGTACATGCATGGGATTTTGTTTTGCAGGTTTTGGCTTTCTTTGCACGGCCACAAAAGGAGACAAAGATGAGGAGATATTGGAATTGGTATCATCATTGGATTGGGAGAATCTCTTTGTTCTTTGGAGCAGTGAACATTGTTCTTGGAATTCGAATGGCCAATAATGGAGGAGATGGATGGAAAATTGGATATGGATTTGTTTTGTCAGCGACATTACTTGCGTTTGTTGTTCTTGAAATATTCAGGATTCGTGGCTCCATTGGTTCACCTTCTTCTCTCACCCCTCCCTCTTTTGAGGCACATCCAAGTTCGACTAGTGTCTGATTCAAGATCATCTGTTTTTGTCATTCATTTTGTTTCTTGTACATATAAAAATCCTTTTCTTTTTTTTTTTTGTTGGATTTTTTGGTTAATGGTCATTGAACTTTATAGTCGATAAGTGATTTTCTCTTCATTCCGGTCATAATATGATTGTTTCTTCTTTTTTTTTTTTTTTATCTTAATTTGTTCTCATTTTAAGATGTAAATTGAGTTTTGAAGGTTGTTGTTCCTGAAAAGTGAAAACAAATATAATTCTTTATTTCCTAATGAGTTATGACAAAGATTACATGAACAATCAGAACAGTAAATACCTTATAACAGTAAAATATCTCATAATCGTATAAATTCTTTTAATTTTTAATTTTATTTTTATATGTCTCATATTATATTGCTTTGGTATATAACAGTTTTTGAAATCTCAAAGTAGTCCAACAACCTACAAAATTAAAAGAAAAATACGAGATTAAGTTTTATTGTAACAACTAAAAAAAAGTGATTACACAAACTTTTCAAGCCAAACATACTAGTAAAATATTGAGAAAATATTAATTTCTTCAATTTATACCCCACTGCAACATCTAACGTGTGTGTTTATATATATATATTAGCATATGAAATAAATGTACAAAAAAAGAACCCAGAAAAGGCAACCTAGTCTTTTATTTGAATGTAAAGTTGGATAATAAGTTATTATGCTGGTTAAGGATGTTGTTCTCTAGCCTAATAATTAATAGTAATAATACTATTAGGGATTATAATTTATAAATGAGAATATATCTCTTAAGTTGAATCTTTGTGTAGAGCTTGATTCAGATAATATGGTGGAATATATTTATATATATATATAACGCTATAGTTATGTAGAATGGCTTTAATCACTTTCGATATTGTCTACTAACAACACATCTCTTTGTCTCTCGCTTACAAACCCAAATTCATACATTATGGTAACACACTGTTAACGAGGACAAAACATGTATTATATAGTGTTTGATCCAAAAAAAAATTTTCGTTATGAGTGTGTTACCATTTTGTATTTCCGTGAAAAAGCTGGTAATTCAGGTTTTTTTTTAAAAAGATACATTAAAATGACTATATCCCATTATGAGGCCAATTAGGTGTACAGTGAGTTGAGATTGAGTTTTAATTCTTTTTATTTTTGAATTTATTTTTATATGTCTCGCATTACATTGATTTGGTATATGGCAGTTTTTAAATCTCAAAGTAGTCCAACATACATATTTAAAAGAAAAACTAGAGATTAAATTTCATTATAACAACTAAAAAATTGATTACACGAGTTTTCAAGTCAAGCATATAAAATATTGACAATAGATAATTTTCGTCAATTTATACCCCACTGCAATATCTAAAATCATATATATATATATATATATATTAGCATATTAAATAAATATTCGAGTGTAAAATTGGATAATAAGTTCTGGTGCTGGTGTTGAATTTTGAGGAGATTGTTGTATGAATTTCCACATAAGATGCAAAATATCTCTTTTTCAGTGCAAATTTTTTTATTTTTAAGTAACATAAAATGGAGTTGAAAAATGAATATATTTATCTTAATTGGTAAAATTTAAGATGCTTTTTTTTTTCCTTTTAGAAACTCAACCATTTGCACTTTTTAACTCTATTACATATGAAAATTGAAAACAAAGACTACACGAATATTAAAATTTGAACTTGCAGTATTGTAAAGATGAGGGACTTTGAAGTTTGATCATTAGATAGTAGATAAATAAAGCTCACATACTTATAAAGGCCCAATATGTAATATTTCACGCATATATAGCCCAACAAGCTTTTGATTTTTCTCATAATTTGTGACAAAAAGAAAAGAGTTATTTAATGATGCGCCACGTCGGATATTAGGAAAAGAAAGTTTTCGACTTGGCGCTCTTGTAGGCCTGAAATTTCGTAGTCTTCCCTCGTCCCCAATCCCTGGAGCCAAACACTGTTCCATTGAACCGCCACGTCAGCATAACTCAATTTTCAAGTTTCGTTTTATCATTGTTTAGGCGAATTAATTTCACAAATTGACCGTAAAATAATAGGAAAAAATATATAAACCGACGGTCTGTGTCTCCTTCACCAGAACACACACGCTCAAACCCAAACAAGATCCTTCTCCTCCTCTTTTTGTTTTCCTTCGCCGTCGAATTTCAGGAGCTTTGGGGTTTTATAGTGATACGACTGAAATTTCTCCAGAATTTCTTAGGTTTTACGAGGAGTATTTGGTTTGTTTCTCCGTCGTCTGCTTCTCCGTCGTTTGATTTCTTAATTCTATCCTCAGAGGGGAAACATACGGATTCCGAGGATTTTGATTTCGTTTTCGAATTTAGGGTTCAATAAGCGGTTTCGCATTGGGTTCATTGAGTATTGAGCCAATTTGCGAGAGGAATTGAATACGTTTCGAGGTTTTTTCTTTTCCTGGAGGTCCTAGGCGCGAATCTGTTTGTTTGATGAAATTAGGGTTTTGGAATCGGAATTTGGATGGTTGTTTATGTTGACTAGGCGAGGATTGCTGAGTTAGGACATGATTTTGAAACGGACCTTGACATTCGAGAATCAGAATCTGAAGCGGTGCAAAATTGATTCAGAAATTGATTATGGGAGCAAAAAGGGTGAGATTATAGTGTATAAGAAGAGACAAAGAGCAAGCGTGGATCAACCATGTACAGAATCCGAAGTTGTTACCAGTAGCTCAAGCTCCTTGACCAGTAAAGATTCTCAACTGGGCTCAGACCAGTCCAAGTCTTCGCGGGGCAGAGTTCGAGCGGTTCCTTCAAGGTTCAGCGATTCGGTTGTTGGTTCATGGAAAACTAGCCGTCGAAAGGTCGAGTCGACGGAGTCTAGCCATGATGACGACATATATCTGCGGAAGAAGGTGAAAGGTTTCAGTGGAAGCTCAAAATTGAATCGCACCAAAAGCTCGAAGATGATTCCACGTAAGGATAATGGAGACAGCAGCGAAGTAGATTTTGATGGCTACGATGTTAAAATTACGATGTTGTCTTCCTCCGACGACGCTAATTCTGGAATGCTGAAAAAGTCTGATGCCACGCGTAAGGGCCTGTACAAACCAGAGGACTTTACGGTCGGCGATCTTGTCTGGGCCAAGTGTGGGAAAAAATTCCCAGCATGGCCGGCTGTGGTGATCGATCCATTATCACAAGCGCCGACTTCGGTCTTGAAACATTGCGTCCCGGGCGCAATATGTGTCATGTTTTTTGGGTACTCGAAGAATGGAATTCAGAGGGTATCTCTTTATTCTCTATTTTTTTTTTGCTAGCTGGCGATTGGTGCATCTTTTTGTACGATCTTCTTCTGAAACTTATGGTCATTTACAGGACTATGCGTGGGTCAGACAAGGAATGATGTATCCATTTACGGAATTTATGGACAAGTAAGTACACGAGACGCTCTTTCTGGAATCTGTCATTCTGTCTGTTTGTTTCTGTTCCTTAGTCTTTCATCTCTTCAGATTTCAGGATCAGACAAACTTGTACAATTACAAGCCAAGTGAATTTAAGAAGGCATTAGAGGAAGCAGTTTTAGCAGAAAATGGGGTCGAAGGTAATTGTGGAGCTGCTGAAATTAGCTGCCCAGATTCCTCTGCGACTGAATCCGACCAGGAGTATGGGCCTGCTTCTAGAATTCAGGCACGTTTTCTTGACACATTCTTTTTTTGGGTTAGATTTTCAAGTTTGATGTTTTAATCGATTTAGGAAAACAAAGTAAATCAATGAAGTAAGGTTCTTACTCTCACTCACACCAGTCAATTCTATAAGCCTCCTGTATAATTCATAACCACCTACATCTGGGGATGATGTATTTGTATCTGACTTCAACAATTATTGGAATGCGTCCCCTAAAACGATATGCTGATTTAATTTGTGTAGGGTTCATGTCATGCAGACGTAACAACCTGCGATGGCTGTGGCTCAGTAATGCCATTAAAATCTCTAAAAAGGACAAAAGGATCACAACCTGAAGAGCTTTTATGCAAACACTGTTCAAAGGTTCTTAAATGTCCTTACTCTTCTATTTTCTCTTGCCAAAAGGAATTGAATCTAAATTTGTTGTTTCAGTTATGGAAATCCGATCAGTATTGTGGAATTTGCAAGAGAATATGGCACCCTTCAGATGATGGAGATTGGGTGAGAATATATGTGACCATGTTTGGTGAAATATGGACCTGAGTAAGAAATTATTACATCTATGTAGCTGACTTGATTTGATGTATTAGGTTTGTTGTGATGGGTGTGATGTATGGGTACATGCTGGGTGCGACAACATTTCCAATAAGCGCTTTAAGGTACTCTCCTTACATCTTAACTTTTGATTCTAAGTATTGAAGACTCTTGTTGAACGATAGCACTAATTTGGTTATCATCTTAAGGAACTGGAGCACAACAATTACTATTGCCCTAATTGTAAAGTCCAGCATGAGCTTCTGCCAACAGTATTAGAAGAACAGAACTCAGTGTTCAAGTATGTTGGAACATCTCATGTTTTCCTGCTTGGATTGTTTGCATTTCTCTATTGCTTATTCTTTAATCTGCGAAATTTCCTCATCACAACCTCTTTGGTACAGGTCTACAGACAAGGCGACAGAGACTGAGCTGCCTGATGAGGTTACTGTAGTCTGTAATGGCATGGAAGGAACATATATCAGAAAATTTCATGCGTACGAATTAGATATCTCAGCCTTATTTCAGTTTCTTCATTTGGAAAGGATCTTGTTTGTTTTTGACTACGCAACACAATATCGTAAAATGATTTTTTTCTCTGAAAACGATAATTCCGCGTTTAATTCTAGGCTCCTGTTATCATTCTCTTGTTGTTTTAGAGATTAGACCAACACACTTATCTTAGAATTATTGTTTTCAGAATTGAGTGCAAGTGTGGTTCATGTGGGTCAAGGAAGCAGTCACCAAGTGAATGGGAAAGGCATACAGGCTGCAGAGCCAAAAAGTGGAAGTATAGCGTAAGAGTGAAAGACACAATGCTACCTCTAGAAAAATGGGTACATCCCTTATGCTATACTCTCTCATAAACTTGCCCTTATGTACTTCTAAAATTTGCATGTAATAGATTGAAGACTGAAGCCAATATATTACAGATTGCAGAATTTAGTACCTACACTATAGAAACCCAGATGTTAGATAAGCAGAAGATGCTCTCTTTGCTGGAAGGTATATTATAGCTCAACTCTTGGCTCCCTCCTTTTGGAATTCAAATTTGGTTGGAAACTTGCTTACTATTTATTTTGTATGCACAGAAAAGTATGAGCCAGTCAGTGCTAAGTGGACGACTGAAAGGTGTGCTGTATGCAGATGGGTAGAAGACTGGGAAGAAAATAAAATGATCATCTGTAACAGGTTTATTTATGGCATTTTTGGTTATACTTCATTCTACAGCGATTTTATAACCTAACATGGGGTCATAAATTTGTAAATCTGACCAATATTATGAATATTTCTTCAGATGTCAAGTGGCTGTGCACCAAGAATGCTATGGGGTAAGCAAGTCTCAGGACCTCACCTCCTGGGTGTGCAGAGCATGTGAAACACCAGATATCGAGAGAGAGTGTTGTCTTTGTCCTGTAAAAGGTATTACTGCAGAATTACCTCTCTTTATGATTTTTCCCAATCTTGCATTAGTAATGGTTTATTCTTGACTGTCCTGTCACAAGGTCAAGTTAAATACACTTGTTGATAGATTTCTCTTTTGGGTACAAAGGTGTTATAAATTGAACTCATTTTCCATATCTCTATTTCCTTCATGATATTTAAACAGAATTTCTTTTCCATTTATGCAGGCGGTGCTTTAAAACCAAGTGATGTCGAGGGTTTCTGGGTTCATGTAACATGTGCTTGGTTCCGACCGGAAGTTGGGTTTTTGAATCATGAAAATATGGAGCCTGCTGTTGGACTTTTCAGAATTCCAGCAAACTCATTTCTTAAGGTATAACGAAATGCTAGAAGAAGAAATAATAACCAATGTTTTATTAGAATTTTATTAGAATCTAATAATATACATCTGATATTTTCTGAAATACCTATTAGGTTTGCACAATTTGTAAGCAGACACATGGTTCCTGCGTGCATTGCTGCAAGTGTGCCACTCACTTCCACGCAATGTGTGCGTCACGGGCAGGTTACAACATGGAGGTTAGCCTTTAAGCTGCTTGGTCTTTGTGCTTATGATGATCTTCATTTCACCTTAATTTCCTTACAAAGGTTTTCTGTTAGTTAATCGTCTTAGGGATTTGTAACTGATACCGTTGTCTGTGGAAATTTAGTTGCACTGCCTGGAGAAAAATGGTGTGCAGAGAACCAGGAAATCAGTTTACTGTTCTTTTCACAGGTTGGTTTTTTGTTTTTACGACATATTCGTTAATTGATCTGTTATGTGATAATAGGACCTACTAATTCCCTGTATCATTTTACTCACTATGTAGGAAGCCAGATCCAAATAGTGTTGTAGTTGTGCACACACCCTCAGGAGTATTTGGCTCTAGAAATTTGCTTCAGAATCAAAATGGGCGCACCAAAGGTTCAAGACTCGTTATGACTAAGAAGATAAAGCTTCCAGGTTCCGAAATCCAAACACAAGCCGAACAGAATCATGTATTTGATTCTCAATCAGCAGCAAGATGCCGCATATATAGTAGATCAAACACAAAGGTATGCTTGTGGGGATTTTGTTTATTCTTGGACATTGAAAAGTCTTTCATTCTTAAGTATTCCCTGGTAGAGGTACTATCTAATCTCTGTTACTGCTGATTTTTCAGAAGATTGATCTGGAGGCGATATACCACAGGCTTAAGGGACCAAGCCATCATTCTTTGGGTGAAATTGAGAATCTAAACTCTTTTAAGGCAAGTTTCTCATTCAGAGTTCGATTCATGTCAGTAGTGTCTTTCTTTCATGGGGCATTTTTTTCTTGATATCTAAGCAAGATTTTAATTTCCTTTTTACCTTGTTACACCAGGAAGCAGATTTTACCTCATTCAGAGAACGGCTAAAACATTTGCAGGTAAACATTGATTCTAGAAGAGTTAATATTTTCTCCATCTTGTTATCCTAGAATATTATTATAAACAATATATCTTCTTCAGAGGACCGAAAATTTTCGGGTCTGCTTTGGTAAATCTGGCATACATGGATGGGGTCTGTTTGCAAGGACAAGTATTCAAGAAGGAGAAATGGTATTTAGTTTACGTTGTACTATGCATGATTTCGATGGCCAAATTAAATGTGATGTGAAACTTAAACAAACTACTGATACTGAAATTCCTGTGTAGATTATCGAGTATCGTGGAGTGAAAATTAGGAGATGTGTTGCAGATCTGAGAGAAGCACACTACCGTTCTCAAGGCAAAGATTGTTACGTAAGTTCCGATTGCTTGCTTACATTCAACATTATCCGCTGCATCTAATGGTTAACTTATCATCTAACAACGCAGCTCTTTAAGATAAGCGAAGAGATAGTGATTGATGCCACTGACTCTGGAAACATAGCACGCTTGATCAATCATTCAGTAAGTTCCCTAAATTGACACATGATACGAAAGCCTGGTAGCTAAAATTAACGATGGTCATGTCTTGTGCAGTGTATGCCCAATTGTTATGCCCGTATAGTGAGTATGGGTGATGGAGAAGACAACAGAATCGTCCTCATTGCAAAGACCAATGTCTCAGCTGGCGAAGAGCTTACGTAAAACAATTTTTCAGCTTCTCTTCTCATAGAATTCAGATTTTTCCTCATTCGTTACCTTAATAATGGAAAAACATTTTTCTACAGGTATGATTATCTCTTTGAGGTTGATGAATCTGAAGAAATCAAAGTGCCTTGCCTTTGTAAAGCTCCAAACTGTCGCAAATTCATGAACTAGAGCTCTCTCAAGTCTAAACCATTCTTGCAAACGTTCAAACTTGCTGCAAATATGAACATTAACGGCGGTGGGAAGTTAACCGTTTTTTCCCCTCGGTGGCTAGCTCATGCCGACTTCTTTCCGATTGATTCATTGGTTACACCGTTTAATGTTTGCACGCTGCCTACATTTCCCGGCGTGGCAATTTTGTAAATTTGTAGAAATCACTCACTCTAAGAAAAAACCTCATAGCCAACTAAAGAAGACTTTACTTTTGATTCGACCCTAAAGGTCTCAGAATGTTCAAGTGTTTATAGCTTTTTAATATTTTACATAATATAGTTTCGGTACCAAAGTTTCTATAAATTATGTTCAAATTTACTATGCCGATCTTTATTTTTCATGAACAAGGCAAATCCCGCTAGGTGATTTAGGACCCTTTCGGTTTAGGTTTCGTCCTGCTGATGCCAAACCGGATTCGAAGGTCAAACCGATTTTGAAATGTTAAGAGGCGGCCCCACAAAGTTTGTTACAGGGTTATATACGTCATTTGATATCAAAAATTTCAAAATTCGCTGTGTCTCCCTCGCGGGTATATATCACACTAAACGATTCAGAGCTAAAACCAAATTTGACTTGAAATAAATTCGCTTCACAAAAGAGTGACCAGTGAGATACTGAGTGAGCAGAGAGAGACGAAGAATGAAGATGATATCTGGCGATGCAGAAGGAGAGAGTAGAGGGAATAGGAAAGCTCCGGAGGGACACGAAAATGGTGGACGGAAGAGAAAATTGGTGCAGAGCAACGAACAGAAGAACGATCTTCAGAGAGACGAACATGGTAGAGCGAAGAGAAGAATCATTCAGAGTAACGAACAGAATAATGGGAAAATCCTCAGAGGAATCCATGGCTGCGTATCTCCTCGGTGCTCTGCTCATACTTATCAGTCTCACTTCTCATGGTATTTTATTTCCCTCTCTCTACACTACACGAAATTTCGATCTGATGAGCGAAATAGTTCTGTTCTCGTATAGTTTTTGTGTGCGAGTTTGGGATGAGCTCCAATTTGAATTTGAAATGCTTGTAAGGTGTTTAATCTTACTGTATTGGATGGATCCAGGATATAGAGTTCAATCAATCATCTTCGGCACTTTCTGGAAATGAGAATCAGATGCTTATATCTCTATGCGTGACTGTGTGATTTTGAGATATATGCTTCAGCTTTTGGGATTTGAGATTTTCTTCATATTTCTCCGCTTTCAATTATCAAAAATTGAATCCAGATACAAACGAGAAAGAATTTGAAAACCAGTCGCTATTTCCTCCGATTTCGAATCAGGTTCTTAGGTCTAAGTCTCTTTACTCAGCTTATCTTATAACTTTCTCTGCTATATCAGGTTTGAGCAAGATATATGGACATACATTTCAAGGTTTTTGGATGGTAAATCATTGGTGATGCTGGGAGCAACAAACAAATGGTTCAATAAGATCGTAATGGAGGATACTGTTTGGAGGTTCGTCTGCTTGCGTGATCTTCAGGTCCCTGAGTCATTTCCCGTTTCTTTCAGCTGGATTAAGATATATGCTTCAGCTTTTGGTTAGTATGACATTCACATCAACTTCCGACTTGTACATTCTTACACAATTGTAAACTAAGAAACGATATGGAAAACTGCAGATGGGAGTCACTCTTACTTGTTCCGTCAGAAGGAGAAGCATATTGGTTAGTCCCTGAATTGGATTCATCATACTCCCCTAGTCTATTAATTGTCAAAAAGTCATGTGAATATAGATACCAGGCCATATGTTGATTCTCTATGGAATTGATATTAACCATCATTATAGTGTACTGTCCAGGTCTTTGACTTTGAAGTACTTCATTTGCTGATCACAGCCTCATTTTTATTTGTTTTTGACAATGTAACTATAGATTGGATGCGGATTGGTGCCTTTGTTCTTGACTCTCGAACCTCACTCCTGACTGAGAGTTTGAGTGGTCGTCTGAAAGTCCCTAGGGAAGGAACCATAGAACGAATGTTACAATCCAGTGGTTCATGCGTTATCAACGACATCAAAAGCGGTATTTGGATTGCGGGTAAGAAAATTTTCTTATTCATGATCTTCAGAAACTTGTCAACTACAGGAAAACTGTAACATGGCTTATCTTGTTTTCCAGATTTACAGCTTGTGCGTTGCCCTGTTTGTGACCTCAGTACTTGTGATGGTAAAAGACACTAATTAGTTCTAATCTGTTATTGAAACTTTAAGATTGTTGCGAGTTCACTAGTCTCTGCAGTAAATAATCGCAACTAAGAGTGTTTCTGTTTACTGTGTAGGAACAATGCAAACTCTTGATGCTAGGCACATTGAACTGTTCCTTAGTGAAGGCTTCAAAGATGGAAGCTGGGATTACAATCTGATCGGATCTAATAAGTTGAAGAAAGACGCAAGTGCAGCTTGTGGAGCCATATTTGATCTCAAACACCTTAAAGAATCTTCAACCTCAGGTAGCTTAATATCTTCATTACTCTTATGTTCCTTTTATCCTCTTTAAATTCTCCTTTATCTCATACTTTTCACATGAAACCTCTATAGGTATTCTCAACCTCAAGTCTTGGACCGGGGAGCCAGATGATTCGCAACCCAAAGCAGTCATTGCACCCCACGCAGTCGCTGTTCACACAAGACTGCAAGAAAACGAAGGTATACTAAATAGCCATATCACTTTGCATATAGAACCAACCGTCTTTATATAGGAAAAAAGAAACACAATCACAGTTCTTTTACAAATCTAAATTGCAGGAATCCTTGTGAAGTACCACACAATGAAAGCAGGAACAGACGGTGACATTGTTTCCATCAGAATCTCCCAGCAGCTTCTCTGATTATATGCCTTCACAGTGCATTGTCTCAAAGTCACAGAAAGCTTGAAGTATTTCTGGTAATCAAATCATTTTCCTCTTCAGTAAAATAAAGATAAACATTAGTCCATCATTATAAGTTTACAACTTTACGTATGTTGCAAGAAAGATTATTGAACTTCTTCTATACGAAACACATGTCAATGAATATAGGAAGATTTATGTCGATCACTCTACCAAATTAGATATATGCTGTTCTCTGACTCTTTCTATTATCAATAAGTAGTTACAAATTTACAATTCCCTTAGTGCCTAACCATATTATGACCTACTCAAAACAATTTACTCTCCTTGTCTTCTTCTTCTTCCCTCTCATAAATGCCTCAGAACCAAAACGTTGCTATAGTTCCTCAACAGTGTCTAAATTTGATTCGAGTCAATATTGATTGTTTGTATCGTAATTGTCTGTCTTGCGCATTACTACTAAATAATGGATGTGAATTTGTCTCCGATCTTGAGAGCTAGCTAGTGCCCGGAAAAGTTGTCGAACCTAGAAGTACGTGGGACACACGCGTTTTGTTAGCGAGTGAGCGTAGTTATAGGCCCAGCTAAACGAAGCCAGAGTTTGAGGCCCACATAATATGGGCTTAATGTCCATTTTCTGTCAGAAGTCAGAAGTCAGAAGCCAGAATCATTCAGTCTCTTGATCATCCCGGAGAGAAATATAAAGAACAAAAAACATGCGTCACCGGTGTTTGATTCCGTGGAAATCAAACGAGAAAAGCCCTAAATTTCGGACAGATTTCTTCAGTAAAACTGGGTATAGTTCATCAGCGATGAGGAATCCGTCCGCAATCTAGGGTTTTTTCGATGAAAATTGGGGAAAAAATTCATAAGCAGTGGATCCGAATCTACCGCCCCCTCTCGATTTACCATCGTAGGAATCGATTCATAACGCCGGACTATTCTTCAATGCTTCGTTTTGATGATGTGTTTGTGATTCCTCTCCTACGCAAAGTGATAGTATAAAACATGATTGCTTTTTTATTGGAATCGAATTTGCTGCAGGGTCTTGGGTAAGCGAGATGTGGGTGAAGCTTGCGAGATCATATATAGCCTTAAAGAATCTCCTAGCAGCTACTATGATTCTTCGCCATCCAAAAGCTTTTAGCTTCTGGTATATTAATTCTCTTTCTCTTCCATGTACTATGTTGCTAGAAATATCTGAGAAATTACTGTATATCTGAACTCATACCAATAATGAATATAGGATGACCAAATTGGATTATATGTATTGTTGTCTGACTTTTTCTATTAGTCTATAAGTACTAATTCCTAGCTTTTTTATGTCTATCCCTTAATGTCAAACCACATTATGACCTCAAAACAACTCCCTCTCCTCCTTCATCTCGTCTTCTTCATCTTCCCTCTCCTTAACGCATCACAACCAAAAGTTTGCTACACTTCCTCTTGTGGGCAAGAGAACGTTGACGTCCGTTTTCCTTTCTCGCTCTTCCCCTACCAACCTGAGTCCTGTGCCTACACGGGTTTCAACCTCCTATGCACAGATGCTGGCAAGACAGCCTTAAAGCTTCCTCAGTTGGAACCATTTCTGGTCAGAGAGATCCACTATGAAACACAGCGTATTCGCCTCAATGACCCTGACAACTGCTTGGCCAGACGGCTTCTTAACTTTGACCTCTCTGGGTCTCCTTTTTCCCTTCTTGGTCCTCGCAACCACGCCTTCTTGATCTGTCCTACAAAAGAGAACGTCAATGCATCCTTCAGAGCCATCGATTGCCTTGGTAATTCCACTTCCTCCTTCTTCGTCGTGCAGTTGGAGCTGGTTCATTTGATGCCGTCTTCTTGTCAGATATTCAAGAAATTACCACTTCCATTTTCTTGGTCTGTTACGGCATTCCCCGGTGGTCAAAACAATCGAGACCTGTGGCTCAAATGGGACTCGCCGGATTGCAGAGATTGTGAGAGGAGGCCTAATTCGAGATGTGGATTCAAAAATAATACTTCCCTCCAAGTCCAATGCTTCAGTTCTGTAAACTCGGGTACGTACGATCTCAATTCTTCTCTATTCTTTTCCTCTTCACATCATCTACTTTTGAGAACATTCTTTCCTAAAGAATCCATTAATGGTGGAAAGCTTCAAATCCAAGGAGTTGTTATTTTTCCTATTCTTTTGGGTAGTTATCTAGTTGGTTTTAAAATAATGACACTAAATCATTGACTTTGATTTATTAATCAAATCATATATAGTTCAAATAGGCAAACATGAGAGAATGTCGTAACATTATAATATATTAATATTAATATTTATACACATACATATAAATTTCACCGTTGACCCGTTTTGTTGCTTTGTTGCTTTGAAACAGGAATTCACAACACAGGCTTACAAGTACTAAAGATAATCTGCCTCTCCTTAGTCGGACCACTCATCGCATTGACTTTTTGTGTTGGTCTTGTCATGTGCAGTTCAGAGAGTGTCACTTCCCAGATACAACAGGCCGTGGTTGCACGGCTTTCCGGATCTGTAACGGTAACGCCACAGGCAAGCGACGAAGTCACAAGGACGGGTCTAGATGAGTCTACGATTGAGTCATACAAGAAAGTTGAGTTAGGGGAGAGTAGGAGACTCCCGACCGGGTCAAATGATGTTGTATGTCCCATTTGTTTGTCGGAATACGCAACCAAAGAAACTGTTAGGTGTTTACCGGAATGTGAACATTGCTTCCATACCGAGTGTATCGATGCGTGGCTCAAGTTGCATAGTTCTTGCCCGCTTTGTCGGAGTAATCCCTCTCCTGCACGCCAAGGTTGCAACTAACTTTGTATGTATGAATTGATTTTTCGAGTCTCAGATTTAGTTGCTTTTAATAGTCTTGAGTAAATCTTTTGTATATAATTTGGATATCTGTATTCTCTTATAAATGTGAGTTTTCCATTTAGTTAAAATATATTTTTTCCCATTTTTCTGTTATTCCTTCCATCTTATATATATGCGTAACATTAAACTTTATATAAAAACCAAATTTCTTATTCATTTCTCTCTCTCTCTCTCTCATATTTTCGTTTCGGAGATGGCTGCCAAGAAAGATGAATTCTCCGTCAAGCAAATCTCTCCAAAGCTGGGCGGAGAAAGAGGAGCTCGAAACCCTTACGGGCCAACTTCTTCACACGACCTCGTCGAGCAGATGGAGTTTCTTTACGTTGAAGTTATCCAAGCCATCAACAACTCTGTTCTAAACCCTAGAGCCCGCAGATGTAACCCCATCGTCGAAATCACTCTCGGAAACTACAAATCCTCTACCAAAACACTACCAATAGGACCAAATATGGATTGGAATCAAGTCTTCGCTTTCGACAAAACCAAAGGTGATGTCTTGTCCGTTACTCTCAAAGACGATACGACCAATACCGTAATCGCCAAGAGAAACTTCAAGCTTTCCGCGGATATTCCGAGTAGGGTTCCTCCCGATGCAAGAATCGCGCCGCAGTGGTACTCTATGCAGAATACCGAAACCGGTTATTTCATGGAGTTGCTGATGTCGGTTTGGTTCGGTACACAAGCTGATGAGGTTTATTCTGAGGCTTGGTTTTCTGACGCCTCTGAAGTGAGTGCCAGTTGCGTGATCAACACGCGACCTAAGGTCTACATAGCTCCAAGGCTCTGTTATGTTCGGGTTACCATTGTTTCAGGTCACGATTTGATTCCTACCGATAGAAAACGGACTCCTTCCGTTTACGTGACGGCAACTCTAGGTCAAGTCGCTCTTAAAACCGGAGTTTCTTCCGGTACGAACCCGTCATGGAACAAGGATCTAATCTTTGTTGTCTCAGAGCCGTTAGAAGGAACTGTATACATTAGCTTAATCGACCGAGTGGATGATCAACACGAAGAATGCATAGGGAAATTAAAGAAGAATCTCTCAGAGATGACTCCGCTTAAAGTTCCAGGTTCTGCACCGGCTTTGTACTACGACATTGAAACGCCGGTTAAGGTCGAACCAGCAGGCGATTCAAGGCGGTTCGCTAGCAGAATAAAGATGAAATTAGCCACTGATCAAGCTTATCACGTCGCTGAAGAATGCACCCAATACTCGAGCGACTATCGAGCATTTGCAAAAGGGTTATGGCCCGGTCTGCTCGGGAAATTAGAAATCGGGATATTGGGTGCTACCGGTTTAAAGGGAAGAGACGAGAAGAAACAGGGCATTGACAGTTATGTAGTGGCAAAATACGGGAATAAATGGGTGAGGACTCGAACCGTGGTTGATAGTGTCTCACCCAAGTGGAACGAGCAGTATTCGTGGGATGTTTACGACACGTGTACGGTCTTAACTCTTGGAGTCTACGACAATCGACAAATATGTAGCAAGAGTAACGCGAATGATGCTCCGATCGGGAAAGTGAGGATCCCATTGAATCGTGTTCAATATGACTGGATTTACGCGTATTCTTGTCCGATTCTGTATTTTGGAAGCAGCGGGTTGAAAAAGATGGGAGAGCTTCAGCTCACGATTCGTTGCGTTAGTGTTGCGAAAGGGTACGCACGGTATTCAGCTCCTTTCCGGTGGATGTTACCGAAAGCTCATTACAAATTTCCACTGTCGATGTATCAGATCGACAAGTTGAGAGTACAAGCAGTTGAGTTGAACTGTAAGAATCTTGCGAAAACAGAACCGCCTTTGAGAAACGAAGTCGTGTCGGATATGTTGAAGCCGAGGAGTAAGAATTTCAGTATGAGAAGAACCAAAGTTAATTTCGAGAGGGGTTATAGAATCGCTATGATGTTGTATGGGTGGTATGGTTGGTTCTTAGCAAACACGAGATACTCAACATGTAATATGAGGAAAGTGGCTGCGCTTGGTTTCTGTGAATTATCTCTTGCTTGGACCTCTTTGATATTAGGGTTGGCGTTATATGTAAGTGGTGCTTGCATAGTACTTTTAGGTCTTTGGGGTTCCCACAAGCTCCTGACAAGAAAATATAACAAGATCATGAATGGGATCAAAACCCCACCTCCTCCATTGATTGTTAACGATTTAAAGCTCTGGAAACTAGAGTCGCCCAACTTAGATGAGTTAGACGAAGAGTTTGACTCGTTCCCGACGTCAGTGAGCGATGTGAACGTTCTGAGGATGAGGTACGATAGAATAAGGACGGTTTGTGAGAAGTTGATGATATTACTGGGGGATGCTGCGTCACAAGCTGAAAGGCTTTACGCGCTTTTGACGTTTAGTGGCGATCCTTTGGCTTCCGTTTACTTGTCGGTCATCTGTTTCGTGGTGGCGATGATCTGTTACTATTTCCCCATTTGGGTTTGGGCATTCCCATTTCTTGTCTATTGGCTTAATTTCCCATTCCTTCGCAACGATTTGCCCACTGGTATCACAAACTTCTTCAGAAGATTGCCAACCAACGAAGATATGTTCTGCTGAATCTCTCTCACGGTTTCTTGGCTTTTCGATTTAGACGGCTCGCTCGTATTTTTTTGGTTGGGCCTTTTTGTTTAAAGCCCATTATTAGTACGAGACAAATATTTTTTTGGTTTTAAAAATCATGGAAATTTATTTATTAATTATTTAATCTGATTTAAAACTATATTTCAATAAATTCTCTTAGAAATTAGCAGTGATAAAACGGATATTAGTGAAGGAGAAGATAGGTTTCGAGACCCACCTAGCAAGTTGGGCTTCAAAAGTCTAACCCACTAATAAATATACTCAAGCTTCACAAAAAGATGCACCAGCCGGGAATCGAACCCGGGTCTGTACCGTGGCAGGGTACTATTCTACCACTAGACCACTGGTGCTTTACGTCACTTAAGATAAGCTTATAATTATAACTCGTTAATATAGCTTCCTTGTGAGTTTTGTGTCTATATCATCAAGGTCTTCAAATTCATCAGATTTGGAAGGGGAATTAATCGGAAGTCATCGGATTTGTATCTCCAGGAGAGAAATCTATAAATTTAGCCGGTGAATGATTCTTAGTAACAAGCAAGCATCACACAGATTGATAAGTAGAGAATATTCAAACCCAAACCCTAGATTGATTGTGGAGCGATGAGGAAAGAGGAGATTCCAGATAAAACTCGGACTATCCCGGTCGATCCGAATCTTCCGAAATGGGTTTGCCATAACTGTCACCACTCCCTTACCATCGTCGGCGTCGATTCTTACGCCGGCAAGTTTTTCAATGATTCCCCTCATTCCGGTTAGGACATCTTCCTCTCTCTCTCTCTCGTCCCCTTTTACTTGCAACTTGATAAAAACTGTTGAAATCGCTCAGGGGATTTTTGTTTGTAATCTGATTCTTGTTTCTCATATACATGCGAATTTGCGTCAGGGTTCTTGTTAACTCTCTGTAGTTTATGTCATGTTCACTATAACGTTCTATTTACAAGCTTCTTCGAATTAGAATTGGTTCAATAATATCGTCAGATTCTATGTATTGATTTTTTTTACTTCCAGCTATTGTCTTGATTATAATTTATTACTATGAAAATTTAAACTTATAAGGAGTTTCGAAAATCAGACTTATGTGTAATGAATTGTAGGTGTGTTTTTCCTCATTATGAGTTAAAAAGTTCATAGTAAAATTCTCTCACACAATGTGATTGTTACATCCAGCAATGCAGGGCTCCTCCATCCATGGAGCTAACAGTGTTCTTGGTTCAACACGCATGGACAACTCTTTTGTTGTTTTACCTCGACAGAAGCCTCAAGCTCAAGGCATTCCTCCACGTCCTCGTGTGGGGTCAGCTCAGCCTGATGCAACTCAATCTGGAAAGACAATGGAAGAATCGTTTGTAGTTGTCTATAAGTCTGAGCCAGCTTCTGATTCAGGCGGTTCTCATAATCTGTCGCTTGAAGTGGGCCAAAACGGTCCATTACATTCAAATAATTCTGGCTTTAATGCGACTATTAATGTCTTAACACGGGCTTTTGATATTGCCAGAACTCAGACACAGGTATGATGCTGTAACGTTTTGGTTCTTGGTTGAAAAGTATATCCGCTCGCTAACTTGGAGTCATGGACCTGATAATATATTTTAATTTCCCCTTTTTTGAGTTCTTAGGTTGAACAGCCGTTGTGCTTAGAATGCATGAGGGTATTGTCTGATAAACTTGAAAAGGAAGTCGAGGATGTGACGAGGGACGTGGAAGCATATGAAGCATGCGTTCAGCGGTTAGAAGGAGAGACACAAGGTGTTCTTAGTGAAGCTGATTTTCTGAAGGAGAAAAATAAGGTATTTTTCAGCTTTCAGCATATTGTTTTGACTCTTAGATAAATTGCATGTAATGTTAAGTAACAAGTTTATTATTGTTTCCTGCTCTACTTAGATTGAAGAAGAGGAAAGAAAACTTGTTACAGCTATAGAAGAAACAGAAAAACAAAATGCTGAGGTAAACCATCAACTGAAGGAGCTAGAGTCAAAGGGAAATCGCTTTAATGAACTCGAAGATCGGTTAAGCTCTCTCACTGTTCCCCTATTGGCAAAGGAGACATTATAATGCTATCTCTTATTTTCTCACATGTTTTATAACTTTTCTGCTTTCCAAATTGTTATAGGTATTGGCAAGAGTTCAATAATTTTCAATTTCAACTAATAGCCCATCAGGTGCGTTGCTGGTGATACTCTTAGGTTTCTCCCTCAATTCACTAAATGATACTTTGGATAGTCCAGAGCTTTCATTCGTTTTCTTCTCAAATTCTTGATAATAGTTCTCTCTCATTGTGGTAGTAGTATTTATAGCACTTGATTAGTTTTATGTAGTCAGTGTTGTATCTGTGAAGGTTGATTTATCAGCGTAACACTCGTTTCTTAGATCTAGTGTAAAAGATACGTCTTTATTAACAGGAAGAGAGAGATGCAATCTTGGCAAAGATTGAAGTTTCACAAGCACATTTAGAGTTATTAAATAAGACAAACGTACTGATTGATGCCTTCCCCATACGGTATGATGGAGATTTTGGTACAATTAACAATTTTCGACTTGGAAGACTCCCTGACATAAAGGTAAGCGTTGCAGTTTTTCTTGTATGTTTATATTCATAACCTTTTTCTGCTCATAGAAAGTCTAAACTTAGGTCACATGAAACATTATTAGGTTGAGTGGGATGAGATCAATGCTGCTTGGGGCCAAGCCTGTCTTCTTCTCCACACAATGTGTAACTATTTCCGGCCGAAATTTCAGTATCCTTGTTACTATCTCACAGTCCTTATCCTTATTTTGAGTGATACTATATACTGTTTATGAAGTTTATCCTTAACAAGTAACCCTTTTTAAGATGTCGAGTTAAGATACAGCCGTTGGGGAGTTATCCTAGAATTGTAGACAGCAACAACGAAACTTATGAGCTGTAAGTAATTTCAATTGTTTAACTGGCATATTCTTGTACATGTTTGTTCTTGGAGTTGAACTTAAAACAGATGTCTTGTGCTGATTTTACAAGAGTCTTTTGGTGAGTTTTATCTTTGTTTCTTCAGTGTTTTTAACTAAAAGCTGTTTGATGATCTTCGTCAGGTTTGGTCCTGTAAACTTGTTTTGGAGCACTCGGTACGATAAAGCCATGACACTGTATTTGAAGTGTCTTAAAGACTTTGCTGATTTCGCAAATTCAAAGGACCAAGAGAACAATATTCCACCAGAGAAATGCCTCAAACTTCCATTCAAGCAAGTTCCCACTCTCCTAAAACTAAAATCTTTGTCATCACTTAAAATTTCTGGTTAATGGGTGCAATCCATAACCTTTCAAGTCGCTCATAGAAAATCTTTTTGCAGGATCGAAAATGACAAAGTGGAGGCATATTCAATAACACAGAGCTTCAATAAGCAAGAGAGTTGGACCAAAGCACTAAAGTATACTCTCTGCAACCTCAAATGGGCTCTCTACTGGTTCGTTGGAAACACTAATTTCCAACCTCTCTCCGCTACGGTCTCTTTGCCTTCGGATGTATCAGCGGCTGGTTCCTTGTACGCCAAGCGAGGTCCTGATTCTAATAAGCCGTCTGGTAAAAACCAAAGAAACTTGTGAGATATTGAACTGAAAACTAGCAACTTGTGTGAATAGTTTTACATTTATGATGTAAATATCGAATAATAAGAACACTGACTATTGTACAATTATAAGTTATTTATTTCGTTCTTTTCTTAATTTTCTCTGAATTTGTGTATATTTACTTTCTTAATATCCACTTTATTCTGATTATAATTCTGAGTTTGTGGTCGTTAGTTATAAGTTAAAAAGCCAAAACGTGACCCAACAAAAAAAAAAGGTTAAAAAGCCAAAAATGTTTTTTACAACATCAATGGTATAACTTACTCGTTACAAAAAAAAAAAAAAAAAAAACTTTGTACAAAATTGTTGATCATAGTTTTGATTTCGAACATGAATATTTTTCCCGGCTGGATAAAAAACAAAACATGAGTGAGAAAAAAAAATGGATAGATGAAAAGTCCCACGCGCTTCATTTTCAAAACTTTATAAAAGCTGCACATTTCCCAAGGGTGCGAATAACTCGAATTTAGCTGCGTGCGAATAACTCGCGTGTGGTGCGCGTGGTTTTAAAATGGACGGATTATCTGTTAACGTGGGCTAATTTATAGATTAACGGCCTCTTTTTTTGTCGGCCCTAAGGCCCATTTTATAAACTATTCGCCCATTTCTCATCTCAATGATTCTTTTCTCAAACAAATTTTAACTATTGTTTTCTCTTTGTAAGACATTTTGAAACTTTAATTTTTATGATGTTAAACAAAATGTCAAGGACACTGCGTTAGACCATTTTTTGTATTCATCCTTATTATCTCAATCGGTTTGATGCAGCATCTAAAGAGTTCCACGACATTTGCTGTGTAAGAAAAATACATTCCTCTCAAATACGACTACAGCTTTGAATTGAAGCAATACAAAAGAAACTAGTCTAAGCTTATTTCTTCATTCAACTAAATTGTCATAGGGGTACAAGGAGACTACAACCGCAGCTTCATTTTATTCATAAAACTTTGATTTATATATATATCAATAACTATATTTGTTATTTTTGTGATGCTTGATGTTTATCTGAAGATGATTATGGCCGTTCTACCTTTCAATTCAAGGCTTCTCTTCGTCTGAATTAGAACGAGGCCCAGGCACAGAATCCACGAAAAACTCCTCTATTCATGCAGAAAATTAGAAATATAAATCAGAATCAAAGTAAAAGAGATAATGATCATATAGCATAACAACATATCAACCAAACTTGAAGTTCTGGCTCGGTTTCAGATCGGGGTTTTTTCAGTTTGTAGAGATTTTCAGTGTCCCAAATCTAGTTCAGTCTGATTCTGTATGATATCTAATTATGTTCCCGTTTGGTTTTCTACTGAAATGTATCAAGACTGGCGAAACTGGAAGAAGAAGAAGAGGTGGAAAATGAGAGTTACCTAAGTCCTCTTGTTCAGGAGAATCCAAGAAAATCTCTGAATCAGATGGAAGAAATGGAGAGCCTGGATAGTTTCCCAAGGCTCCTAAATCTGCAACATACATATCTTTATCTGATAATCAGCTCGTTATAAAAGTGAGAATTCCATATTCCAAAAAAATTAATGGATGTAATAGAGACTTACCTCCAAGATTTGACAAATCTGCGGTGAGATCAGAAAGGCTAAAGTTCCAAGGAATCTGATCAAATGACCTGAGGGAATCTCTGGAATTCTCGGCTCCTCCTTCATCCGGTCCAACGTCAGATGTGAATGCGGAATCAAGCACTGAAGTGTCCATAACCATACCCGACATGTCTGAAGCAGCAAATGGAAAGTGTCCACTTGATGCCACAGAAGCTGGACTCCCTGCCATCTCAGGCATCCCACCACTGTTTGGTGGAATCACTTGAGGAGTTGCATCATTTGCAGTTGTATCGATCACCATACTAAGAAAAATGGAGATTAAGGTTAGGACATGCCATCAACTGATAATTATCATTCTACCCAAAATAAGTTCTTACTCATTCGCTGTATTCATCCTCAAAGGATGGAAATTCGCAGGGGCAGGGACTCCATTAACAACATGGCAGCTCGATACTCCCATTGCATCAAGATGAGGATGGCCTGGAACATGCATTTGAGGATGTTGTAGTACTGGGTACCCCATTGGCATGTTAACTGCACTGCGAAACAACAGTGCTAAATAACAGTGAAGTCAAATATAAATATTTTACTTGTGATTTCATATTATACTATACGAGTTTTCAGGTGATATATAGGTTTGCAGACTTATTACCAGGTGCCATGGGATGCATTCCGTTTTGTATCGGTGCCAGAGGAATTTTTGGAGGTCCAGGAGGATACTTCATGAGATGGTACTGGTGCTCAAGCAAATGATTGAACAAAATTATTTGCTTCTTCAGTTTCAACCTGATATAATAAGCCCTAAAAAAGTCTGCGTTTTCTTCTTCCAATTTCTGCCAAACTGGTTTTACAAAGAAAAAACCAGAAATTCAAAAATTCAAACAGAAAAAAGGAGACTCAGAAATTCATTCGATGTTTCACGTTGCTAATGCTATATCTAATTTACACTTTCAATAATATATATAACATGCAAGTTTGTGTCACTGTTCAACATCCCAGTATCCTATGAAGGTTTTCTTATAAGTCTAAGACTGAAGAAAAGGTTATGATGCAATGAAACAAAGTGAAGAAAGAGTCAAGAACATTCAAAAGCTTACCCAAGGTTGTAAATCCAGGGTCTATCCTCGCACGAGTTAAAAGGGTCTTCACGACCTCATCTCTGTTCATGTACAACTGAAGACATCTTTCTATCAAATTTTGGACCTACATCAATCAATTCCAAAGTGTTTATCATCAGATGTTATACATACACGTTGGGAGGACACACAGATAGATTACAAAAGAGAGGTGAAGTCTACTTCTTTACAGTTTAAATGACAATGAGCTCTCTTACAAGTTCAATATCTTGTCTGGAAACTTTCCTACTGTCATTGCTTGAAGCAGATACAGAACCAGAATCTTGTATAGGTGCATCTATTGATTGGTTAGTTTTCTGTTCACCTAGAGACTCATGTGAAGCTTGGGTGGAAGATTGTAGCTCTTGTGCACACTGTAATTACATAATAGTTATTTAATATTGGGATCACTTTTTCATAATTAAAATCTACAAGGACCGAGACAGCTTAATTATTGCTAGAACTAGTATAGCTAGTAAAGAAATTTAAACATTTTCCAAACCCTTATATGAAAATATTGACCTAATCCAGCAATCGTAGTGATTAATAAAGGACCAGGCAAATACTTGTTACCTTACAAAAAGGAATTGCAAAAAAAAATTAGATAGCAGAAGTTACACAAGTTTTGAAGAGCACTAAAGCCAATATAACAAAAGGTAGAGAAGACTGTGTTATAGAAGAACCTGTCCGTTCTTCATTACTGCTGGATGTAAAGTGATTGCATTTTTCAATCAGAATTGTTCTCTTTAGCACCATTTACAACAATGCAGTCGATAGAGTTCAACATCTTGGCCAGTTTGTTTCAAATATTAAACCAAATATAAACCTGAATAACAAGGTAACAAAGATAAAAAATTTAGCCATAGTTTCTCCTCACACAATTAGCTAATGGTTTCTCGATACTAGTAGCCCTAGAGTCAACTAACAATCAACGCAATACAATTTAGCAAAAGCTAAAAAGAGGAGTATAATATAAAGTAAAGCGTTTGCCACAGTGATATGTTTAAATAATCAACAAGCATGGAAAAGTGAGTCCCTCAAACTTTGTTTAATAAGGTTTCAGATCCCAATTAAGCACACTCTATCTAATAAACAAATAACTATTTCATAAAAAGGTTCCGCTTCTAAAAGACTAAAATCTAAACAAAATAGTTCATCTCCACTATAGATTATTTCACATTTAAATCATCAAAATATGTATTACAATACACACAGAATATGAGAGTATCACAAACATTATCGGAGATGATGAACAGAGAATAATAATAATTAAAAAAAAAAAAAAGGATAGAAGAACAAAACCCCCACATGAACAGAAACTCCGAAATATAATATTGTAATAAAATTTTTAATAAAAAAGTAGAACAGTTTATATAAATAAAATGAGCAGGAACAAAATCAAAATCGAATAAGCAATACCAAAAAAAAAACGATCCAATCGAATCTCACCTACTCGCGAACTTGAAGCCTGTAGCGATTATCAGCGAACCCTAAATCTCACACACTCGCAAAAACAAAGTTATTTCGACAAATTTTGAAAAGCCAAAAATCACGGAACGAGTCTCAACAATTCATATAAACACGAAAACACACTGAGAAGCGAGAGATGATTAAACGAAACTCTTATGAAATCAAACAAAGATTTGGAAATCGGGAAAATTGTGTAAAACAAGATCCAACGGTTCTTTAAAGTCAAACAAAAGCTCCGATGACGGAGACTCAGGGAAGATATCGGTACGCCATTATCGAGAGACCAAGTTGCAGAGATAGAGTAAAAATGAGAGAGCGAGAGACAAAACAGTAGAGAATACTGCAGATGGGGAACATTAAAAAAAAAAAAAACGCTTTCTAAATCTCATATATATTTCCCTTTTTTATCAAATAAAAATCAAATTTTGTACTCAGACTGGACAAGGGAAAAAAATGTTTTCTAAAAAATATTAGATTTTCCCTTTTTAATTTAGATAGAGGTATTTGCAGTAAAATGGTAATAAAATACGCCAATTACCAAAATCAAAATCAAACCGAACCAAGAGAAATGAATCGGATTAAACCGATACATCCGTAGTGGTCGTCAAGTTGTTGATTGTTGCGTTACGACAAGGCATGGGCATGGCCTGCTCTGTGGAACTTTCTGGTAATACCATTTTCCTATTAAACAGTTTCTTCAGGACCACTTTTTTTTTTTTTTTTAACTAATGGGAGAAATATATAATATTATTTGATATCAAATTTGATTTCTCATAACGAGTGGTCCGACTTCGAACTTTCTTTTATGAGAAACAACAAAATCATTTAAAAATAAATAAAGAGGTTGTGTCATTAGGCAATAGGCACCAAACAAGATCTTCTGATTGCGAGCTATATAGTTAACTATTAGTTCCAAAGCACTTCCACAAAATCATATAGTATACGAATTTTCTGTTGGTTTTATTATTAATAATTGTGTACTACAATGGAGATTTAACACTCCTGATCAGAGTAATTTGCAGTATTAAATATTCGTTTATCAAAAAGAGTTCATAACTATTGCTTTGTATTAGAGTAATTAAATTAGACGTTAAAGCGGCGTACACTTATTGTTTTTGGCATTATCTCCTTATAGTCAGTAGAGAAGAAAATGATGATAATTGCAGGTGATGGCGAAACGAGAATGATGGGCTTTTGCTCAGTTTTTACTAAAATATTTCATATGTGATGGCCCAAAACATAAGGAACGTAAAATACCCACACTATTTAGACCCGGCCACAAAATATTTCTGCTACAAGCCTTTCTACCTTAGAACTTAGAATAGCATCAAGAACAAAATTTTAGTGAGAAAAGTCAATGACTTAATTTCATAAATTTTCTGTCCTGACGATAATTTTCAAGATTGTAATGTTTGCTTTTTCTAAATATACTAGAGAAATTATTTCTTGAATTTTTAGAAACATTGACGATAAGCCCTGAATTCTAATAGTTTCTATGTGGGCAAAAAGGTTACATCTTCTATGGAAAGGAAAACAAAGAAAAAACAAAAAAAAAAAACCAAAAGAGAAAAGTTACCTAACCGTACGTCTGTGAAAGAGTTCCTGCGTTTCTTCATCCATCTGTGCTACTTAAAACAAGTAGCAGCCCCCTTGAAAATGATGATTAAACCGATGGTCATGGGCGGTAATGGCTTGATAGTAGTGTACATATAAAGAACAAACCAGGCTTGGGTCGCTTAGACTCCTCTTGACTTTGGTTTCCTTCTTTGTTGCTCTCAAGAGCAGACTTGAACAGAAGTCTCTCCTGTCTTGACTCTTCTTTCACGGCTTCAAAACTATTTGCCTTCTTTTGATTTCCAAGACCCTAGATGATGTGATCGTACGGTTTCTTCTAAGTTCCTGAGTTTATTGAAGCTAAACTTGAGCAAGCATTGATGTTACTTTCCCCTGTTTGGTGAAATCAAGAGGAAATCTGAGGTCTAGTATACTTCTTTAATTAAGAATGTTGTTCCTTGCTTAACCTAACATTGGTCAATCGGAAGTCTTTAAAACCAATAATACCTGGGGAAGTGAGGCGAGGAAGGGTCGTCAGGTGAAGCAGCAGCACCACGAAACCTTGGCTGATCCTCGTCATTTAAATGTGGCGCTTCACCCGCAGGTCCAAGAGACCCAAACTCATGGTGTTGATCATATGTATAAAACATCATGACAGATGGAACGTTGTGTCCCTCTGAAGAAGTCACATTGTTTTGCTTCATGCCCGGCGGCAATCGGTACATGCCATACGCAATATTTCCAGAAGCATCCTGTGAAGTGTTTGAGCGACTTGGACCATTTTGAGAATGATGAGAAGAATATGAAGACGAATCATGCCTATATGACGACCCCCAATGCCTATCAGATCGGTCTTGCCTTGAGCTTGGCTTATTATCAGCTTGGTTACGATTGTTGTGGTTACGTCCAGAACCTCGTGTCTTTGTACCAGCATTCCAATTCCCTTCTCTCTCGCTGTGATGGTCGTTTCTGTCATGCCCATAATTCCCACGCCTCATGCCAGATGTAGGCCGCTGCTCCCTAGGAGAAATTTTCTGCAACAAATGTAGCACAAGTTTAGAGCAGTGTGGCAAACCAAAACCTTCATGAGTTTTATATATCAGAAGATAAAAAAACAGAAAAGACAGGACAGAATCAGTAAAGGAGACAACAACGCTATCGATATGAGCATAACAAGCAAGGCAGGTATAGATAGAACGGAAAAGATCCAGAACCAGCCTGCAACACGTCCAAATCTGTTGCAGACTTGGATGCGAGTAGGGTAAGCTGACAGATCATGCTGTATATTCATTAGAGATATATAGGGCAAGGTATATATCAAATGGAAGCTGTGCCTCGATTAACCACAGCATGCACACAAGTATAATGGAAGCTCAAGGAAGGTAGTAATTTCTTACAGGATTTGGAAAATAGGTCCCCGTTCCACTTCGATATCTGGAAGTTTCATTAGCGTAACGAGGGTAAATGTTGGGTGGCCTTGTTGAAACAGTTTGTACAGGAGCAACAGGTACAAGACGAGGTCCGTAGGTCATGAGTTGATTCACAACATTAGTGTAAGCAAGAGGTCTTCCAGGACCATCCCATGGTAAACGCCCCTGGAGATAAGCAGGTGGCACTACAACAGGAGCAGGATACAACACTGGCGGATGTTGAGAATTCTGGCAAGAGCGGCCATACTGCAAATTTTGCCAATGGCTTATAAAATCACCATTGAGGATATCATTTTTGTGCTCAATTTGTTCAGCAGAAGAGCCAATTCTACTGGAGTGCGAAGAAACTACTATATCAGACTGATCAAGTCCACTGAATGTGTCAAAACTTTTACAGGGATCATGATTCTCTACTCCTTCATCCACACTGTGGTGGTTTGCCAGAGCATCTGATGTTGCATTACCACCAGCTTGATAATTATACATTGGAAGCATTGCAACGATCGGAACAGGTGGCCCTGTGGGATAAAACGTGTATCCAGAATTATCAACCTCATTTTGCTGCATGCCATGGCCGAGGAGAAATGGAGCAAGAGACACTGTGGACTCTGATCCACTTGGCTGCGCTAGTTCATGACCATGTAGTTGATGCCTCTGAACTTGAAATGAAGGGACAGTAGGACGCGACCCCACATCTCTATCTGTTATTTCATTGCTAGATACAGGAATCCATTCTCTGTTATTATCATCAATCTGAATTGAGTGCTCAGGAACACTCTTTCCTTTTCCATAGAGTGCAGATGCAGCCCCAGACACTACTTTCCTGTTCCGCCTATCCTTAGCTGGCTTTGACCCTCTTGTAGTTGACCCATCCCAAGAGCTTTCAGATGAAGTCCTGCTTCGGACTGAACTAGCACCAGACACAGATCTAGAGCCTGCAGTTCTCTCCTCACTCTGAATCTGACTGCTTCCTCTGACTGGAGAGTGGGAATTTTCTAAATCATCTCCCCTTGTTGGCCGATTTTTCCTACTTGAGGGTACAAAACTGTGTTCTGCAGAAGATGACTGATGTTTATTATCTGCCTGATGCATTCCATAACCACCATTTTCAAGTCCAAAACTATGAGTTCCCCTTTCTTGCTCGTGCCAGAGATCATTGTCAGACTCATCGACATTCACTTCTGCAGACCCCATGTCATCAATACCAGTTTTGCTAGGCTTTTCTGAAATTGGGTGGGATCCACTGGGAAAATAATGGGTAAATGGTGAAGAAACAAAGTTTTGCGGAAATTGCACATTAGCACTCCAAGGTGTCTCGATGAAAGGTAGGTTAGAAGGAACAATACCAGGCACATTCCTCTGACCATATCCCATTGAAGCTAAGATAGAAGGTGTAATTGGAAACGGTAAGTGACCTGTTGAAAAATTAAAAGGGAAAGGAAAGTGTCCATTAAAACCTTGCCCAGTAACAGATGTCATCGAGTTAACAAGATCTTGCTCTTCCTGTTCCCCTGTAACAGAGAAGTCTTCATTCACGGAAACTGACCCTAACTCATCATAGTAACTGTTCACTGCACTGCTAATGTCAGCAGTACTATCAGGACTTCGAGGGGATGGAGTATGCCTAACTGACGATGAGTCGGCTGAATATCTGACACTGCTTGACAAAGTTTCAGACTCCAGATTCTTCTTCCTGATATTATCAACCCTGGTAGAATTAGTTTGGCGTTTCCCAGCTTCTGGGGCTCTACTACGACGTGATTGTAAAAGTGCTTCACCATATGTCTCAGTAAGCTCAGGGCTAGACCGGGTCCTGGCAAAAAGATGCCTACCATGAAAATTGTTCACCTTTTCTGGCTTGGCAGTTTGCTGAAGCTTATCATTTAAAGCACTTTGATTGGAATCAACTTCCTTGGCAGGTTGGTAAGAGTTGCCACGACTCTTTTGCGTTTGATATGTTACTCCAGATATTACTTCCGTTCCACAGTTATTCTGTTGAGAAGGCATACTCCGAGCTCCGTGAACTCCATCAAGACGGGCGGCATTTGGGTTTCTTTTGATGCTTGAAAAATCACTAACATTTTTAGTTTGATGATATGGCTCAGGATCTCCCAATCGTGATAGCCATAAGTCATTTCCAGGAGCATCAGGACGTCGACCACTGCCATGTCTTTCCCATGTATTCATGAAGAATTGGTTAACCTCAGGGATCAAATTCTCCTTGGGGCATTCAAGTAACCTAGCCAACTTCTTGGCACCAAGGGTAAATGCACTTCGTATCCTAAAGAAGTTACCTGACACAACAAAAACAAAATCCAAGCATGTAAGGAAGTCAACATCTTTCTGCATCTTCTAGCTTCTTACTGTATACAGAAAAGAAAGAGTCCAGTAAGCTAAGGCACAAGTTGCAAAGAATGCAAATTGCAGATTCACAGATTAGCATTCAATTATAAAGTACCCGTTTATAAGGAATAGGCAGCAGCACTCAATTACCTTTACTGACACTGCGTCCAAGGTTGTTGTTTTCACGCAAAGGGTCTATAACATTGAAATGTTTGGAAACAAAAGGCTGCCCTTGTGTCTCTTGAGCAGCAATATTAACTGCATAAACTCTACT
The DNA here is from genome assembly GCA_004349715.1 of Crucihimalaya himalaica. Classification (NCBI taxonomy): domain Eukaryota; kingdom Viridiplantae; phylum Streptophyta; class Magnoliopsida; order Brassicales; family Brassicaceae; genus Crucihimalaya; species Crucihimalaya himalaica. The sequence continues at coordinate 3,626,051 of SMJT01000008.1, read as the reverse complement.
ACAAGCTCTATAAAACGCTTCACTGACTCGTAACTCTCCAACATCCCTTCGAGGAGGCTCAGCTGCCAAAAATTGCATAGCAAGACAATCAGTACTGGAGACAGTTACGATGCACAACTTATGCAAAAGTAAGATGGACAGCAGTTCGTGAATACCTGTTACATCTGGTAGTGAACTAACTGGAACAGGGCCCCAGAGGCTAAGACAAAAATTCTGCCAGTCAAACTTACTAAAGAACTCAAGAAAACGATAGAGGACCTACAAATGCAAGCAGTCTGGTCAGCAAGATTGAAGAAGCAATTTTGACAGAATAAAGACTTTTCCATAACGACACTACCTCAAGGGGTCCAGAAAATGAGTTGTTGAAAAGATAGAATATGTAAAGAACCAAGGTTTCCAGGGCATATGTCGAAATAAGCCCATGGTGAGCACCCAATATACGGCTCTCGTAGTAACACCAGGCTTTAATCAATATAATACTACGCTTGAATAAATGGTTCTGGTTTATATAGTGATCAACCTGCATATAAAACAACATAGAGGTAAAGAAATCAAAAGATCTGCATCACTCAGGAAGAGAAAGCAAGTGGCATGTTGTCTTTGGTGGACAGCTAACCTCCTCAAGAAAGCATAATGTACACAGCCCTCCAATCTGATTGAATGATATATCCACCACGATATTCTCCACCAGACACTTAATTATCTTTACCTGAAACATTATACCAGTGAACAATTATTAGACAATCCAGTACGTCAAAGGACTCGACCTTACTTCCAATAATATCAACGGGTCATACACCAAAATTAGATGCGGAGATAAAAGAAGCATTCTAATTCGCATACTTCTGCCTGAATATACTGGACTTCTTTGACATGGAATTCAGCATTCTCATTCTTCTCTTCCTTTTCCAGCATATCGCGAACCAAATTCGCCCAAGAATCCTTCAGATTTTGGTTTGCGCTAAAAGCCGTTAAGTCGATATCTCCATCAGGCAAATAAGTCTTTAGAGGTACAGATCCAAACATAAAGATCTGGTAGACACGAAAAGTTACATTTAAGTCAAGGATTAGATAAGGATTAAGAAACCATTTTCTCAGGATATAAAAACGAAGTTTATCTTCCAAAAAAAAAACAGAACCTCAGCTATATCTCGGAAATAGGAACTAAACAACAGATAAATGAAATGAAGAATCCCCAAACAACTAAGAAAAAAAAATTCTAAACCAAACTCACATGAACCTGAGGGAAGCATTCGGTGATAAGCCTCCTAACGTAACTGGCAACAGCATTGCGGCGATCTTCGGAAGGCGGATTAGGCTGGATGCAAGCAATGAGCTTGGCAGTTCTATCCTCCGCCTTGGCCCATCGCTCGGCATCGAGCGGCCTTGTCACAGATGCAGCTTTGCCTGGCAATAAGCCGTTCGGAAATAAGACAGTGGGTGATGGCGGAGAAGCCGCCCAAGATTCATGCTCACCCATGCAAATATCTACCGTGAGATTCACCGACTTCGTAAACAACGAAACCTCTCCCTATAATCCAAACAAAGACCTTTACCAACCGTTACGTTTGCTTTAACGGTTGCTATAAGCAACCTTCCCTGATTATCTATCTATCTATCGCGGCTTCAAAGTCACAAGAAATGGGGAAAATCTAATTGCTGCGAACCTAAAGAACCTTCGATCTGCTTAGCTAATCTAACAAGTTAACCCCCAAACATAAAAATTTGTAAGAATCTAATTCAGGCACCGAAAAATTGGGCAAAAGAAGAAATCACAGATGGGGAAATCGAATTGAAGAAGAAGAAGAAGGTATCAGAAGAATGAAGAAAACCCTAGGAGCAAAACGAAGGAGACGGGAGTTAGATTCTAAAAACAGATAAGAGGGGGGCGGAAATCAATAAGAACCCTAGGATAAATCGAGAGAAAATCTAGCAGTATCGACGAATCGAGAGGCAAATGCGAGATTGATCAAGGTTACACTGGCGGACTGAAATCGTGCGGAAGAAGATGATGAAGAAGACATGACCAAAGATGTATTGTATATACTCATTGATTGATTAGGTTTTTTTTTCTTTTCTTTTTTTTTTTTTTAATCTTCTGTTGATATTATTATTCCTTTTTATCTTTTTTTGCTCTTTCTGAAAGAAGAGGAGTGTTTGGTGACGAGGATAGCCAATTCCGGGGAATCTCAGCCTCTCTCAGGGCTGCTTTCGTAATTAACATTTAATCTGGCTTTAAATTTTCCATTATGCCAATAATAATTGTAATGTCACACACACAAACACAATAATAAATTCCGTTTTTATCAATCATAAAAGCAGTTACTGTAAAACGATAAATGTACGTGTTTTCTGGTTTGAGTCTGCAAATATTCCACGAGCTCACTAGTTTCTTATGGATGTAAATGAAACCGTTCCATAAATGACCATGACTTTATCGGACCATGTGTCATTTTCGCCTTCTTCAAACCTAAGTTCTTTACGTTTTTAGCGAAAACGAATGTTCATATGCCTGCTTTGTTAAATGGGCCTACATAGGCCTTATAAATCGGCGTAAGTATCTCTTGTTTAGAAGCCTACGAATAAGAGTGATCCATGGACTAGGAGAAAAACTAATAAACAATTTAGCCACTATGTGTATTGATTATTTAACACATCAATTACGTGAAAACTAATTCATGTGAATTTTAGATAATAGATATACATGTTGATTAAAAAAAATTCGTTTTAGATGACATATATTACTTACGGTTTTTTTATATTTATGCTAACGACAAAAAAAAGGTATTTACGTCTTTACAACATTTTTATTAACTCGATTTGGGTCACCACAAGAAATGTAAACAAACGCATAGTCAGAAGATATTCCACTTATATACAACCAACCGTAGATTTTTTTTCCGCCTCATTAGACACGTGTCATGATCTCCTCAGTCGGCGTCAGGCTCTTGTCCAACCCACGTCCTGCTGACGTCAGCACCGGCCAAATACTTCTCCTTTGTATCCTGGCTTTCCTAACGATGAGCTTCGTATGCTGCCTGAGAACACCGTTAACGGCCTTTACGTAGTTTTTGGAGTCGTGGTCCCTCAAGACCGAACCTTCCGAGCCATAAGCTGCGCGTTGACTCAGCGTTTCGAGCGGGTGAGGGCGGTTTAGAAACGCACGTAACGCCGTGGGAGAGTAACCTTCGTTGCTCTTTTCTAAAACGTAGAGAGCATTTCCCGGTGGTAGCCAAGGGTGTGTCGGCGAGACGCTCTCACTCGGCTGTAGAATAAATACTTTCCCCATCGGTGAATACAACAGTTTCTGCAAAAAGCAAAACACAACCACGTACTTCAACATTCATTCGTATTTATTAGTTTGCGTTTGGCAAAGAAAAACTATAGTAAGACTTACATTATTGTTGAGACAAGGATGTGTACGGAATGACCCGTTCAACCGCTTGAGAACAAGAGCAACATGGTCAGGATAATTACACGAGAAGGCTCGTGGGACGATATCTCTATGCATCATCACACAGTGAACATGGCTCTCGTCAAGGCCAAGCTCCGCTAGAATCTTCTCACCGCCACAAAACACAAACGGTGAGCCGAACGTGACAACAGGCTTCATAGCTTCAGAGCTAACGAGTCCTCTAGAGATAAGCATCAGATTCACTATTAATGAGAGACTGCCTCCAAGAGAATGACCCGTAAACTGAAACTTAGCTCTATCTCCGTGTCGTGACAAGTGCTCTGTTATTTCTGGTAAGAATTGTTCGTATATTCCTTTTGCTGCCTCGTAAATTCCTCTGTGGACTAATACATCTGTATCCTGCAATATTCAATTCAATATCCTAAGGTCTCTACTATATAGGATGAAAACCATTCAAATACGAAAGCATTAGGGAAACCGAAATTAATAACCGAACCAAAAACCAAATATCCATTAGTAGTAGAGATAGAGATCTTTACCTCAAACTTAGTTGGCTCGAAGAAGAGGTTTGCTTTCCAAGAAGCTAAAGAATCAGATCCCTGCAATGACACAACACTAATTAGCACATTGAAGGATCATGATATTAGAAAGCAGAGGATGTGCTTGTAGTTAAAACTTTGAAATATATACCTGAATCACAAAGCACCTTGTGTATGTGTTTGGATCGTCGCAAACAAACCACTCACAAGGAGATGATTGTAGCGACTGCAACTCCTTTGCCGCTTCTAGCTTCTCCTCCTCACCCGCAGCAACCACCGCGGTCATTGTAGTCGCTGCAGCCTGAGCCGCAGCAGCTGATTTATAAACTGGATTGTTCGGTTCTGAAAAATCATACTCTTTGCATGAGTGAATGTAAGACGCAGCTGAAGCAGCAATATTGTAAGCAGAAGCAGAAGATGATCGTTGAGGTTGCTTCTCGGATTCTGATTCTAGAGATGTAATAACAGGGACCCGTGTCGAATCCTGCTCGAGTTTCTCTCTAAGTATCGCTGCTTTGGCTTTCTTTTCCAATGAAGATGTCACAAACTCTAACCCATAGTTTCTTCTCAAATCCTCACCCTTGATCCTCGGTATCGTGTAAGCCAAGTTACAGAGATAAGCTAACTGAGAAAGCTTTTTAGCCTCAGACCAAGAAACCTTCACAAGTAATCTAGAGAACGATTCACGTTCCCAATCACCGTTTTCAGATCCATAATCTGCAACGCAACCATCTTCTTCGTCTTTACAACCACACGTAACATCAACACTTTCGGCTGCAACTTCTCCATTTCCACTCTCCGATATTTGCTCCTTCTTCCACTGTCTTCTTATCTCAAGTAACCTCTCGACCCAATTCGCCTTCTTGGCTCCGTCTAGAGTTGGCTCAGTCTCAAGCTCAGTCTCATCGCTCTCTTTTGTGTCTTGACTCGTGTCCGTTTCAAATAGCAACGTTTTTATCGGATTCGGGATTATGGCGCTCGATATCTGAAACGAGAACACTCCAACAGATCGACTAGTTTTCATCCCTGGACCAGAAGGACGTATAGACACAGCAAGAATTCGGTTCTTATTACCGGACCGACAACACAAATGATTGTCCGAACTCGATCTCCGTATTCCACCACCTTTCACGACGAGATCTTGACTCGATAACGATCTACGGAGGCCGATATGTTCTTTTAAAACGTCATTCGCTGCAGCTGGAGATGTAGACGCCATAGCCGCATTAAATGCCATTCTTTATGAACAAAACTCCAATTCTAGTAAACAAGAGAAGACAAATATAATCCCAACTATTAAATACAAATATTAAAGAAAGAAAAAAAAGACAATCTTAATTTGTGTAGCCGTTCTTAATAGTTTTTTTTTTTTTGTCTCTTCATCAACAAGTAGTAGTAAAAATCTTTAACTATTTCATACTTAACATAAAAACGTTTAATTGGCTAAAAAGGTAAGAAACGTTTTAAATAGTTTGACTAGGGTCAACTGTTGGCATATATAGTTGGAATGTGTTATTATGAACCGATTTTAGGTGATTAGACAGCTATAAAATAAATGACAAGTCATTAAATTAAATATACCTACGAGCCAACTAACAACCTATATTTGCTCATGTCTCTCATAAGTGTGGGGTTCGAAACTTCGAATCTTAATAGTTGGACTGGGTCCTTCGTACAGAAGTGCTTCCACGTGCGCCATGTACGATGTGCTCATTGTATTAACATTTTTTCATTACAAATAAAGATAGAGAAAAGAGAAATAACGTTTTGTCTATTATTTTTTCTAACTCAAATAAATATATCTTTAATTTCTTCTTCTATTGATTTTTTTTTTGCTCGTTATTGATAATCCTTATAAATTTAAACGAACATTGATTTAGTTTCCTTTTGTTCGAGCAGAGGAGAAAAATAGCTAAATCGAAGAAAAGAGACAAAAATATGGAAATTTTGAAAAAAAAAAAAACAAAACAGACAAAAGCATATGATATGTGTAGTTCATTAAAAAATGGAGATTTTTACGGATATTCACGAGAATAATTTGGAAGAAACAAAACAGGGATTGAACAAAAAACAATTGAGTCTCGAGATGCGTTACCTTATTTCTGGGTGTTGATCGATGGCAAACAACAATGGAGGATCAAAACATCGTTTCTGAACCGTTGGATCAGGTAAAGATCAGGATCATCATTATCAGATCATCGCTTCTTTGAACGATAACAAAAGCCGAACACCAGATCCTTTGAAAATAAACGAGGCGGAGATTTCAACAATGTCAAAGAAGTGGAGATTTAAAAATACGTACGATGAAACTTAAACGAGAAGGTTACAAAGAGTCAGACCAGATTCTGAAACTTGTTCTTGTTTCTGAAAAAGATTCATGAATCTATTTCTCTCTCTCTCTCTTTCACAGATGTAGATGGAAGCCCGATTAATATATACGTAAAAACGAAAGAAGAGAGAGAACCAAGTCACGTGGAGGGGGAGAGAGAACCTAAGTAAGGACGTAAATGGCCTCGTCGTGGTCTTTGAATTACAGATCCGCAAAACCGTAGTAGTTGTTGGAGAGTAGGTAGGCGTTCTATTGCTTAATTAGCGAGAAGTTTTTGGTAAATATCGTTATGAAAAAAAGTAAATTTGTCGTTCTAATTTCGTATTTGTATCAACAAGTTTGCTTGATTACTTCGCAATTTTAGTCAAAGCCCAAAAATCTAACAAAATCGATTCGCTGGAGTGTTGAAATAAACAACAAAAACTGAAATGAATTTTTTTTCATACGACAAATGTTTGTGTTTGTGTAATAATATTAAACACGGAGAGCGAGGGTATTACCGTAATATTATATGGGAAGCGTGCGTGAGAGATGAAAATATCTATTTGACCGTGGAGTAAGAAAGGGTAAAAAAAGTAATTGCAGAGATGGGAAGTAAAACGAGCCAAATGTTCGGTTGCATGAAGCAAAGAGCGTCAGTAATCTCCACATATCATCCCCCAGGTGGTGGCAGCCGCCTTTTCGTTTCCTCCGGTTTCAAAATTTTTATTATTATTTGGGGTTAAATGTTATGTCAAAGAGACTTGTCCACTTGTCGTGTAAATAGAGACATTCATTTCATTATATTTATGGGCTTAACTAGTGGACTTATTATGTTTCTCCAAACCATTAGAAATGTTAAACTAAAGCCCATCATTAAATTGGCCCATTAGAAATAAGTCTTTTTTTCTGGTCAATGTGCAAATATGGTCGGTAAAGATTTTGAAGTACATCAGGATATGTCACACTGATCAACTAAAAGTGTTTATCTATAATCAAAGATAATAGAAGATAGCTGTATCCGAAAGAGGAAGACTCTAGATTGGAACCTTTTGATGATAGTGACAAAATTATAAAAGCTTTAAACTTAAAACAGTCAACAACAATCGTAACATACTTAATTTGAGAGAAAGTTAGGCTAAACCATAGAAAGCTTTCTGATAATGACGTCTAATTAAAAAAAATACGAATTAGATAGGTAATGGTTTGATATATTATCAATAAATCGTGATAGTTGCATGTGAACATATAGAAAATAGAAAGATAATGGGCCAACATTTGTAAAGAACACACTTACCTAACTCACCCGGGACTTAAAAAAATAAGCAAAAAAAAAAAAGGACCATAATGTTGATTTTATGAAGATTTGTTTCACCAACATAACCACAAACAAAAATCGAATATGCGAATAACTACTGTTTAATTTTTTTATTTTTTTTAATTAAAAATTCGAGGGAATATAAAGCTGACGCTAATTCCCTCTGCAACTTGAAACCCAAACCAAACCATCCTTATCTCTCAATCTCTCAATCTCAATCTCTTCGTCGAGTCTCCTCTGGAATCATCGAATCTTTTCATATTTACTTTTCGTGATTTTGATATTCCTTAGGAAAAATTAAAGCAGTTAACATTTTTCTATATAGAAAAAAGGAGACATCTCGATCTGAGAAAAATATGAATTCGACCATGGATGACGGAGTTGGAGGCGGTGGTGCGGCGGCGGAGTTTCTGCAGATTCGGTTGAACCACAGGCACGATCCAAAGGAGAATCAGTGCTCATCCGTCCTCGTTAAGCATATCAAAGCCCCTGTTCATCTCGTAAGTCTCTGATTCTGTCACCGGTTTATTTTTGATTGATGCGATTGGAGTTCGTAGTCTCTTTGATGATCTTTTTTTGTAGAAATTAATCCTAAAATTGTTCTGAACTAGAGAGTATAAAAGCTAGATTCGTGGAATTATCGCTTAAAATTGAAAATTGTGCGAGCTAAAACCGGTTTATTCCGGTTTAGGGGATTGTGCTAAATCGCTCTGGTTTGAAATATGATCAGGTTTGGTCTCTGGTGAGGAGATTCGATCAGCCACAGAAGTACAAGCCGTTTGTGAGTAGGTGTGTGATGAAAGGTGATGTAGGAATCGGCTGTGTTCGAGAGGTAGACGTTAAATCTGGCCTCCCTGCTACCACAAGCACCGAAAGGTTGGAGCTTTTGGACGATAATGAGCACATTCTTGGTATCAAAATCGTCGGTGGTGATCACAGGCTCAAGGTTTTCCCTTTTTTCACTTCCATGTCCTAAACTTTATCTGCTCAATTGAGAAATTTGGTTTCATGAGATAACGCAGAGTCAGAGAAAGATTGAATATTCTAATCGGATACATGTGTTTGGTCTTGCAGAACTACTCCTCCGTTGTAACTGTACATCCAGAGATAATAGATGAAAGAGCTGGCACAATGGTGATCGAGTCATTCGTGGTGGATGTACCAGAAGGAAACACCAGAGACGAGACTTGTTACTTCGTGGAAGCTCTTATACGATGCAATCTCAAATCTCTCTCCAATGTTTGCGAGAGAATGGCTGCTCAGGACAGGATATGAGTTATAGGTAGCTACTTAAGTTACAACCTTTATTTTTGGTTTCTTGTCTTTGGTCCTCTTCTTCCTTTGAATGTATATATAGTCGAAGAGTAGTGTATATTACCATTGAGTGTGGACAAGTCTTAAACCTCTAGTACTCCTATAGGACAGCTTTCATGGCTTGATTCCTCCAAGCGAGTGTTGTTGTGTAAGCTATAAACAGTAGCTGTAATTTACTAGAAATGTATGATTTATCAGAGTCATGATTGTATTTGAGAAAAATTTCGACCAAAAAATGAGTCAAACTTTGTTTCATGGGAGATAAGAATCCTATAATCTGCAAATGTTTTCTTTGCTAATCCTTAGATGGGCATAAAAACCATAACCCAAAAAACAGAACCAAACCAAACCGAAATAAGTGGTTTGGTTTGGTTATGGTTTTATCTAATAATCCATATGGTTACCATATTTCAAAAACCGTGGTTTTATGTTTGGTTTGGTTAAAAACCATAAAACCGAATGGTTTTTTTTGTTTTTCAATTGAAATTAAGATATGTATATATATATACATATATATATATTTGTTTCATATTAAGTTATGTTTATATTTATCCTTATAGAGATTTATATATATCTTCTATAATTTAATAATTTAAACTTTAAAAGTGAAATCAATAAATATAATTAAATAAATCATAAACTTCTAATAACGCAAATAAAGTTGCGACAGCAGATATCACATTTTAGATCCATATAAAAGTTCATTAACTCCTTTTATGGTCCAGACATTGATATAATTTCAAAATTGGCTGAAAACATCATCTTCTGATGCATACATTGACATTCAAACAAATATTAGAAGAAACAAAGTTTATGGATTTTTTACACGAAGGTACGTAGTTATGATTTTTACGGTGTCAAACTACATTATTAAATATTAATTATTTAGATATTTAAATATTACTAGTTTTATATATTCATTTCCATGTTTTTTTTATCAAAGATTCATAGGCAAAATGAAGAGACAAACAATCATGCCTAATGATGATTGACGATAATATGAGTTTTTTTTTTTAGTTTCTAATTTTATAGGTTTTTTTAAAAGTTTTTATCATATCTTCTAATTTTAATAGGTTTAGTTTAAATTGGGTTATGACTTTTTTATATTTAAGATTAGATTTTGTCTTTTAAAATTTGAATTTAAATTATTTAGTTAAATGACTCTTATTTATTATAATAAAAATATATTTGATAATTTGGTAAAAGCATGAGCAAAACCAAAAAACGGGAACCAAACCAGAACCAAGCCGAACCAAATATCCTACGGTTTTTTATATGGTTTTATGTTTTTTTAAACCGAAAAACCGTAAACCGAAAAAACAGAACCGAAACCAAACCGAACTACAAATGGTTTTCATATAGTTTCGTTTTTCGGTTCATTTTCATTGAACCGGAAAACCGAAAAACCAAAAAAAAAAAAACTAAAACCAAACCGAAAAACTAAACACACACCCTTACTTAATGATTTGCAAATGTTTTCATAACATAATTTTTAGCATTTATATAGTATAAAGAAATAAAATTTAAGGTGCGGGACCCACGTACTTGTTAGGAATGTCCACTTGTTGTAGCTCCAACCCAAACTCTGTATTCATGACATGATATATTTAAACAAATATTTATTCGTATTTGTGTGGACTATGTCCTTTTTCTTTCTAGAAATCAAGTACATTAGTTGAATTAAATAATCTAAAATAGTACTGTGCCGGTAACATCTACTTAATGATCATTGTAAATAATTTGAAAATGACGAACACCTAACCCGGTACTATCCTCTTCGTTTCATCATAAATAATTTCTCGATGACAAACATACTCCTGTTACGAACAATAAATGGAATTTGAAGGTATCCATCTGATAAGTATCCACTTGATCATTTTTTCGAGGCTTTATATACATGTCTCGAAAAAGTCTCGATAACGAGCAACGACAGGTTAATTTCCCGACAAGCCGGAAATGGATAAACGTCGGTGGAACCATAGAAAGAAGACCTATGCGTCTTGTTCCGAAGGTTTAAGTTTTCTCTTTTTTCTTGGTTCCTTCTCTTTATTCGAAGCTTAACTTATCGTTTGTGTTGGCAGAGGTGACTAGTGTTGAGTGGAAAGCTGTGACAATGTCAGAAGAAGAAGAAGATCTCATTTCTCGGATGTATAAACTTGTCGGTGACAGGTTATATTCTCTTTGTGCTCTTCTCCTCACTGTTTCATTCGTTTTTTTTTTTGTGGAGTTATGTAATAATGTATTTAGGCTAATTTCGTAATTAACTATAATATAATACGTGGCGGTTAGGTGGCCGTTGATAGCCGGCAGGATCCCGGGGCGTACGCCGGAGGTGATTGAGAGGTACTGGCTTATGAAACACGGCTTCTTTAGTTAGGTCAGTGTAGTTTGTATTTCTATATCTTCCCAGTTCTATCGAGGAAGACAAATAAATACTTTGCTTGTTTAATCATTGTGTTTCGAAGAAGTGTAAAATTAGTAGAAAGTTGTTTGTTATGACGCACATAATGTTGTGAGACGTGTTAATTAATCTGATTATGAAATATGAAGAATCTTTTAGATTTTTCACAAAGCCATACAAATTTTAGGTTTAGAAAGAAACCTAATTCGTTTGAAACCCTTGCAAAACTAAATTTTATGATATTTTGGAAATTAAGGGTTTGTGTAGTAGAAACATATGATGTGGTAGTAGTGAAATTTTAAGATTGCGAAAGCAGTTTTGAAGTTCTTAGTTCTCTGTTTCAATTTGTTTTTCTCAAAAACCAAACAGAAAGTTTTTTAAAAATTTAGACACAAATTAAATTACCACAAAAAATGTTAGTTTTGAAGAAAAGAAAAGAGATAATTTATTGACACTTTCAAAACTTTTACTTAATTTTAAAGTATTAAAAGTTTAAATTTTGCCTATCACGCTTTTTTATTTTAAAAGTCTGAAAAGTTCTTTTTAGTTTTCTTACAAGCTCTTTCTAGTTTTTATACATGTTAAGTTAGTATTTTTAAAAGTCAATAATTCATGACTTAATTTTTTAAAAAATCACACTTTATTAACTTTTTAAAAAAAATCTTACAGCCATTTAAAAAAAAAAAAATAGAGTTTACATTTTAAAAATGCATATCAATCACCCCATACACTTCTTTAAAAAAAAAACAGATTAAAAATTTGCTTTTTCTCAAGCCCAGTAACCCCGGCAAATTAGCAAATTTGTACACTATTTGCATATTATTGTGTTGATTTTTGGAATAAATTCAGAATAAATTTCAAAATTCAGAATAAAACTTGCTAATAATGTACTAATTGTATTAGCAAATCCAGAATAAAATTCATGCCGTCCGGTTTAGCTCAGTCTTAATTTTTGGGTTAATATATGTTTTATTCTGAACAAGTACTGAAATCAGAAGTTGTTTTATAATTTCTTGGTTGTATTTGTATGGCTTAAATTGATATCAATAATTATGTAGTAATCATTGTTTCATGTTAACAAAGTAAGGTATGACGTTAAGGAAAAAGATGTCTGTCTTATTTCCAACTGCTTTCACTTGTATTTTTCGAAGAGTAAGAAGATTCCATAACGACGACGAACGCAAATGTAGTAAGGCATAGATTCCGATAATCTCAGTGTCCACTGTCCAGTACTATCATTTTCTGCATAAAATACAATTTGTATCATTATATTTTATATATATATGTTTCTTTTTTTCTTTTTCAAACCAAATTATATAATTTATGGACAGAACTCATCTTTCACAAAAGGACGCTAAAAAGTCTGACAACTTTATTATAAAAGGATGAAACTAATGAACATACGATGATGTTTATCTATTTCCACGTGTCGTTGGATTACACGATCGCATTTACCGTGACCGCTTTGGAACCTTTGAATATCATGACGTTATGTAAGTTATACATATTACGATTATATTATGAAAGTGATGTACATATTTATTGGAGTCTACAGCGAAACTGGTTATGATTTGATGATTCTTACGATTTAGGTCTTAAATCATATAATAGCTATGCGGATTCATTATGATGAATTTAATATGTACGTACTCGTTCGGCTCAACGCTAATAGGATAGATCTCGTATTGACGATCTTTTTTGTTTTTTTTTCGGAAATAAAATTTATTAAAATTCTAAAACCATCAATGATCCACAATTTTTTTTGGCGCTCTATATATATAACGTAGTTCGTTTGTGGATTTTAATACTTTTTGGAATTATCCATCATCCACCGTTGAGCACATTGGCTTAATCAAATATACCATATGTTAACAGAATCATATCTAAGAATACGATATTGGCATTACGTGGGAATAGGCCAATAGGAAGCATAACAAAATTGAAATAGATAGAAGGAGACTATGTGACCCACGCGGCTCCTTCCTTTAAATTTTTGAACTACAAAAAAAGGAAGAAGCAAGTTCATGTCATTATCTACGCGCACCAAACTTCAATTAACTTCGTCTTCGCCGAAACTTCCTTATCTTTTACAAATCATAATAATAATAATAACTATACATTATACATTCTGGTATATATATATCACTGCCGTGTTATATCTATCCCAAAGGTTTTGTTCGAGAGTAGGAGTTAGGGTTAAAGCCTTTAAAATTAATAACACATATATAATTGTATACAACACATGGATTGATCTGAAAAATCTGTGTACATGAGATGATACATGTTCTTTTAGTTTTGAAACCGTAATCATTGCTGAAATAGTCTATCATATATTGTAGAACGTACGCAAAATAGTTGAATCTATAGCAGTATGGATCAGTTTGCGTTGATATCTCTAATTCATTCAAAACATGCATGAGAGCTTTTCTACTTTTTATCATTCCCCTAAAATAATGTCAGAAAAAAAAAAACAAATTAGTAGTCTTTAAAGAATTCTCAAAAATTAGTCCAGTTTAAAAAGGATTAGCTTACTTTGTAAGTTCTATTTCTTTTTCTCTCGATTATCTCGTAGACTCTAACCTCGAACAAAATCTATATTAATCAACTTTCCAATTGTAACAAAGGTGGTTTTATTTCAATTTCTCCGGTGAATCTTTCTAGTTGCTTCTATAAGAAACTGCTTATGATCTCTAGGTTAAAAGCTTCCCATGGATCTCTTTAATTCGAACGATATAAGAGTGTGCAATAGTTAATTACGCATAATTAAAGCATGATTATCTTTTATCATTGACAAAGAAAAGCCATGTGCACGTAGTCACGTCGATGCCATTTCTTGGACATTGTACTCATTTTATTTAATCTTTATCTTTAAACTATGCTACATTAATCAATTTATACCATAGTTAATAACTTAATTAATCTCCACCAGCACTGATTAGCAGCACCTAAGCACTGTTTAACAACAATTGAAATAAGAATAAAGTTGTATATATAACCGATAAAGCTACACGATTAATTGTATATAAGAAATTTGTATATTAATCGATGGTAAAGTTAAATAGTAAAAGGATTCTAGATAACATGACACTATCGGTCAAAACATCATCATAACTTGATTATATCACTTTATCGCCAATAATATATGAACATCATAACTTGTTCATATATATATATATTTTCCTATGAACACGCACTATCAATTCATCGTGTGAACGAGAAAGCCAATCTAATAAGACTAATTCTTCACATACTTTTAGGGTACCAAATTTTATATTTTACCCCACAAACCCGTACTTACATAAAATTTAGAGTTTTACCGAAATTTAAAATGAAAACGAAGGATATTATTATACTAAATAGGAATTTATGGTGAGATTTTCTATAAGACGAGATCAAATTATATAATACATAGATGACATCACGAACCTTACGTCATCTAAAATACACATTCGACGGGATCTAAAAACGCGGATACGAATTTGAAATATTCTTGGTCTAACTTGTTTTATTTTAATCGAGTGGATTTAATTAATTAATGATAAATATATAATCGCTCAATAGCGATATTAATAACATGTTTTTTTAAGGAATTAAAAAGAACAAATAAAAAAAGGAAACATAAAACTTTATTAAAAATAGAAAGAAAGTAATGAAAAATTCATGTCACCCTTTTGTCAATTTCTTTCCAACTTCATTTTCTTTTCCCCACACCTGCTTGCCTAAGCTTTTACGATTAAAATAAATAAATAAATAAACAAACACAATAAAATCAGAGACACACATCATATATGATATATACATACACATACTTAATACACAGAGTCAGAGACAAAGCTCATATCTCATCAAACTCACCAAAGCTTCTCTGATATGGTAATAAAGGAAGAGACGTTAACGGAAGAAAAGCTTGTGATTAACGAGCTGGAGCAAGGGAAAGAGTTGGCGAATCGTTTGATGAACAATTTGAGAATCCCTTCTTCTAAAGAATCAAACAAGAGTTTGATCTCTGGAATCCTCAGTTCTTACGAAAATGCAATAGTTATGTTGAGTCTTAAGAGAAGCCCCGAGAGAATGGATCAGAGTAACAAGAAGAGGTAAACAAGAGATTATTAATTTGTGTGTTTATGAGTTTTGTGTCTGATTGTCTTTTCTTGTTTAATTCTTGATCTGCAGAAGAACATCGGAGAAGAAGACGTCCGAGAAAGTTAGGATCTATGTTGGAACAAGCCAAGAAAGAACTTCTCTTGATGATGGTTATTGCTGGAGAAAGTATGGTCAGAAAGATATTCATGGATCCAAGAACCCTAGGTTAAAAAATAAATCATTACGATCATCTTTCTAAGCATCACATTGCCAAATTTTGAAAGTTTACTCTGTTTTGTAAATACAGAGGATATTATAGATGTACACATCGATTCACACGAGGGTGTTTAGCGGTGAAGCAAGTCCAAAAATCAGATGCAGATCCTTTGAGCTTCGAAGTCAAGTATTTAGAGAGTCACACATGTAACAGCAAACTATCAAACACCAAAGAAGAACGAAACAGAGTACCTGAGCTACATGTTACAGAGAAATCTGAAGATATAATCAAAAAACATATGAAATCTGAAGAATTGATGTTAAGTCTCGACGATATGGAAAAGAAGAAGGAGATTTTCAGAACGTTTTCATTTTCAAATCCCGAAACGGAGAATATATCCGAGTGGAAAAATCTGTCTCCTACAAGATCAGAATCTGGAATCACCAAAGAGTTGTTAACGACATCCTCTGTTTCTGTCGTGAGTTCTCCAACGAGTGATTCGTGTTTCGCTTCTTTGGAAAGTATTCTCGATTTAAGTCATGATTGGTCTTTGATGTATAATAAGTAGATCTGATTGGGCTCTAATACTCCCTTTGGGCTTAAAATGCGATTGGGCTCTAATAGTCCCATAAGTTAAGTATTGCGTGCAATTATTATTTGACGAACTTATAGATCAAACATGTATTGTGATTTATTTGACTTTGAAAATCACGAATATATTTTAGAACATTTATTATTCTTGCGTGACCAAAACAAAACAATTATTAATTCTTGTTGATTTTCTATATCTTCTTCGGTTTCACTTTGTAATCAAATCCGATTATAGGTTTTTTTTCTGTGTTTTATATTGAGACGTTTGACAAATTCATTTCAATTGTTTTTTAGTGGTCATAGGTAGAATCGTAATAGCAAAATTGGATTCAAGGAGTTTAATAAAAAAAACTTACAAGAAAATATACCAATTTCTAGATAAATATGCTCTAAATTATCCGGAGATGTTAAACAAAGATATTCAGCTAAATACATCTCTAGTCACAACATCGTCCTTCACGTCGCTCTCTTTGGAAGTCTCATCCCAAACCCACGCTTCAATTTCTCAATCCTGGACCATCAACAAACCAACCACAAGATCACATAACTTTCTTGTCAAGAAAGAGCAAGTAACAAATAGTGATGTAAAAAGGCTTACGTTGGGGCTAGTTTCCCGAGGCAATCGAGCTCTTCACCGGTCTCTTCATCTATGACTCTACCCGTAATGTCAACAATGTAGGATCTATCTCTGTCTGGAGGAAGACCTCTACCCGCAAGCAAGTCCAAATCTTTACGGTGAAGCTCTCTTCCGTTCACAAACACTCCAGTGGTTCCACCTGAGCAGTTCTCTGGCATTGGATAATTCAGCTCTTCTATGAATGGCTGCAACAATAAGGATTTCGTAAGCTTTACAACTTATTGACAAGAAGCAATATCAAAATGTGTTTACCGGTAATATTCCAAGGCCTGGACCTCCCATTACTCCCCAGAATCCAGCTCTGTAATCATACCTAGAATGTCCCCAAAACACACATTAACAGTTATGAAGAAGATGATCACAAAAGAAAGTGGAATCGAATTCGAAATATTTACCAGTAGTTTCCCGGCTGAATGACTCCGGCTTGCTTCTCTGCTTTTCTCAGCAGACGTTCGGTTAAAGGATGACCATTTATCGAAACATTGCTTTTGTTCCCTTCATCATTCTGAATAGATTTTGTCAGATCCTTGAAGCTTTTCTTAACAATGCTCGCGAATCCGTTCTTCTTGGACCTTTGCTGCTGATCTTTAGATACCTTACTGTTATGATGATGAGAGTAGTCATTGAAGGAAACTTCCATCTCACTTGCAAGCGAAACCTCTTTCATGGAGTTCTGTCTCATTGCAGTCTTGCTCAGTGTGACCTTGTCTTGTTCTGAACGAGAGCTACGGCTGCCTGCTCCAGACCGGTCGTGATTGATCGAAGAGTAGTCAACAAAATTTTCGTGAAGAAGTGAATCTTGAGCTTGAGGAAGAGGTTTAGCTGTTAGACTGTCTGAGCTTAGCTCGTCCTCGGAAAGGCTAGCGGAATGAGAATGAACGTGTTGCATATCTTGAGACACGTCTGAAATCAATCCCGGAAGATCTCTTGGTTCATCATCTAAAGAATGAAACACATAACCAAGAAGATCATAGTCATCAGAAGTGTAATCAGCAGCTACGCGGGCTTCTCCTTGTCTCGTAAGAGGTGTGTTTGTCGAGAGAACGAATTTGTTATTAACAACAGATAATTCTAACAAACAAGAACATGCTCCGCATCGCACTTTCTGCTGTTTCTTTGTACCAGTCTCTGGTTTCTTTGGCAGTTGCAGAAGCTCAAAGCAATTTTGACAGGTTATAAATGGAGCACCACCTGCCAAAGGGCGGATATGACGAGAGCCGCCTGATAATACAACTTTAGGAGGACGAATCCGTGAAAGAGCGTTTACTTGAGCATCACTGAAGTTACTAGGCCATCTTCCATGAGGCTGTAGACCACGAGAACCGTAAGTTCTAGGATTATGCGGTGGAGCAAAACCCACAACACTCTCATGTGGATAAAAACCGGCATTATAGGGTGCATCAGGGATCACTGGAGCTGAACCTCGCCAGTATTTATTATCATAACAGTGGTAACAAGAGCAAGATGAGTGATGAAAATGTCCGGTTTGCTGCGGGTGTGCGTCAAAGAGATCATGACCGTTGTTATTATTACCAACATATTGCCCCGAGAAGTAAGGATGAGATGGTTGCAGCGGATGAGGACCTCTTCCATGCATTGGGAACCTGTGAGGGTCTCCATAAGAGGGATGCATCAGACTATGGTGCATAGAGACTTCGTTGTTGTTGTTGTAAGGAAATTGCGGTTCAGGATGTTGATGGTAATAAGGACCTCCAACAGTGTGATTTCCTGTACTGTGAAACCGCATTGGAGGCCCCTTGTTTAACCCCGAGGCGGACGAAGAACTAGTAACCTGTTCTTTAGGTTTCTCACTGGCCACATTGCAAGACTGAGAAAGCTGTTCTTTGAGCTTTTCCAACTGTCTCAGAAGTCCAGCTCGGTCTTGCTCGATTGCTTCATTGCTCTGATCTTTCAAATGTTTCTGGAACTCATGGAGTGAATCTGGAAAGTAGTTAGTAGAAGAAGAAGTGCCTTCATCACAAGGGTACTTTGAAATAGATAATCTGTTGATGACACTTTCAGAATCACATCTCTTGGTTGTTTTTTTCCTATACCGATCCAAACCCGATTCTTGTCGGCCCGATTGAGATTTTGGGTCATCTTTATCCCCTAACATAGA
The DNA here is from genome assembly GCA_004349715.1 of Crucihimalaya himalaica. Taxonomy (NCBI): domain Eukaryota; kingdom Viridiplantae; phylum Streptophyta; class Magnoliopsida; order Brassicales; family Brassicaceae; genus Crucihimalaya; species Crucihimalaya himalaica. The sequence goes on along the minus strand of SMJT01000008.1, from coordinate 3,607,109 downwards.
TCTGTTACCTTGTTCAAAAGAAGAAGCTTTTGAACAAGGATCACTCTCAACAGCAACTGGAACATTTTGCTGGTGTCTCAAAGAAGCAGAATTTGAAGGAACATCAGAGTCAGATGAAGTATCACTAGAATCCACAGTTGCTTTCTCTGGGGAACTAGTAGAGGTAACTGAGATTGGTTTGGCTCTATCTTCGACGGACTTGTCTGAAACAGAATCTGCTTCACGCTCCTTGATTTTGGCTGTATGTAAAACAAGTCTCTTTTAGGGTAAAAGCATAAGAAAAAGAAAGAAGCCACTTAATTCAAATCAACCAAAACCAGATCAGAAGCTAATAAACGTCGATCGTAAAAACATCAAAACAAGAACTAAGTCTCTACAATGATTCCACCAAAAGCACAGTCATCAAATGCTACAAATTTGGGCATTAATTGTTGATTTTTGGGAGCTCAAAAAGTGAAGAGAACATACCACGAAGAACAGTGAAGCAACCACCGCACTGGAAAAAGGGGGAATCTTGGGGTTCTGATAAGAGATTCTCGCACTTTGGGCAACGAACTAACCTTACTTTGGTCGACTCGGCCATTTACTTTTCAATTAAGCAAACCCAGAAAACGTCTGATAAAGAAAATCACCCAGAAATTAAAGAGAGGAATACCCAGAAAGAAGAAACAATGACTTCTCAGTGGAACAAAGGAGAGGAAAAAAAAAAAACTGAACCTTTTTAGCTCAGAACTATCTTCTTGATTGGGTTTAGCTTCTGCTACTCGATCCCTTCTTGATTTTCTCGGGAAAACCAAACCGGAAGAAGAGAAAATCACAAAGAGAAAAAGACAGAGGAAGAAAATGATGTCTGAAAATATAAATAAGAACTGTGGAGTTGATAAAGTAAGAGATTAGTGGAATCTCTGTCTCTCTCTCTATTTCTCGTTTTGGTTAATAGTTCTCGTTGAGTTCGAAGTTTGGTCTTGTCGTTGGGAGAAAATCTGATGTTATGCTTAGTTTCTGCAAAATTTCGCTCCTTTTCACACGGCAGAGTATTAACAAACATCTCTTCGAAAAGAAACGACGTCGTTTACATTTTTTAAAAACGAACGACGGCGTTTTAACTGTGAGCGTTTACTAGTAGTTGGGTAGTTTCCATTATATTCCTTCTCTGAGCTGTGACGCAACCACACTCCGTATTTTACTAACGGCACTCTCAGTTCCGTCTAAATTCTCTGCCGTTAGTACGTTGTGTTTATGCTCACATGTACTTTATTTTCATTTTTTCACCCTTTTTTTTCTTTTGAATTATTGCTGTAAAAATACGAAATGGTTGGTTTTTTATTGTATTTGTTCTTTGGTAGGTGTTTATACGTTATCTCTTTCAGTGAGCATTGTGAAATTCAGTGGGTTATTATGGATAAAGAAAGAGCAACACAAACAAGAATTACCAAATTACAAAGAAAATGAATAAGTTTGGGGGAATTTTGCTTTTGCTTTTGCTTTTATATATTAACAACCATATACATGATAGCTTTTCTTTATAGCTTCTATGTCAGCGACCACTGAGGTAAAAAAGAAAAAGCAGTGTTTTGGCCTTTGTTAAAAGATGTGACAGACTAAAGATATATACATAGCATTCATAAATTACAAGAAAACAAAATGGCCGAAAAATTATTACAAAAAAAAAAAAAGATGTGACAGACTAATGATATATAGCATTCATAAATAACAAGAAAACAAAATGGCCGAGATTTAAAAAAAAAAATCGAGAAAAATGAGATAATAAAAAGAGAGGAAATTATTCGTAAAATAAAAAGGTCAAAGAAGAAGACGAACGTTAAATTAAAGTGGTCCATGTGTTCATTTAGTGGAACCCAATGCCACACCAAACGACCCACCCCATCGAAGCTTCACCACATTTTCTCGTGTGTTTCTTTTGACTCTTTTCAAAACTCTTTTTTTTTTTTTTATGACTTCCACTTTAAGAATTTGGATCTTATCTAACTACTAAGTATTAACCACAGATGAAGACGCAATTTTAGTGGAGCATTTTACAGAATTTTTTTTGATCTTAACAATATAGACTATTAAAATTATAAACTTTTTAACATTTTCAAAATAAAAATGCTCAAAAAAAGATCTCTGAAGTGGATGGAAAACCACGGAAACGAGACTTAACTGCTTTTTTGAGACAACAATTGGTAATGGATTATGCAATAATAGCGCTATTGGTCTACTTCGCATTGATTTTACACTTTCTTGTGAATTTCATTATTGTGATGTGTTCCTTTTTTCTTTCTTTCTTTAGCAGCCTTTCTACTTATGATGATGTGAATTTGATTGTAATACTCCTCGATGTTATTCATATAAGTGTTCACTGTTTTTAAAATACTATTGTACGTACGTTTTTATCCTGCATTAGATAATATATGGTACGTCGTATAAATTGTATAGATGAACAGATGGAATTCATAAGTTATGATGATTAGTTGGAATCAAGCTTTTGAAGATGCTTGTTGAGAACTTTAGCATTAATTTACTTTATAGAGGAAGCACTTTAGTAACGGCTTAAACTATACCCAACAAGAAAAAAATAAACTTCTAACGGGAAACAATAGCCTTTAACTCTGTTCAAAATTTTATCTTACAGATGGGCCATATTAGATTTGAACCAAGAAGCCCATGTGCGCCTGCCTACTCAGCTCATTTTTAATAGAGTAACAAATTACAAATTTACCAAGTTCCGAAGACCTAAATCATTGACCGAGTCAATAACATGTTAGTAGAATATTGTCAGAAGTATCATGAAAATTTCAAAGCTATTATACACATTGCTTCACATGTTTTGTCCTTGTTGTTCTTATTCACTTGTGTTTTCTACCAAGTTTCACATTTTTCTTCTGACACTTCCTGAACTGGTTAGTATAATGGCAACTGCTAAACGACTCCGATATATTATTATTCTATCGTTATAAAACGTTGATTGCATGTTGATACACGTTTCACTCTATCCCTATACGTTTCATCAGAGCTTCTATATGATGTGATGGTATTAAAATCCACCAATTACGTACTGTGCATGAATGAATAAAAATGTATATCTCGTTTCATTACAGTTTATTCGATTAAATTTCAAGTTACACATGAACCAGTACGTAATTATAATTATTTTATGGAGCAAACAAAATATTAAAAAGGAGAAAGAAAGGAAAAATTACATTTTTGTTGTAGGAATCCTTATCGCAGAGAGGATCTGATAAAACATCTTCTTCTTCTTCTTCTTGTAATTATCGACGACGACTTTGGCGTTTTTGGTTCTCTTCCACCACTTGGTCTGAAAGACACCGCACAATAATTTACCAGCAGTGGAATCAGAGGAACAGCAAAGATCCACGACGGTGCTGGCCGCGCGATTCGTCATTTCCCCCAGATCGGACGGCGTACGAGAACAATACAATTTTCCGGTGCCGACGAGAGAAGGGAGAGACATGAAATGGCGTTCAATGATGTGAGTAAGAGAGACGAGCTCGTAGGAATCATAGAGTGGGCTTCCACAATCCCATAGTATACGATCATTATGATCATCATCAACCATATTCTTCGTTTTCTCTGTCGTGTTTTTCATGAATGATATGTGTGTGTTTCGATGTAGATTTCTGACAGTGAGAGTGTGTCTTTTTATTTTAAGTGTTTAAGGTTTTTGTTTTCTTCCTCTAGTTTTGTTTTCTGGTCGTATCGTCTTATAACATCCTAGCTGGCGAGATTTGTTTCTGTTTCTGACTTTTAATGGATTATTGTTTTTTTTTAATCACTGATAAAAATCCAGAAAAGGAGAAAATATATACACAATTAAATTACTAATTTGTTTCATGAAAAAAATAAATATAAAACGTACAAGAAAGACTAAAACAATTACTGGTTTTTGTTTTGTTATTACATCACGGAATGATTAGTAAAAACAATATACGAAAAATCGTATAATCAATCATCAATCCATGTCAATATATGTGAAATGGCATAAAAGAGGTGACATGAATTTAATTAAAAATTAAGAACAAACATAGTAACATACCAAAGACACTCGACTCGAGTGAGATTGGTTCGTTTAAAACTACATTGGATCCGATGTACCCGGTTTGCATTGGATCCGATGTTACAAATAATGGTTTAAGTCTTTTAGAAACTTTACTGAGCAAATTAAAAATCCAATATATTTTATTTCTTTTGATCGACTAGTAGCTGGAGCTTAGATTTGTTTCAATTAAAGTGAGATTGGTTAGACAAAAAATATACTTGAATGAAAATTTAATGGGGGTGACAAGATACAAAAATGGGCCGATCATAGGCCCAATATGTAGTAGCTAGCTGAGAGTGAGGGTTTAATAAGCATGGTTTAGTGTAATCATTATCTTCTTTAGTAAAAGATAATCATCTCCGCTGCGCAAAATAAAAGAAAAATATTAAGCTTTTGTAAAATCCATCGATCGACTTTTAAAAAGGTATCCGCGCCAGAGAGCTAATTTAATCAATTTCATTTCTTCATCTTCTTCCTCTCGAAACCCTAGTTTTATCCCCAACAACAACATTCAAGGACCATGCCGAGGGAGATTATTACGCTTCAGGTTGGACAATGTGGGAACCAGATCGGGATGGAGTTTTGGAAACAGCTTTGCCTTGAGCACGGCATCAGTAAAGATGGTATTCTCGAGGACTTCGCTACTCAGGTCCTTCTTCTTCTCCTTCTTTTTTTTTTTACAATTATGTGTACTTGATTTTTAGGTATTTACAAGTCTGATTGCTTATGAATGGTTTCTCGATTTCTATTACTTGAGAATTGAATACCATTGTGATTTATTTATTCTTTAACTTCGCATGTGCTGAGAAAAGCAATTAAGATGATGACTGCTTTAAGAGTAGCTTTGCCTTTGGGCTGTGGATTTTGATGCATATCTAAAAGTTTTTGGAATTTTGTCTAGGGAGGTGATAGAAAAGATGTGTTTTTTTATCAAGCGGATGACCAGCACTATATCCCACGAGCTCTACTCATTGATCTGGAGCCTAGAGTCATCAATGGCATTCAGAATGGTGATTACCGCAATCTTTATAATCATGAGAATATCTTCGTTGCCGACCATGGCGGTGGTGCTGGAAACAACTGGGCCAGTGGATATCACCAAGTTTGTTCATTCCCTTCTTCTTTCAATTCCATTAGTCTTCTTGTTTCAATGGATGTTTATCACGAGAGACCAATTTGGTCATTAGATATCTCATCTTTTCTTCACTTGCTAAATATGGCCAGGGGAAGGGTGTTGAAGAGGAAATCATGGACATGATAGATCGAGAAGCTGATGGAAGTGACAGCCTTGAGGGATTTGTTCTTTGCCACTCTATTGCTGGGGGAACTGGCTCAGGTTTTTTATTTTTTTGACAATCCCTATCTTAATTTAACTTTCTTCATCCATGGTCTCTATTCTGCAATACGTTTGCTAATTGATAAGTGATGTTGCGGAATTTGGAATGTAGCCTTTATGAGTTAACACTCTCATGTTTATTCACTGCTTCGTGTGATGTAAATGACTCTTTTTTTTTCACGTGAAGGTATGGGCTCCTATTTATTGGAGACTCTGAATGATCGCTATAGCAAGAAGTTGGTTCAGACATACAGTGTATTTCCCAATCAGATGGAAACGAGTGACGTAGTTGTCCAGCCGTACAACTCACTGTTGACGCTGAAGCGGCTTACGTTAAATGCCGATTGTGTTGTTGTCCTTGACAACACTGCATTGGGAAGAATAGCTGTGGAGCGTCTACATTTGACCAATCCTACCTTTGCTCAAACGAATTCTCTAGTCTCAACTGTGATGTCTGCTAGCACAACAACTTTGCGCTATCCAGGATATATGAATAATGACTTGGTTGGCTTGCTTGCATCTTTGATCCCAACACCAAGGTGTCATTTCCTCATGACAGGATATACACCCTTGACTGTTGAGCGCCAGGTAAGATATCTCAATGAATTTAATATCTGAGACCATCATCAATCACAAAACATTTTTATGTGTAGCTACCGTTGTATCTTGAACATGAATTCTACATGTTATGTTTGGCATTTTTAAAGCCAAAGTGTGCAATGTTTCATTTTATTGATTTCCTGCTCTCTTAACTGAATTGTTCTTGGCAGGCTAATGTCATTCGTAAAACTACTGTGCTGGATGTTATGAGAAGACTTCTACAGGTGAGCTGTATGCTTTCTCCAATATTTTTTGGAAACTTGAATCAAATGTTTTTCTAACATGATTGTATTCGCAGACAAAAAATATCATGGTTTCGTCTTATGCTAGAAACAAAGAAGCTAGTCAGGCAAAATATATATCAATATTGAATATAATTCAAGGAGAAGTCGATCCCACTCAGGTACTTTTACCTAGCCGTTTTTTGGTCAACTTATTGAGGATAAATTGGTTTAATTTTTCTTGTCAATGTGATCCGCTCTGTTGTTTCACTTCTTGGTACTAGGTGCATGAGAGTTTGCAGAGGATACGAGAAAGAAAGCTTGTTAATTTCATAGAGTGGGGACCTGCAAGCATACAGGTTCTAAACGGATTGTGTATCCAACTTAGTTATTGCTTTCGGTTTGACCATGCACTTGCATCAACAATTTTTTTCATAACTTACTTTCAACAGGTTGCGCTTTCCAAGAAGTCTCCATATGTTCAAACAGCCCATAGGGTAATCTTAAATCACTTTATATATATCTGTCATCATGAGAGTTGGTACTCCTTACAATTTATGTCATAGACTGCCCATTCCTGCTTTAGAAAATACAATGAAGACTCTTATTCTAGTGGTGTATTTACTATTTCAGGTCAGTGGTCTTATGTTAGCAAGCCACACAAGTATCAGGCATCTTTTCAGCAAATGTTTGAGCCAATATGATAAATTGAGGAAGAAGCAAGCTTTTCTTGACAATTACCGAAAGTTTCCCATGTTTGCGGTAAGTTGACTGCATTGCCTTTGTTTGGCTGATGTTTTAGTGCAACCCATCCAGCTTTGACAGTTCGACATGTTGGTATGGACAGGACAATGATCTTTCAGAGTTTGATGAATCAAGGGACATAATTGAGAGTTTGGTAGATGAATATAAGGCCTGTGAGTCTCCAGATTACATCAAATGGGGAATGGAGGTATAGAAGCTTTTCCCATCTATAGTCACACTTGTGGATGAACTCGAGATGATAACTGTATATGTGTCTCTCTCAGGACCCTGAACAGCTTATGACTGGTGAAGGCAGTGCGTCAGGAGTTGTTGATCCTAAGTTGGCGTTCTGATTATAAATAAATAGAAAACCAGAGTAAGTCATATGATGTTTCACATTTAACTGAGATTATTCAGGTCATCATAGGTTTACTTCATAATGGGTTTTGGTAGGAGCAGTAGTAAGTGTTGGCACGTAAACCTTGAATAGTGTTATGATGTGGATGAGTATCAATCTATGAGATGAATGTGTGTTTCTGGGTATTCTCTAGATGGGGAGCACATAAAGTTGCATCTCCTCAGGAGCAGGAATCTAGAATCTTGAAATTGTATGTTTTTATGGGTGTTTTAGCTTTCATTCAACCAACTCATGTTCTTCATGTGTGATGACGCTATGGTCAAAAGATTCAGAAACAGAGATAGCAGCAAGAAGCATCTTGTGTTGTGTTGATGAAGGAATGGATTCTGTTTTCTTTGTATATATGCTAATCTAAACTCATTCTTGTGTGTGTTGATTGCTCAATGGGTTTGGTGTATGACTCTTTACGCCGTATGATTGGTCTACACTCTTTTGACTGTTTATACGACGCCGTTGTTGAAGCAAATCAAACTTGACCAAGGAAAAAAAAAAAATTCTTGGAATCCTATGTCAGGATTTAGAATTCCGGGAAAATATGTTCTAAACTTGTTAAACGATAAACGGTCCCTTAACAACCCGACATTCTCTGCGATTGATTTGACCTTTGAGATGCATGTGACTCTCGATATGCTTAGTTGTAATATATACTATTACTCGTTTATTAGCTTAGGGATGGTTAAACACAATCTGACCAGTAAACACACACAAAATCTGACGATGGACCTATAACTACTCTGAAGTCTGAATTAACAACACTTATAGCCGTTACATATATATTTGATTCAACAAGTAAATATAAAAAACGCATTGCATAATTATTATTTTCTAATTCGTATGAATAAAACAAACAAACAAACAAAAAGGACACAACTTGGCTTACTTATAGTCTGTACCACCGAAAAAACCCAAATTATTTTTCCTTTTGATATAGATAGATGACTATAAAGTATAGAACTGAAAAGGCGAATCTCATCACATGGCCGATCCCTCATTTTTATTCCCCCTCCAATGTTTTTCTGGTCGTTAACTATAAAACATCTCTTTATTAGTTCATATAATACTTTATTATTTATAAATATTTATAAATATAATATTCAAAATTTAGAGAAACATGTAAACTTTGCAACAGAGTTTAGTTTACATAAATGTAGAAGATTTTGATAGTCGTGTACTATTCTTGTCGAAAACCTAAAGAGACTAGTTATCTAGATTATCGTGTTAATTAAAGCGTGTTATGGTAATGGTAGCCAAAAACAAAAAAAAACAAAGATGACTTCAAAAGGGTAATGCACATATTGCAAAGTTTAAAAGTCGATCCGATTCGTATGTCAAAAAAATTTGATTCCTCTTTTTGGCAAAATTAAAAACCACATGTTAATATTTTTTTAAAAACGAAATCCACCCCTGTTTAATAAAAATGAAAGAACCAGCCATACTCAACGCGTATAATTATGTATATTTAGGAAGCCTTAACTTTTTGATATGTGTCAAACTATTTGGAAAGACGTGTGAAATTTATGGATAGTAAACAAATTAGAAAGACATAAAATAAAATAATCATAAGCATTATTAGATTAGACACCATCTAAATATTCTGATACCCAAATTTGGAAACTTATAATTTAAAGAATAATACATGTTATTTTTCTCAGTTAAATAAAATTCCAATTCAAAAATGTTGACGGACACTAAAGAATAGTAAAAGATCAAAGGAAGCATCCCACGAAGGGTCAATTAGAAAATTCAAAAGACACGTGTCTGTTAACATAATTTGAAGAATCTAAGAAAATGGTGAGTGATTACAGGCTACATCCGGTAAACGTCGACTAGTTCTGTCCTATAAAACCGCGTACGTTAGCCCATTACGTAGTCTCCACAGGGTTTCTTGTTCTCCGTCTCTCTCGCCGGAGTTCTTCACGCCGATATATTCATTTTTTCAGATTCGCCTCTCTCCTTCGTACTCTTATTTAATCTTTCCACCGTAAAATCTTGAGATGGCGTCGAAGAACTCCGTTGCCGTTCTCGCCTTGTTTGCTTTCGTTTTCGCCGTCATCTCTCCCTTCGCCGGCGCTCAATCCTTAGCTCCTGCTCCTTCTCCCACAAGCGATGGTAAGTTTTACGATTTCACATTCTCTTTTTTTTTTTTTTTTTTGTCTCTCCCCAGATCTGAATGTCAAAAGATACTCTTTAGATTCCTCCAAATTTTGCTCTTCACATTGCATTCAGAATCGATTAGTTTTGGGGGAATTTGAAATTGAAATTGAATGATCCGAGTTTTGATAAACAGGAACATCGGTTGATCAAGGGATCGCGTATTTGCTAATGGTGCTCGCGTTGGTGCTGACGTATCTCATTCATCCTCTCGATGCATCTTCCTCATACAGCTTCTTCTGATCTTCTTCTGTATATCAAAATTTGTGTTTTCTATTTGAGAGTGTCTGGGTTCTTATTAGTTTCAGCTTTACCATTTTCAGTGAACAGAGAAGCCCATCTCGCTAATATTCTGAAATTAGAGATATCTTATTGTTATTTTTTATATTTGCCCTAAAGATTTGTTCATTTATTTATATGTTTCCTATAAAAATTGTTTATTGTACGCTAACCCCCTTTAATTATCTTTATTGCCAATGTTTCCGATATTTTTCGTCTACTACACACATAACGTTTTAATTTTTTGTTGTTTATTACAAAAGTTTCCACTATTCTTTTGTTCCTACATATAATCCCCTGTAAATTTCGCATATAACAATATTTCCCTTTAGTGTTATAACTGGACGAAATATATTAGTTTCACTACAATTCGTTTTCATGGGTTCTCGACTATTTAGATAGTTCCTTACATTTATAGTTATTTACATAAACTCTCTACATTTTCAGTTATTAACATAAATTCACACTAAGTTGTGTTAGTTTGATAAGTTTACAAAATTTTATAGTATTACAAACTAACGCACTGAGTCCAAAAGTCCACAATACATGTGAGAAAAACTCGTCAAGCATGCGCGTGATTAGTAAAACGCGTCTTATGTACGTACCGCTCAAATTTAATCGTCGTTTTCACTAAAAGTAAACGCATGCATGCTGTAACGTTTTTATAGACAAAAACGCTTTGTTGTTTATCAGACAGCCTTTTATAAGCCACTCGCATGCCATAATTAGATTCTGCATGTAATTCTCTTCTGCTTCTCTCAGAGGTTCAGACAAAAATGTTTGCTTCTGCTGATGCAGCGTTGTTCTCTCAGAGGTTCAGACAAATATAACAATAGTGTAATAAACGTTATGAACTTTGTAAAGGCGTCTTGAGAGGGTTGAAAGATCTTGTTGGGGCCCGTAGTAGATTAGATTTGTAGCCAGTGGCCAACTTGCTTCACCTCTCAATCTCTTGTGGCCCAATATTTTGACCAAATTCGTGTGCACTATGTATGGGCTTAGACCCACTTTTCCCTTTTATATTCCTCATCTAACTTAATATAATACTTGTGCCAGAGGATTTACAATTTTTGAATTACGAATTTTAACAAAATAATCCGACGTAAACCCTATTCGAGTACCAAAAAATAATCAAGACTGCAATTAAACTATATTAAATCAAAGTTTTTCTTCTTCAAATTAAATTATTCTAGCCATATTAGAACTTTAGTTTAAAATCAGGTTCTCCTTTCCTTTTAATTTAGATATGTGCTGGTTTATCTTAGATTGTATACCTCTCTCATTCAAACTCATAAAAGTTTAAAATTGTAAACGCTATCGAACAAATATATTATCCACCCATATAAAATTGAAATGGAGAAACATAATTGGCTGAAAATTTGAATTTTAAGTATTGTTCCTTTTATTTTGTTGAATCATGTTCCTTTTTCATATGGTCGGTCCAAACTGCAGGCATTAAATGCTCCGATGCTTTACATGTGTGTTGCAAGTGGTTCTGAGTATATGTGAATCTCTAGGTTTTGTCTTTCTGCATATTCTTTGGGATTCCACAAGTCTACTGGTTATAAAATTTAATCATGTTCATCGACTCTAATCATAAATAAATGAATTCGCATCTTTTTTTTTTATATCTTCATGCCAAAAATAGGTTCATACATTCGATATTGAATTCATTATGGATTCTATCATACCAACTACAGTATATTTTTATTGATGTGCTTTCTCTCTTCTTCCTCCTTTTTGTTGCGGTCAGTACTTGTACTCAAAAGTAACTCTAACTTCATCATTTCTATCATAAGAAATACACATGTTTGTTATTTTTTCTTGACACCATATGTATTTTTTAAAATATAAAGGTATGAAAAAAACATGAATGTGACCAGGAAGCTTCTGAATGAGTAGTTTCCCACTCAAGAAGCCAAACTATGGGGTCCAATTTCAAATGCTGCAAAAGATAGAAAATTATAGAATTGGTCAAAAAATTGACCTTGCAAAAACCAATCTATTTGTGTCTCTTTTAGCTACTTTTTGTTGATTTATTATAGGGTGAGGAAATATTTTACTTGTTATTGGAATCAAAGAACTTATGAGAAACAAAATTTGGTTCTCAGTTTAGATTAAGTAGTATATATTCTCATTAGTCCGTATACCTCTACATAAACTTATAATGGTCTTTATAGAACTAAAATTTGATTAAAACGGCCATGAACCATAGATCTCTAGACATTTGTCCCATCCACTGGATGAAGGACCATGGTACAAAACAGAAAACAGCCATTTAATTAGAAGACAACACACTTTGTCCTTTAAAAATTGATGTATACCAAACTCTTTTGTCTTTCTATTCGTAGAGCTCGATCAATTTTGACAGAATGCAAATGTATATACATGTTTATTGTATCTTATTCATAAGTACATATGAAAAAAGGTGGAAGTACTTGGTTATCTTTTATGGTGAATTTGAAAACGTGAAGGATGTTTTAATGAGTGGAGACACAATTGGTAGGGTTAATATAGGATTCAATTGTTTGGTTCTTCACATGAATGGGCTTTTGTTACTTAAGTGGAAGAAAACAACAGCAGACACGAGAACATGTCTCTCGGATGATACTTTGAATCTTCACTTCACACCACACCCACTCAAATATCTACGACGATAAATCAGATTACATCAGGTAAAATTTTGACATATAACCGATTTAAAATAATGTAGTTTTAGTATTATCGAATATGAATTTGAATTTTTAATCTTACTTGTTATTGTAATTAGCAGTTCATATAGTTTCCCGTTATTTTGTTTTGGTTATGGAGTAAAATATGAATTTAAAATTGAAGGTTTAAATTTTCTGCTAATAATCATAACAACCAATTGCATATGCAAAAAACGGTGTTGGTGCATGGTGAAGACTTATTAAACCCTTAATTACTTTACTCATCTTTGGTAAATTAATAGAAATCACAAAATATGATATAATCATAATATATCATACTTTTACAAGACTTTTTGACAATTCTAATTTTTTTTTTTTTTGTTGCATCAAAGACTTGTCCTTTGTCATATAATAAAAATAAATAGATATTCATACGAATTAATTTACAATTTTAATAAATATTTAGTACTAATAAACATAAAAACACATTTATATACTGCTTCCTACCATTGAGACAATCGCAGAGATAGAGGAAGCAAATAACGAAGTTGTCATCTTCAAAGGTCAAAACCTTCATGAACACGACTGAACATTAGATCTTAAAACTAAAGATATTTACCCACAAAATCAAAACTTTCTTTTTCTTTGGCGCTTCAGTTGATCTGAACAGTCCACGTCATTCAGACTAAAAAGGACGGTCAAGATGAATCCACGTCATCACCACCCCAATATCCCAAAGTTTAAGATTTTTATTCGAAAGAGTGATGATGATGGTCGAAGAAATGATCGACATCCCAAGAAGAAGACTCGAAATCTTCAATCAAACTAAAGGAGAAATCTTCAGACTCGTTTTCTTCTTTTAAAATCTCTGTGTTTGGTAACGGTGATTGGATTCTGAGTTCTTCATCAAGAAACAAAAGATCAGGGGCAGTTTCGGAATCCCAAAAACACTCGCCGGCGAGAGATATATCCGGTAACAGATACGAATCCGGGAACAACAAACTCGTCGACGATTCTGATTCTTCTAAAGCACTCGGCTTTTTTATCTCCGGAGATAGATCGATTGGTTCAATCTCATGCTCTGTTCTATACTCTGTTTCCTCGTTGACGTTGAATCTAAGAACAGAGGTCGGAGAGTGGAGGGTATGACGAGAATCTTTCCCTGAATCACAACCGGAAACCGTATCAAGATCAATAACCGGCGTCGGCGGCGGAGGAGGAAGAAAATTCGTTAGCGCCTTATCTCCTTTGAGATGAATCGCAGCTCTATCGTAAGCCACAGCAGCTTCCTCCGCCGTGACAAAAGTCCCTAGCCAAATCCGAGTACGGCTCGACGGATCTCTAATCTCCGCCGCGAATTTTCCCCACTTTCTCTGTCTAACGCCTCTGTACTTTTTAGGCTTCACCACGTCATCAACCACGCCTTTCTCCGCCTTCTGATTAGCTTTCCTCGCGGTGGCAACGGCGGAGGAGGATTCACCTTGGCAGAATCTAATCTCCTCCACGTATCTTTTAACTCTTGGAGACACCGTGACGTTATCTTCGTCGCTAGATGAGTCAGTAGCGAAAGGGTCAGTAACAGTGATACGAACCAGTCTTGGAGAGTCTTTAGATGGCTTAGCTGCTACGGTTGTGACCGTATGATGCTCTGTGAACTTCACTCTTCTCGTTCGTCTCTCCATCACTTGAGTTTTTTTTCACTGTTTTGGGAAGAGAAAGAGAGAGAGAAGAAGAAGAGTCAAAAGGCTAAAAGAAGTATCGCCATATCTCAGGAACATCTTGTTAAATACTAAAAGCCATAAGAGTATTATTTAGCTTTCTATGGAGATTTTTATTTAACGTGATTTACGATAATATTAACTGCTCATTTATTGTGTCTTTAGTTTGACTAGTAGGATTATACTTTAACTGTTACAGAGAAATTGATGCGTGTTCAAACCGGTTTAACACTATTCATATGATACGACTCAATCAAAACGCATTCACTTTAGTTATTCACACATCAACGAATCAAAAACGTATTTGGTGAATTTTGATTCGGTTTTGCGTAGTTTATAAAACCGGTTGAACCGGAATCAGAATTGGGGGGAGATAAAAGAGGAGGAATTAGGCGGTTTCGTGGCGGCCAATGAGGAGATCCAAAACGGCTTTCCGCATCTGAGATTAAGACGTTAGATTTGCGACACGTGGAAGTTACCGTACCGAAAGAAGAGCCAATTGTCCTACTCTATAGCTTGGTCTCCAAGCAACTTTAACTGCCGACCACACGCTCTCTATGGTGTTCGTATCATTCACGCGTCCTCTGACTGGGCCCTTCTCATGCAAGATTGGTCACGAGTATGTCACTCTCACTTCGCACTGACCCAATTTGGAAAATTTCTCAAGTTTTTAATGCTGATGAATCTAATCAGCATTAAATCTCGTCTTAATTTTATTAAGACGAGAAATTAAATCTCATCTTAAAATCAAAGTGTGATGTATTAAATTTCGTCTTAATTTTAACTGTATTTTTTTATTTTAGGGAAATTATGATCTTTTGCTTGGAGACCAAGTCTCTTTTCAGAAACTTTATTAGAAGAACTAGGAAAAAGGTAACTAAACTAGATCTCCAATATAAATAGTTGAGCTAATTACCAAAACAATTATATATAGTTGAGCTTTGACTAGAATTGGTCCAAAAATAAAAAATAATAATTAAGTAAACAATAGTTTTAATTAAATCACTAAGATTCTACGAGTTAATATACCAAATTACAGTACCTTTTTTCCTAAACCTAAAACAATTATACTAGTCATATTTTGAACCTTTCTAACCTACACGAATTCACTTGTGATCTTGAAAAAGATACATGTGATTTTAAGCCTTCGTTTTTTTACTTGGGATTAGTCTTGTACTCTTCTTAAAAAGTTAGACCGTCAGTAAAATGTAACACTCGAATGACATAATCTAAGTATATGTAACATTAAATTGCATGATATTTGTTAGGACCATAGTCGTAGTAGGTACTACCTAATAGGGTAGAGAGTGGCCTCTCTCAGATTGGCTAATGTGATTTTGTATACCTTTTGATACAAACATATGGAAAAAAAGTAGAAAACCTTAGTAGATTATTCCATCATCTCTCTACCGTCACGAACCCTTCATTTTCGTATACATCACTTTGCATTTCATTTGTCGGCATTGCACGCGTAAATCCCGACACGTTGATACTACTTTCAATATTGTATTAGAAATTGATCTAGATGATTAATACACAATAAAATAAAAACAGAGTCAACAAGAAATGCCTTCATAAACCTTTCATAAATGTAACTTTACAACTAATGAATAACTCGGCATTAGACTGGAATCATGATTTTAAACTAATAATCTAGACTGTTGATACTAGTAATTCGCTTGTTACCAGTTGCTAAATTCTAAACAAGTGATAAACTATTACCAGTTGAGTATCGATTCTGGATCCATGTCCTTCTGCTAATCGGGAAATTTACAGTGGTCACTTAACCTGTGATGAACAGAGCCGTACTAGATTGAAAAGATAAGTGAAACGGCTAAGCGTGTGTATAAAGAGTGATGTACCCTTTTTGTTTAAGGGCTGTCCTCTCTAACTTTGTCAGCTAAACTTAACCCTTGTGTGGACGTAAGAGTTTTGCCAATTTAGAAGGGAGATGTAAAACATAGCACAGGATAATACCCTTGTAAATTACTTGACATAATTATGTTCATGGGGATCTAGGTACGTGCCTCTTCTCAACGCGTCTATGCTACTGAGTAGAATACAATAAGCGTATCTGAAAGTGTGACATTTAGGTGTTTGATTGCAATTAAAAGAGGAAAAATCTTGACAAGTAACATGAAATTTTAGAAACAGATGAGAGAAGTTAAAAGAGTTCTGCTAAAATATTGGGAAAGCAAAACAATATTCATACAATAAGGGCTTTTACGCTTATACCCTTACTATCTCACTTAATTCACAAAAAAAGGAACCAAAAAGCCCTAATCTTTAGGTTGTCACTTTTTCAGTTCTGAGAATCAGATAGTATCGAACTTGTTCTGTTTCTGTCTTTCTTTGCTCTCATCTCTATCTAGGGTTCTGTAAATTTCACAATAATGGAGTACGTAAACCCAGAAGGTCTTCGATTAGATGGTCGCCGATTCAATGAGGTATGCTTGCGTCTCTGTTCCTTGTTTTTGTTTGCTGGTGCCTTATAATTTTTCTATTGGTGATTGATGCTTGTAATGAATCTCAGATGAGGCAAATCGTAGCTGAAGTTGGAGTGGTTTCTAAGGCTGACGGGTAAAATCAAATCTTCCTCCATTCTTTTCATCTTCGTTCTAAATATGACACTTTTATATGAACAAAGTTTCCAACATTGTTTCCAGTTCTGCTGTTTTTGAGATGGGCAATACCAAAGTAATTGCAGCTGTTTATGGTCCAAGAGAGGTACTTGATTACTCTTTTTTCGACCTCTCAAGATTGATGCTTTAATTGTATAATTCAGTGAATTAAGCGAATTGGTTTTATCTCTGTGCTCCCTCAGATTCAAAACAAGAGCCTGCAAAAAAAGAACGACCATGCATTGGTATGTATATGCTTTGATCTTGTTCTTGGCGAAAAGCTTTGTCAATTTGAAATGCTTATGGCTAATTAAATGTGTTGGTAGGTGCTGTGTGAGTATAGTATGGCTCAGTTTAGTACTGGTGATCGTAGAAGACAGAAATTTGACAGGTTACATCTATACTGTGTAGCTAAAAAGAATCTTGCATTTTCTTACGGAAATCATATAAATTGTTGTGTATTATGATGGTCAGGCGATCAACAGAGCTATCTCTTGTCATCCGTCAGACAATGGAAGCGTGCATATTAACCGAATTGTTGCCTCATTCTCAGGTTTTCCTTGACGAATTCTGACGAACTTGTAATCAAAGTTTCCATATTTCTCTTTTTTTGCTTGCTTCTTGATGAATTGTTTCCTTTATGCAGATTGACATATTCCTTCAGGTTCTACAAGCTGATGGAGGTAAGAGTAACTAAGTAACTCTCTCGTTCTGCAAACAAGCTTTTGAGCTCTTTCAATCTCTGATCCGCCATTGGTGTTATGTTCTGTATTCAGGAACAAGATCAGCTTGTATCAATGCCGCCACTCTAGCTCTAGCAGATGCTGGAATTCCAATGCGTGATCTCGCTGTTTCTTGCAGTGCTGGATACTTAAACAGTACTCCTCTTCTTGATCTGAACTATGTAGAAGATAGCGCTGGAGGAGCTGATGTAACCGTTGGTATTCTACCTAAATTAGACAAAGTGACACTCCTTCAGGTTCTTCTTCTTCCCTTCATATCATATTTCTCTCCATACGCAATCATATGATTCTAGATGTTTATGTCTTGAGTTACAAATGTAGATGGATGCGAAGTTACCGATGGAAACATTTGAAACGGTGTTTGCATTGGCTTCTGAAGGTTGCAAGGCAATTGCAGAGAGAATACGGGAGGTAACAATGGAGTTTTGAATCTTTCTAGGGTGCTCTTTTTCCACCATTGAAGATTGTTCTTTGTTCTCTAAATTTTTAATTCTTCTTTTGTTGTGAAGGTACTTCAAGAAAACACCAAACAGCTAGAGTATCGCCGAGCTGCATAAACTTTAGAGTTAGAGATAAACATGATGCTGCGAGATTTTGGTCAATTAGATTTTGCTGCATGGTTTTATTTTTAAAGTTGATATATTCGGCTAACCAACTCTGATCTATAAGATTATAAGTTATACTAATAGATTCAGTTTCATCTAAGTTGCTATTTTTTTTATGTTAAAAGAAAAACTGAACAGTCACAGTTAAAAAACACACCTAGTCTCAAATTCATACATTAGCCAGAGGAAAAAAAAACAGAGGCTTTTTCTGTCACCTACATCACAAGACCGGTCTGAGCTATCACCAGCTCATAAGCTCTACTGAGGAAACGAGAATCAACAAGAAAAGAAGGGAAAAGAAAAACGGTGCTTCTGCTTTTCCAATGTTGCAGTACCAAAAAAGCTGCAGAAACTTGCAATGGAGTAAGCATATTTTCCCAATTTTCTTTAGGATGGGATTCAGAGTCAGAATCAGAATCCTTTGCTCTGTAGTTCGAGTTGATCGAAGCAGAAACTAGATTTAACTGCGGTCAACATAAGCCGGCCGGTCCATTCTTCTCCTGGCTTCAAAGTGATCGGTCTCTCAACTGCTGCACCATCCACACAAAGCATGCTTTTATACTCATCATCCCCAAAATCCGCCATTGTTTTCGATTTCTTCTCCCATGGATTCCATACCACTGCACCATGACACCATCCATCAAAGTTAATGATTCATATCATATCAAAACTTTCAAGTAATCGTAAACGAATTGTTGTTTCATTTTCACCAGTGTCTGGAAGTCCTTCCTTTCCGATAACATAAGTTCTTTTTCGTTCATGATCAAGAACTGCAACTACCTTTGGTGATCTAAGGTAAGTCCGGTCCATCTGATTCAAAAGAAAAAACTGATCTGAGGATACTTGTTCGCAGAATCTGATGATTGCAGAATCTCTTAAAGGTTTACCTCGGATTCAAAGGTTATTGCATCGCCTTGTTCTGTCAAAAGCTCTCTTTTGCTGAGGTTGTCTAAGTAGTCCAATGTCTCCAACCCTTCAATTCTCACTTCACTGCAGAGAAGAAAAGTAACATAGTTTGGTTATGATGATTTCACCAAACACTGAATCTTTTGGTGAGTTATTGAACAGTAAGTAATACCTTATGTCTGAGACAGAGAGGTAAGTGTGATATGCAAATGAGAAGCTAAAGGGCTTGCCATTGATGTTTCTAATCCGAGAAACTAACGTTAAGTCGCCATCTACAGCAAGCGAAACCCTAAGACGGAACTCGAAACTGCCAAGGGAAAGCATATAATTTTAGAATCTGTAAAGAGAAAAAATGATGAAACAAGTGATGACATTACCTATGAGGCCATTGCTTCAAGTCCTCTTCTGATGGTTTCAAAAGAAGATCAACAAAGGATTTTACAGCGGATTCATTTGAGTGAAGTGGAGGTGGATTCTCATCGATTACCCAGATTTTGTTCCTTGCAAACCCATGTTGATCCAGTAATCCACAATCCCCAAACTTTACACAGACACACACTCAATTACAACAAATGATCAATAAAAGCTCTCAGTAAGAAAGAACAATGAGGTAACTAAATTACCTGAGGATAACAAATCTGAATCCCTCCACGCATTGATTTTGGGGGTTTGAATATAGCCTAACAATTATTCACAAGAAAAATAAAAATCAGATTTTTACTTTTTAATGTTTCTTCTTCTTCTTCTTCTTCTTCTTGGCTATGCATCAGGTCATACCTTGTTGCTAGTGAAAAGAAGCTCTTCGCCTTGTTCATTCCTCCATGAAGTCACTTGCCCTCCATGTAAACTAATCTGGAGACGAGAAAATCAAACCCAGAATACGAAAATTGGTTAAACACTTTGATTAAAAAGCTCGAATTTGTTGTATTGAGAGATTGAAAAAAAAGTAAGGACCTTGGCAGAAGCACCATGTGGGTTTCTGAGAAGGACTTGGTCAATGCCATTCCAATCTTTGATTATCTCAGTAGGTTCTTTTTGATCCCACACTGTTGCGTAATGACCCATTTTTGATTTACTTCCTTCTTCCTCAACAACTTACCGACGACAAGTTCTCTGTTTTTTCACAGCCCAAAAAAGACAAAAAGAGCTTTAGCTTTCTCACAAAAATCTCATGACCACGACGTTATTAGATCTGGAAATTTAAGCTCATTTAGTACTACTACTCTCTCCACTCAAGGGAAAAAAAAACAGAAGAAGTGAGGAAGAAGAAGAACACATGTCGATAAAAAGAGCAAAACAGCTATCTTGATCTTTATACTTAATTATTATATATAAGATAAACTCAGATAACTCTTGTTTTTGGAAGTTTTTCAATATTTTTTTATATGGTATATAAAATGATTATAATAAAACTAGTTTGTGGATCTGATGAAAGACAAGAACAGATTATGGAAACAATTTGATGAACTCTGGAGTTTATTTATAATTAAGGAAGAGAAGAGAGAGATGTATCATTCATTAATGGTGAAATTAAGGAGATGGGGGAGGCTACATGCATTGCTTCAGATAGACATGGCGGAAACAGAACTCAATTTTCTCCGGAATTCAGATGAAACTATTTTATTCCTATTTATTAGTATTATATTTTTTATTGTGACCAAAAAAAAAAAAAAAGTATTATATTTTTTACAAAATACTAACATTTATTAATTAATGTCCAACCTGTCATTAATTAAAAAGAGATACAAACATAATTTGAGGTTAGAGGAGAAGAATAACACCTTAATTAGTGGGACTAGATTCTTGGTGCACGAGGATTCTCAGATTACTAAAATAAAATAAAACTATTGCTCTTTCGTTTACTTAAATGTATATTGATTGATTCATTTCTCTAGTGTCATTAATCCATATTTAAGAAGTTTGTTGTTTTCTTTATTTTTCACCCAAAAAAAATTAGTTTCCTTAATGTAGTACATTAAAAGTTTGGAACACAAAAATCATATGTATAAATTAGAAAAAAAAAAAAATCATATGTATAAATTATAGTATCATTTTCGGTAGAATTGTAACAAAAATGTAACTTCACAATTCCATGTATAATTGTGTACAAATATAGTACTTTTGTCTAATGATTGTCTAATAAATAGATAAAGGATTGTGAACCGTAGATAATAATATCTGTGAGAACGTACCACGTGTACGGTATATAATCAACGGTCAATCTGGTTTGAAAAAATTTGAAAATTTATAGGGGGAATTTAAATAGTCCAGTGTCTCAAACTCGAACAAACGCATGGCCCAAATCGAAAGTCATGTCACATATGAGACGACGCAGTTCTGTATAAAAATTCGATATTAATCTTTACAGAAATAATAATAAGTATGCAATATGCATGATGGACAGAGACAGAGTCGTTTGATGCCGTCTACGTACATTGCATCACATAGTCCGTTTGATAATAAGATTTTAAGCTTGAAATAGGAACAAGTGGTGGTATTAGAACAAGATCATCTTTAGCATATCCTTTTTCTGTTGACAACTTCGTTCATAATACAACAATATATGCTACGAAAGGTTAATTTATAAAGCAAAGCAGGAGTAAGCGTAAATAGAACAAGATCAAATCTGAACGCATTTACATCCTTCTTACACGTGTCGTGGAAACGTGGTTTAACCTTTTTTTTTTTTTTATAAGCTTTAGTCTTCGTCAAGCCTTATAAAAGAGAAAACAAAGACAGTTAGAGAGAGATTGTGTCATGAAGGAGGAAACGGTCACTAAGCATCTGTAGACCTTTTGATGGTAAGCTCTGCTCTGAGATGGAGAATGCCATTGATGAAGTATTGACTATCCTCTGCAATAAAAGTCGTCCATGCGATCCCAAACAGGTTTCTGTAACCAACTGCTTTACCTCCTGTGAATGTGTAGTTCCCTTTGTACTTGCTTATGAAATCTTCCGCGGGCTTTGACCTCGCCGAGAATTCATAGTCCACTCCAAAACTCACCGACCCTTTCTCCTGCATCCCTAGGAACAGCCCGAAACAGTGGAACGCGCTCTGTTGGTCCATGTTGCAGTGAGCTGACAGGAAAAACCCTTGACCTCCTAAGTGAAATGCCTGCGAATAGACTCTACCCGAAGGGAACAATCCTGCGCACTCTTCTCTTTTCAGGTCTAGGTAGACTACGCACTGCGGTCTAGGAAGCTCAAACTCCACGACTTTGACGGGTCTGTATTTGTACGCCCTCTCTATGAGGCGGCGGTTCAGGGATGCGGATTCTTCGGCGGCTAGGCTACGTTGTCTGTGTGGGGCTTCTGCTTTGAAGAAAAGAGCTTCTAGAACAAGCTTTGATGCTATTTCATGCTCAAAGTCACTGCAAGTCAGTACTTTCTTCAGCTTTCGGCACGTCATGAATGGGAAGCGGATGGACAGTGCAAGGCGTGACCTGAGAATCTCTCTTCGTTCTTCCAAACAAGGGTATTGTGCCCTTGCCCACTTCAAGATAAAATCATAAACTGCATCCTCTGATGCAATTTGCAGATCATCGCTTGATAGAATTGCCTCAATTCCTGCTAAAGGTAGAGACATAACCTCCTCATGAAACCTGGAAAAAAAGGTTAACCATGACTTATAAGAATCGACCCAGCATCTCGTGTGCTTCATAGTTCTTGATTACAGTAATATCATGGAAATGCAGTCCAAACTATAATATGTAGTTTCAGGGGTCTTACTTGGTGATATCCTTGTAGCGGGCAGCAAGGAACTGTTTTGCAGCATCAGTTAAAGGCTGAACAGCTTTGGCCATTAGAACACTAGAAGGAAGCTCGAGATAGAGCAACGCAGACTCAGGAGTCATAGGCATGTTGCGGAGAAGTCTACTGCAGTACCTCATGCAAGAGGCAACTTCAAACTTATCAGCAGCCATCAGCACATCTAATAAGGCAGGTGCTGTGGTGACAGATACCGCATTGCTATACATAAAATTTATAAGCTCCATCAAGGCAGCTTCCTCTGTTATACACACACAAAGTAGGATATGTATGTAAATCAATCAAATGCTATGGATCTCAAAATAACTTAAAATAATGAAAGACCAATGTGGTAACAACAACGCAAATCAAAACCAGATATTCTGTGGAACTAATACACAACGGAAGAACAAATGTAAACCATATGTGTCTAATCTGATAAAGTAATAAGACGTTCAGATATGTTCACACGAATCACAAAAACCAATAGCTTTTGTTGCAATGGCGTACCTGATGCATTAATTCTAAGGGTAACATGCCTTTGCTCAGATTCCCTCATTCCATTGGAGAACAACTACAACGATTTTCAAAATAAAAGAAAGCAAATGGATTAAGAGTAAGATACACATGAGAGCAAAAGTAAGACCAATCAAGAACCTATAGATACCTTGTAAAAGAAAGGGCTTTTCGCAGCTAATATAGGAGAACTAATATGAAGTTCTTTAACCCTGACAACTGTAGAACAATCCATTCCCCAGTTTGGCTCACTAGACGTTTCCTCTTCATCACCTAAAAATAAAATTAAAAAACTTGTTAGACCAAAACAAGCTCTTCCTCTGAAGCTAACTATATACTCAAAGGATGTTGCTTTTAGTACCTGATAAAGCCTCTTCTTCAACCATTGCCTCTCCTTCATCATCTAGATTTTCACCACCAGGACATCCATCCATGTCAGGTTGCTCATCAGTTAAAATCTGCTCCTCAGGACATGCCACAATGTCTGAAATCGTGACTGCAAATGAAATGACAAATTCAAAACCTCAAAAAGACTTAGAATTCAATTTATAAATAAAAAACCCTAAAAAAAGCAACCATACGAACAATATATAACCACTACATACCACCAGATTCCTTTTTGATATCTTCTCTTCTTCTCTTGCGATGGCGAGCCCAATCAGCGATACTCGTACACCCTTCAACATCGGACCTAGAATCCGAAGGTCCACCCATGATCTCGATCCGGAGCAAGCGATCAGAGAAGTTACTGTCATTAAAAGCGAATCCAAAATCGCCGTCGGAGGAAGAACCATGACGAGAGAAATCAGAATCCATTTGGATTTTGGGATCGAACAGATCCGTGTTGTCTTCAGTACCTCTCATCACCTTCCTTTGCAAAAGACAAATTCTTGTGTGTTTTTGCTCGGCCGGAGAAACTGATCGGAGAGCTTTTGGTTTGGAAAGAGAAAGCTGAACGGCTTTCAGGTAAGAAGAGACACGAAAGGCTACGAGACCAACTGAGACTCTTCTTATCTTTCTATTAACCGGTTCTCATTCGGTTTGGTTCGGTTCCTGCTCATGAACCAATACTACCCCAGGTTTTCTCTTGTTCATGTTACGATTCAAATAATGAATAAATAAATAACGTGGGGACAAGCAAATAAAAAAATGTGATTTTACGAAAAAATAGCTCGACAAAAATTCTTTGCAGGGGAAAAATGAGATTCTTTGCTCAATAGTGCATCTTCTATATTTATAAAATGACTGATATGGAGCTTCTATTGTATAAATGTCTTTTTTGCTCTTGATAGGATAGGCAAAATTTGTGGACCATTTAATTTGTTGGATTGAAAAAATAGAATGAGTTTTAACCCATATCCATCATCTCTCTTGACATGTATGTGGTAACTAGCTCTAAGCTGCTACAAACATTTTAAATTTTATTTAGACTAGGAATCAGATACGTATAAAAATAGTAAATTTAAATTGTTTTTTTTCTTGTAAACACTAAGTTTGAATTGCATCGTTTAGTTCCTAATTTTCTACGAATAATCCGTGAAAAAATATATTTAGAACGTTGAAAATCCGGGATTTAATTCTTACGAGAATTGAGCTTTGGGTTTTGAACTTTGAAGTATTCGTTTGAGAACTAGTGGGCACTATGTGTGGTCAATTTAGATGGTTGGTCCAACCCAACATAGTTTTAAATACTTTTTTTTACATTCCATCCTCAATATAATTCGTTAATGCTTGTTACTGTTTTGGAAGCCAACGCTGGTTAAAAGAAAATAAAAAATAAAGGAAATTATCAAAGCTACGAAACTTGAAAAAATTGTGACCCCCTAAGAAAATTATAAAATACGATTAAAAAAAAAAAAATAGCTGTTGTCCATTACCCGTAAACCTAACACTGCCAAAGCTGACAATCCCATCACGAAAATAGGTTCCAATTTTATACAAGTACAAAAACATTAAATCTTAAAAATTATTTACATCTACAATAGATAAAACTTTAAAAATATCTTATTGATAATTGTTTTAGAAAGCAAAATCATTTTTTTTTTGTCAACAGTACAAAATCATTATTTAATCCTCCAGGAACAGCAAAAAGACAACCTCCAATTTCAGTATCTGACCCATTCCTTGAGATAGTGTGGGCCACATGTCACAGAGCGAGAGAAATAAAAGGATTCGATTGATAAAAATAAAGTATCTGGGCTCATTTCATAAATTTATAATTAATAGAGTGCCAAATTGCAAATAACAATATTCCTGGAAAACATTTCCAAAGCATTACCGTATCATCATCTTCATGAAGCCGCCGGCGATTTCTCTGTGCAAAAACAATCCAGTAGAGAAAGCAAAAAAGAAGACCAAGACTTTTTCACAGACCCATTAGTTTCATCGTTGCAACTATGGTGCAATCTCGAGTCTTGGTTCGAAGCAAAACCCAGTAAAAAGCTGAAGTGGGAACTTCTTGGTAACAGGACATTTCTGAGACCATTTCCAATACTTGAGATTCATGTCGAATGTGAGAAGCGCTGGAGATCCATAGCTTTGAATGTAAACCAAATCATCAGTACCACTACTCGCGAAAACATCGTCGAATTCACCAAAACTTTGGAAGCATTTTTGAGGCATTTTCGCCATTTCTACCCATTCCTTCCCTTTCAAAACCCAAATCCCAATTCCTTTTATAACCTCAGGTCGATCGTGTTTCCCTATTCCTCCAACAATCACAAGCCTCTCTCTTAGATTCATCAATCTTCCGCAGGTTAAAGAACACGGCATTGGAATGAAACTCCTCATCAAGATTCCGCTTGACGATGATCCAGCTGAAGATAGGTTGGTAGCAATCAAGCCGTGGCGATGATCAGAGCCGCCTGTGGAGTAAATCAAGAAGTATAGAACACTGTCGCAGATCACACTCTCGTTTCCTCCTCTCCATCCGGATAAGACATCGGTTACTGATGTTGTCCAAGTCATTGTTTCAGAGCTGTAGAGATGAATAGAGATATCCCATTGGAAGAAGTTCCCTGGAACTTGCTTCGATTTCACTATAGAGACTGAGTAACTCCTGTTTGCACGGGTTACCGTTCGGTTTGCTTGGTTTGCTCGGTTCACGGAGGTAGACATTGCGGTGTAATCTGTCGACTTGTGACCGGGAGGTTCGATAAGTCTTCTCCATTGTTTGGTAATTGGATTTGAGACATAGATCTTGTTTCTGCAGTCATTGTCCATGAAACAAACCAATCCACAAGAGGAAGCAACAAACCAATTCGATGTTTCAATACAAGGGAGATCAAAACTGTACCATTTCCGGACAATAGGGTCATAAGCATAACCCGATGGATCATCTGTGCTAGTGAACATGAAGTACCAAGGCCTTTGAGAAACCGAATTGTTGGAAAAATTCCATAAGAACCTTCGAGAAGATACAATCTCGTTCCATCTTTTGCAGACAGTACCAGCTCTGAAGATGCTTGCAATGGGGAGGTAGGAGAGGATTCTTTCTAATAAATCATCGGGTAGAAGTGAATCCATCGAAAAGGTTTCGACTTTGGTCTCATCATCGCTCTGTTCAGAGTATGATTCAGCTTCAGGGACATATGTAATGTAGCTGTACGGATAATTAGTCCAAGACGTTTCTGCTTCCATTCTCAAAAGCCACTAAAACAACACAAATAAATAAAGCAATTTATAACCTTTTTTACATATCTACGAGCAGAAGAACACAATAAGAGTTTAAGATTCAAAGCTTACGAATCTGAATCCAATAGATCATCCATTTCACAACAAAGAACCTCGTAAAGTCAGATTTTGAAAGGAAAAGACAAAACCTTTTGAACCAGATTAGCTTTAGGAGACATGCATAGTGTCAAATCGAAAATGCAGAAGAAGAATAAGAAAGATAATAAAATTTAGACTTCGTCAAGTACTGCAATACATGTTTCAGACAGACAAAAAGAATTAAAATTAAAAAAAAAAAAAAGAGAAAGCTTTTGTCATTCTTTCAACGTCAAGATTCCAGTGATGAGAATTAATACAAATTTAGATGTTAGGTATACCAAAAAAAAAACCTTTTTTTTTTTTTTGTTGTACTTGAATATGAAATTAGGATATATGCATACATCAATCGAACATCAGGTAACAACAGGCATCATAAATACCAAACCCCATCACCAATCACAGAATAGAAACACGGAACAGATCAATGAACCACTCAGAAACGAAAAAGAGAAAGAAATCAAACAGAAACCCATCTCGATTCACTACACACACCTTTGATTGAGGAGCCTCCGTGGGTCTCTGAATCTTCCGACTTCTCGAGATTTAAACCGATAGATTAAAAAGTATCGAACTTTTTATGAGATTTGCGAGACGAAATGTGGGTTTCGTGGATCTTGGTTATTGAAAAAGACCAGAAAGATGAGATTTTCCTAGAAATGGAAGATGGAAGTAAAATGGGTTTTCTCTGGATTTTGGATTTGTCAAGAGTAAGAATGAGGTAAAAGGGTTCATCAAAAGAAAACGAGAGAGCGAGAGAGATTGAGATTGAGAAAAATCTGGTTTTTATAGAGAGAGTGTGAGAGAGAGAAGAAGAGACGTATCTTGGTTCGATTGTAAAAAATGAATGATAGATACAGATTTACAGACAGAGACGCAAGATAAACCGAAAGGGAAAGACAAAAGAAGAAGAGAGGTAGAGAGAAGAGAAGAGAAGAGAAGACGTTTTTTTTTTGCCATTTTATTTTTGAGGCGAATGGGTTTAAATAAATAATTTCATTACAGTGAAGGCGCGTGTCCGCGCGTGTCGTTTTACTTAACTTTATATGAATAATAATAAAATATAGTAGTAATATTGTAACTACTCAAAAGAAAAAAAATAGTTCATGGGAACTTACAAAAACACAAAAACATTGAAATTTCTATAACACCAGTAATAATGCTGTCTTACTCATCAATCAGCTTTTTAAATAATATGATTTTCTAAAAGCGGCGTTATTAACATTGTTATAGTGCTAAAGTAGAAAACAGCAAAGAAGACCATAAAAATGTATTTTACCTTAGACTAATTCGATTGTTTCTTTAGTTTTACTTTATCGGATTAGTGATATCGGGCGTTCATAATATTTTTAGCAGAAAATTACAGCTATAAGAAATTGTAATTAATTTATAGGTGGAGAAAGATAACATTACATTAGTATATGTTAGTTTAATTGTAGGATCTAATTAGAAAATTACTATTATGAACCTTTGTGTACTGAGTGAAAGTTTTAATTAATTTGGTACGTATTTACTCTGGCAACCGGAGGGGTTAGCTGAAAATGACATACCACATGAGTTAACCTTTTTGTTTATATTTTTTGCAAAAAAGATTGTCTTTTAATTATTTGTAAATAAATAAATAAATAATGAAAATAAAATTGTATAATTAATTCCTTTAAGTAATTATACTTTGCTTTTCAAACACTGAAAGGTCTGTCTCTCTATACTTTCCTTAGCCTAGACTTCTCGCAGTTTCTCAGTGGCCTGTCCTTTACCTAATACACTCACTCTACAAAAAACAAAATTAAATCCAACACAAATTATTAATCTTTTTATATATTTTTCGTCATGTGCACTAACTAGATTTAACGTGTAAAGCTATGAATCAATCGCAGCTTCAGACGCATTTTTTTCTTTCTTCTTTCGATCATATGCCCTTACCCTTTATGGTTATGTAGCTACTCCGATATTTATATTCCTTATAATTTCAGACATATGCATTAGTGGTTGGCTCGTAGACTCTAACAAAACTGGATCTGTTGTCTATGTTTTTGAGATCTGAGTTCCAACTGTTAGTTGTTTATGTGAACTGTGGTGGTTAGGGATGTTAAATTGGGTAGTCCGTACCCATTTAGACCCACCCCATTTAAAACCCAATCCATTTAGATCCAAACCCGTTTAGACCAATTTAATTTTGAGGTCTATTAGGGACGCCCATTTAGACCCATTAAAATTACTTTATCCCATTTAGACCCGTTTAGACCCATTTAACATTATATTTAACAATTTGTTGTTAGTAATACATTCATAATTATTATTGTTCAACACCAAAAAAAAGTTTGATTTTGTTAACATGTAACTTTTAGTTGTTACTAATTTATTTAATTTACGTGATTTACGCATATCATATAATATTTATATATTATATGACTAATTAAACATTAAAAAACATAACTTTATGCAAAATATTTTTAAACAAAAATTCTAAAAACATGATAAAACTATGTTCTTTGCTAAAAAAAATATTTCAACAAACCCAAGTTCATAAAATAAAAATATTCAAAACAAAAAAAAATTCATAGTTTAGTGTGTATAAAAGGACAAAAAAATTTAAATAGGTCTAACAGGGTACCCTGTTAAATATTGTCAAAACCCATTTAATAAATGGATCTAAACGGGTTTACCCATATAACTCAGAATAATAAATGGGACTAAATGGGTTTTTATTTTAACAAAGAACTCATTTAGACCCACTAACTTAAAACCCATATTAACATCCCTAGTGGTGGTTCTATAAATTATATATCTTAGCGAAGATGAAATGAATAGTTCTTATATTATGCCCGAATGATCATGTTTATATAAATATTCGGTTGGTAACATAAATTGAACATTGTTTTTCAGCGGTAATATAGGAGTTTGTGGAATTAGGCAAACTAATTTTGTTTGTTATTAAACTGTGAATGCATGTATTATTTTTTTAATTAGAGAATGTAGTTAAGGAGAAATGAAAGAAGGACGAGTGGAAATATTCAAAAGAATATACCATTTACCTTTAATTTTTATTAATCAAAAAATCAAAGCATATACCTAATTATACTATGTAACTATAGTAGTGCATGGCACTTGTTTTTTTTTTTTTTTTTTATAATTGAAGTCCAAAATGCTATGTTGTTATAGGGATCGCGGATCTATATGAATGCGTCACTATGTGAAATTCTTTATGGCAAATGAAAAGCGTGACCACTGTAAATAAATAAATTCAAAACGTTTTTATTCTTATATAAGCATATTTATTTGTAATGTAAGTATAATGTTTGTTTCGTGGAAGTATAACTGTATTGTAAGGTGTAACTTTATTTATTTGCAAAAAAAACCATGTTTTAGAATTGTTTGCAACTTCTTATTGGGCACCCTTTTGCAATTTGCATTATATATATGTAAAGCATCTAACGTATATATATATATATATATATATTATTTAACCCAAACTAATCGAGAGAGTAGAGGCACTGAGGCAGTAGTCAACTTGTGTTTAGTGTATAGGAGTTAATACTTAATAGTATGTAAATAACACTTTTTCTTTTTTCATAAAAGAACAATATTACGATGTGAAGATTATTGGAAGATCTAGCAAGCTCAATATGCACTAATCAATTTGGTCCATTTGGTGGTCCGTGTAAGCTACATAAAACGCAGGAATTAATAAATAACAAAAGGATACAAACATAGTTGCAAATACTAATTTGTCACTTATGGTCATGGAGCGGCCTTGGTACCTTTGTGCACACTAAGTCACTTCTCACTTTTCATTCTTTACACTATGGAGCAACCACACTCACACATTTACATACATACATACAATTTCTAAATTAATTGTTGGCAAACAAAATTTTCTGAATTCTACACTAATTTTAGATCCTATATGCGAACTTCATATCAAACCCACAGCTGTAAAGGAGAAATATAATTTGCAAGCTAGTTTAAAGTTTTTGACCATGACATATTCATATTCACCTCACACGATTACGAAAGACTCAAACCAAATACGTTTCATCAAACTAGTTAAATCTGTTATATACCAACATATGAATTAGGTATTGTAAGAATCGTGGGGTTTTAACCAAAAAAAAAAAAACATAATCGTGAGGAGTAAAAAAAATCAAAAAGAGGAATGATTATGGGAGTGGACTAATTTTTGCTGTTTTTGAAAAGTGGAGTAAACTTAAAAGTCACACTTAGACATGATGATGTTCTCTTCTTCTGCTCCACATTTTGTTGCTTCCTTCCTTTTTTGCTGTTTCTCTAACACGTTTGCATTTGTTTTCAACTGTTCTCTCATCACTCTCTCTCTCTCCCTCTCCCTCTCCCTCTCCTAGTTTTATAGATAAAGACTGGTCTCTTTTATTAAAAAGATGAGTTCTCTTCCTCATTTGTAATCTACGAACCTGCCAATTCAAGATTTCACCCCAGGATCAGTGAATCTAAAGTTTTAGTAATCCAATTGCAAGAAAAACATCAAGCAATGCGCTCTGTCTCATAACCATTAATCTTTGAAAAGATGAACTAGTTCAGAACACTAAACGGTTTGGTCTCTTCTTTCTCGGCTTAAACATTTCAATTGCAACATATGATCATTCCGAAAATATGTGTATTCTTCTTTCGGACCATTAGTGGTTAGAGGTATCCATGTAATCTCGGGCTTAGGCCTGGACAAAGTAGTGCACAACTAAGCCCATTATGTGAATATCAAAAGAGACCAATATACAAGTACCTAAAGCCCACATCTTTGCAACGTTTACATCCACTTATGATCTCGAATAACATCGACACACGTAATGATGAAACACGACAAAACATTGAAAAGGGCAAAAGCCGCAAAACCACAAAGTCGCAGGCATCAAAAAGAGCCTTGTGAAAGAAACTTACAACAAAACAAAATAAATTCAAAATAATAATATAAATAAAACATTTCAGATTCGAAGAGTTATTATCTATATAAAATTAAAAATCTCGATTCAATTCTCAATCGAAAACATCTCTTCCATAGTAACAAAACGAAATTCGAAGATTCAAAGAGCATAATAATAATAATAATAAATAAAAACAGGGCATCAAATTTAATAATGCAAAAGCATCATCATTAGCCATGGGTATTCAAAGCTTCCCAAACCAAGTTCTTAACCACAGGATTAGCCGCGTCTCTAGCTTGATAAGCTGCTTTCTTCAAAGTCCTAATGGTCCACACATTAGCTTCATACCACGAAAGACTCCTATACGGAAGATTATGCTTCTTGCATAGCTCTTGAACCACCGGCGAAACTTTCCGGAGATGGCAACGAGGCAAGCGAGGGAACAAATGATGCTCGAGCTGAAACTGTAATCCCCCAAAGAACCAATCCATGTAAGATCTACAAGAGATATCGATTGTTCCTGCCGCTTGCTTCTCGAACCAGTCGCTACCGCTGGGTGGACCAACGTAGACATCGGCCGCGAAATGGTTTAGTGTGAATTGAATGTGTTGTAGCGCCGTGACGGTGAAGCTTGTGAAGACGAAGAAGAATCGCTCTGGCCAGTTTGGTAGACATGAGACTAAGAGTGGGAACCAAGTCCAGAACACTAAGATTCCGGCGAAGTTTAAAGCACGATCTGGTACTTCACGTTTGGAGAAGAGTAAGAGGAATGTTTGGATGAATAGATTGATTCTTCCGAAGCACATGACTGGGTAATATGTAAAGTGTTGATAGCTGATTAAGAATCTCGCGACTGGATCGAATGTGAGTTTCCGATCGTAGAATCGTGAAGTCATCGAGTTGAAGAATTTGGTAGAGACGGCGAAGACAGGGATGTGTTGTAGATCTGGATCGTAATCGAGGCTGTTACAAGCGAGATGATGAGCATTATGAGTCCATTTCCACCACGCGATTGAGATTCCGGTGAGACAGTTACCGGAGAGAAGCTGAGCGAATCTGTTGTAAGATTTGTTCGACATGATAACGTAATGGCCTGAATCGTGACCTATGTAAGCGCTCTGGATCCAGAGGAGTCCGAGAAGCGCGGCGGCGATTTGGTGAGCGAAGACAGAAGTACAAGCCAAAACACCGTAGAGAACTCCGATGAACATAGCGGCGATGAAGGCTAAAGTGTAGAGAGTGACGTGACCTTTGTTATCGAAGAGACCGAGTTTTCGAAACTCGGCAGCCATGCGACGGTAATCGCGTGAGACTTCAGAGACTTGAAAATCTCTGATGTAGTAACCGGTGAAGAGGTTATCGAGATGGTGCCAAGCAGTTCCGGGATGAAATGCGATGAAGGCATCGGTGACATCTTGACCAACGAGATTGAGAATCACAGTATCGCCACCGGGATGAGATTTAATCCAATCGGAAACGTTGTAGACCTTGCCTTGAATAGCGATCCATAGATCTCCAGATTTGTTGTGTTTTTTCAAATCCTCGTTGGTAATGTACTTTTTCTCCGTCTCTTCCGCCATTGATGACGAAACCAAAAGCTCGGAGATCCGATAGAGCCGAATCTCTCGCGATTAACGTATTCGATTTGACGAAATCAATATAGAAAAAGTTAAGATTAGAGAAACACACACACCAACCTGTTCTTCACCAGAAATGGATCTGGTGGATCCCGATTTGTTTTGAATCGAAGAATCTCTCTCTCTCTCTCTCTCGGCGCTTATCTCTTCGACTCCTTTCTTATCCTCCTTATATTATGGTTTGTTTTATATTTACTGTTTTACGGAAATTACAATTGAATTTTTGGAGACTGTAATTACGTGGCCAAAGCGTGCCAACGTCATCGTTCCCACGTGTGATAGTTTTATGTAATTAAAAAAAAAACTTGGTTGATGTTAATTTGGTACCATCGAAAATGGTAAATTAACTGAAGGAGAAAACTTAGTGCTGTCCCTCGAAGTAATTAGTCATGAAATGCAAGACAGACCACGTGTTACCTTAGATATTTTTTCATTATATCTGTCATTGGTTGGTGCCCGTCAATTTTTTATTTGTTTTTTCCAGTAACGTCAACATATACACCAAAGGCCAAAACGGCAAAAGAAAAATATCATAAAATTATGGTCAATAAATCTGTAATTTTTACCTTTAATAAATTCAATTTTATGAATATATTATTTTGTTTTTAGTAAATTTAACTTTTGAAATAGTTAGAGGCTTATAATAGCCACAATATATTCATGACTTTTGGCATATTCCATTATGTGAAAAAGAGATATCTTAATGCAGCACTTGATCCCTGTTGTCTAACTGCCCCCAAAGACTTGGTCTCAAAGATACACAGCTGTTCTCTTGCATATCTTTTTCTTATTTTTGGTTAGCTCATCTTAAGATATTTTGAGATCTCAAATAATCTTTTGTTTTGTATTGAGGGAAGGGCTTTAAAAATTCAGATAAACACAAATTAATTAAATTATATATAAATACAAATTAAATAGCAATGGGAGGGAAATTCCTCAACTAGGAATTAAGAAAACGATTTTTTTTTTTTTGGGGGTATTAAGAAGACTTGGGAAAGCAGTGGGAAGATGGTTATTCACCTTTAGTGTTGTTATTATATTTATATATATTTATGTTTCAGATTACATAAACACTTTTCCTCCAAAAAAAATAATAATAATAATGCTACGACGACTATTTCATTGGTACCGAGTAGCATGCAGAGGCTCCATCAATCTCGAAGATTAGTTCAAACTTTAATAAGAAAATTGACATTTGCTGACTATTCGGGATGTCCGCAATTTTACCAAAAGATCTCAGTTTCCACACTATTTTATTAAAATAAATGAGAAGTTGAACAAAGGGAAAACAATTACTATGGGGAAGATGATTGTTGAGTTGAGTTGAGTTTTTCAATTGAAGATATGTAATTTATTGATCACCCTAAACCCAAAAGTATATGAACATCTATTTTGATGTCGTTTGGTTTGGTCCATCATAGGTTTTATTTTACGTTTTGGGCCTCAGTTTGCGTATTTCTCTGTGCTTTAGTATGATTTGCCCAATAGAATCAAAAACTTCTTTAGAAGATTAAGGTTTTTTCCATTCATGAGTTAAGGACAAAAGCCTTAAAACTCTTTTCAAAATTTGATTTTAACTCAGCATTCACATAAATAGCTATTCCCAGGAGATAAAAAAGGTGTTGTCAAAATGAGATAGATAAAAATAAAAATGCCCCAAGAAACAAAGCAAAACGTCAAGGGGAGAGAGAGATTGCTTCACGCTAAAGTCTCTAACCTAACTTTGCCTTGAGGGAAGCAACTGGAAGCTTAGAAAGAACCTTCTCATCAAAGACCATGTAATGTTTCTTCAGCTCCTTCAACGTCTTCTCTGCCACTGGATCTACCTTGTCTTCATGCTTCTCATACAGCATTGGTACTGTATGCAACACCACAAAGCCTGTTTTTTCCACACACAGATGATTTCAAGATTCAGCAACAATCCAAAAGACCAAAACTTACGCAACTAGAACCGTTTTATCGGTACAAATACTTACATATGTATAGCAGAGTCAAGAAGTTGAACCAGTTGCCCACGACAGAGATTACCCATAGCCCAACAACCACCTGACATACAAGTAAATACGAGTTCTTCTTAGGAAACCCATGATCGAAAACAAAGATATGTCTTAACAATTCCTCCGTCAAGTGCATAGTAACGAACCAAGCATAAAACATACCATCAGAAATTTCTGCAAGTCCCTTCCTAAGGCAATGCTCCTAAGGATTACAAAGGCCTGGTTCAGCTCGTTTCTCAGTGCAGAAGCAATCAAAAGGAAATGTTCCTCTTTAATATGGATTTCAAGAATTTTAGGTGGAGTCCTGAAAAAAAAATTGTTATAGAACCTTTAAGCAAAGCAATAGAAAACAAGCATATATATAGGTTGTTACTTTCTTGTAACATGATTAAGGCAACAAAAGCTTACTTGTTCATAAAGGCATGAGCATTGGACAATAAAAACAGGGCTGCGAGAGCGAATATCAAAATGTGACACACGAGGCTCAAGAAATGATACTCAACCAATTCAAAGAGAACCCATATCGCTGTGGCTACACCAAGGACAGCGGCTGATAGTTTTTTGTCCCTCCACAAGAATACATCAGCAGCTGCGCAGACAAGTTAAAAGTTAAAACTTAAAACCTGTGAAAAGGTTAAAACTTGTGAAAAGGAAAATTAGCAAATGGTTTAAAATAATAGCAAAACAATTATATCAAGAAACATGATCAAGCCAAGGTTAAGATGCAAAGTTCAGAGAAGCCAAGAAATAATTTCATTGTAGATCAGATACGAAACCCTCAAATTGCAGATCAAGCATCGTCAAAAGACGGAGAATAGAAGAAAACATACGCAATCCACCACCGAGAACCTTATGAACAGGCTTCTCTCTACCAAACAAACGATATATCTTCGTCTTCAGAGCCGAAGGAGACTCTGGTTTCTCGTGCTCTGAATCAGACGACGAAGAAGAATCGTGATCGTGGATCTTCTCCGTCGGCATAGATTTATCCAATTCTTCCGCCATTGTCGTTTACTTTCTCCGATTTGGATCCAACGTGAAGAGAAAGGAAGAGAAGAGAACTGAAGCGAGAGGGAGACAAATAGGTTTTTATTCAGAAAGATACTTTAACGGCGTTAGTCTTTTTGAAGAAGAGAAAAAAGAAAATAACGAACGTTAACGTTTATACTGCCTTGAACGTGGATGCAACAAAACAAAGGCAGCCTAGTGGGTGGCTCGCTTGATGGTGCGCTGTGTGTGTAAGTCGTCTTTTTTACTTACGTTCCTTTCCATAAAGAACATACACGTGTCCCTAATCGGATCAGTGACGAATAACATCAACGGCTCACTCGTTTTCTAAAAGCGGTACGAGCGAGGGGAAAAGTCTCTAACCCATCTAGAGTCTTTCTTCTTGGACCGATTGTGAGAAATTTCAGAGTAATTTAAACCTAGGGGACGTTGTTTTTCACATTCTTTGACTTATTTCGTAAATCGTAAGAATAAACAAGAATAAGATCAAATTGCTTTAACAACATATGGTTAAGTCAACGGTATCACATCTCAAGTTCCAACTATTTTGTTCCCATTTTTAGAGACATATATTCATCTCCGACAGTTAATCTAATATAAATGGATTATTTTACATACTTTGACTCTCTATAGTCGGAATCCCGATTAGCTAAAATATTACTCTAGTTAGATTTTTTGATACAAACTTAAGACAAGACGAAGAATATGCAACGCAAATCAATCAATTTATATATTATACCAAGAAAAAAGATAAATTATAATAAATGCCACGGAGCAAAAAAAAAATGTTTTATCTTCTGGATCTCCTCCGATCGGCGGCGTATTGAGACAACGGCACAACTTCCGACAAAGGAGTTGACTGAGGCGTAGATTGCGGCGTCGGAAGTGGAGAATTCCGACAAACGGGACAAGAACCATTGAGCTTAAGCCACGCGTCAAGACAATAAACATGGAAGTAGTGTTTACACTCCGGCATCATCCGTAACATCTCTTCTTCCATATACTCACATAGACAGATCGAACACGTCGTATCTCCGTCACCGTCGACGACTGCGGCGATATCTTTAGTGAAATGGAATTTAGGGTAAGAGTTGATGATTGGTTGATCAAGTCCTCCAACGACGACGTTTCCATTAGCGCCAGACTCAAGATCGTCGTCTTCAGCTACGAATATGATACGTGGGACGATTACGCTACGGTCTCTGAAGGATGCGTTTGCGGCGGAGGCAGAGAAGCGGAGGCGGGAGGCGCGGCAGCAGATGTAAGAAGAGAGGATGATTGTGGAGATGAGAACGAGAAAACCGAGAGCTATGGCTATGGAGTAGCCAAGGCCGAGGCTAGTGATATAGGTAGGGATCGGAACTGGCGGCGGAGGAGGGAAGACGGCGGCGGCGGTTGACATTTGATGGTGAAGAAAGAGGTTAGGGCCATGTGGGAGCGAGAAATGGAACAAAAAAAGAGTGATGGAGATTATTATTATTATTTTTATTTTTAATTTTGGGATGTGGGTGGGGAAATGTTAGTAGCTACGGCATTGAATACAATGTTTGGCAAATATTAATAGCTTCGCATTTATTAAGGCTTCTTCTTATAGGTTTAGAGAATAGTGACTTCACTTAGTAGTGGCCCAAGGAAGGTCAATTTTTGTATCTTTATTTTTATTTAGGTGGTTCAGCCCATATGACACTGACATGTGTGATGTTTTTTGTGTGTTTACCTCTAGCTTATTCTCGTTTCGATATTTTTCGTATTTGCAAGGCAATGCCAACTACAACAAAATGTTTATGTTACCCGGTGATGAACATTGGTCGTCCTCGTATGAACAGTGTCGTCGGGAGTGATGAATAGTGTTGCCGGGAAAGATGTTTCATGACATTTTCTGTAATTAGTTCAAATAGAAAGGATATTTATGGTTTCATTTTTTCAACATTACAGGTTACCTAATTTTAAATTAAGCAATGCCTTAAAACTAATTTTTCAGTCAACCATGGGTACTGAGCTAATTAACCCCAAAAAAAAAGCAAAAAATATCTCCGTTGCCGGGACTCGAACCCGGGTCTCTCGGGTGAGAGCCGAGTATCCTGACCAGCTAGACTACAACGGATTTTGCTAAATGAATAACGTATATTAAATAGATAGTTAATAGTCTCTACCTTTTACATGATCTCACTATCACTCACATATAAAGCTCTTCACGAAACATTAAATGGAAAGGAAGCTCGAGATTGAAAGACTTTTGACTTTCATTATCTTTCTTTTTACTCACTTAATTCTCAAAAAGGGTATATAAAGAAGAAAACCACAAGTCACAAAAGCATTGACCACTACAGGGAATCAAAACAAAGGCTTTTTCCCATTGATCATTCCCAGCAAATGATCAAGAACTTGTCTTCCAGCATCACGAAGACCCGAATGCATATACTCATTCGTTACCCAAAGTCTAATATCCGAAATCTGAGAAGCTGTTTCCGTCACTAGCTTGAAATTTACATACATATCTTCATAGTATACCGCTGCAGCAACAGGCACCTACAGAAAGGAAAAAAATCATGTGAAACAGAGTAAATTGTTTGATCCATAAGAAAAAGAAAAAAAAACGTCGAAGTTTCTCAAACAGACCTTGTTATTCTTCAATGTGGCAACATCATATAATGGAGGCCAGTCCTCTTTCTTGGCCAAGAGATCAGCGGAAGCTTTGAATGGCTTCAAGGCATGAATCTCATCAAACATCCATGGAAATATCATCTACATAAATCCAGATTCTAACTTATTTACACAATGTGATCCAATCATCCAAGCTATTAGCAATTTAATCATACAAAATACCTCTCCGGTGAAGAGTACAGGCTGACTTTCTCTGACTGCCTTGATTGCATCAAATTTGCACTCAAATTTTTCCCGTAATCTATGAGCAGACCATCTTGATGAAGCACCCTGACAAAGAGTCCATTTAAGAATAAACAATAACAAGAAGAAGCAATTGTATGAAACAGGAAAGAGGATGAGGAATTTGAAGAAACTATTATACCTCACAGTATATGGACTCATGGAGAAGAGCATAGAGTGGATTTGTATCAAAAGAATGCCAGTTCTCAAACTGCAACAAAGATAAAAATCAATCTCAGACTATCCATTCCATCTTCGAACAGATATTCGAAAACAACAAATTTTGTGTGGGTCTCTTACAGCGTTCAGGAAGAACTGACTAATACGCTTTGGAGCTCCAGTAACTAAAATAGGATCCCATACTCTCTCCAACCTACAATCAATTAAGACGGAGAGATTTAACACAGAACATCTGAGGTGATTGAAAAAAATTAAGCAAGCTAAACTCTTACGTATAATGCAGGCGCTCAAAACCAGTACTTGATCCTAAACCAGAAAGACCAAGAGTTTGAAGACCCTTAGGAGTGAGAATGCCTCCTGATGGAAGAGGTACCTAAAGACAAAGAAACAGAGAATAGTAAAGAACTAAACTAAACTGGCCAGAGGATTTGGCAAATGTTGTAAGCCCTCACCCCACCGCCTTCAGATTCAGCCAAGTAATTTACAATTTCGCGAACAATCTCTATGTCTTCAGGGAATCTCTTGTAGTATTTTTCGTTTTGGCGAGCAACTTGTTCAAAACCGGCTTCATACACATCATCTGCTGTGCATGCTTTACCAACTGGTGGGATTCCTCCAGTTATTAGCACTTGTTTGAGTCCTTCCGGCGCAAAGCTCAAATATGTAAGTGCACAGAAGCCTCCAAAACTCTGCAGAAAAATGATAAACAAGAAATCAAATGATAAGAACTGAAGTAGAGTGACTTATAAACAATACAGATACAAAATACCTGACCCAAAATTGTCCAAGGATCAACATTAGGAACAAGACGAACTCTAATAAACTCAGCATCTTTAACTATATTATCAGCTCGAAAGTGAACCAAATAATCAGCTAAATCCTTAGCTGATTTGAATTGAAGCATAGAGGAAGATGTTAAAGGAGTTGACAAGCCTGTTCCTCTCTGTAGGAACCAAACACAAATTAGAGCAACACAAAGACTAAGAAAAGTGTATAGAGAAAAGCATAAAATTATATAAAGTATCATACTTGATCGAGTAAGATAACACGAAACTCTTCACAAGCTCTCTGAATCCATCCACTAGCTTCACTAGGTCTTGGACCTTCAAATCCTGGACCACCTTGTAAATACAATAAATACGGCATTGCTTGATCTTCTTTCCCCACTGCAAAAAACATTTCAATCAAATTAGATTAAAAAGATTCAATTTGAGATTGATCAGCTTCATAATCGCATCATAGAAAGAGTTCTTAATCGAAAATCCTCGATTTTTAAGTTACCCGCAACGATTTCTCGAGCAAAGACGGTGATTTTGGGAGAAGTTTTGGAATCAAGGGTATAATCAAGAGGGACTATGAATCGATGGTCACGCAATCGGAGCTCGGGCACCGAAAACCACTTCCCTGTGACATGATCCGACCTCGATTCCCCAGCTACATCGACGTAAACCGATCCCGCTTCAGCCATGGAGGTCATCACACGATAAGATCTCCGGCGACGGTAGAAATTGATAAAACCCGGAACTGAACGAGACGATTTTGATGGAGTAGCAGATAGAGAGTGTACGAAAGCAGTCAACTTTGGAATCGGAGTCACCAGCGCGTGAGTCGCCAACATCGTTTTTATTCAATTTTCCTTTTTAAAAGATAAAAAAAGATTTATCCAAAAGCAGAGAAGAAAAAGAAAAGTCTTTAAATTTAAAAATTTAATTTCGGGTTCGAATTCCGAAATCGCTTTCATCAGCAACAATGGCTTCTTCGCTCGTCAGGCGTTGCTCTCGTGCTTCGAGGGCCATCACCACCTTCCGGTTTATGAGCAACGTACCGGAGAACACGGTTTACGGTGGACCGAAACCGCAAAACCCGAATCATAGAGTGACTTTGACACAATTGAGACAGAAACATCGGAAAGGTGAGCCGATAACTGTCGTCACCGCCTACGATTACCCTTCCGCCGTTCACGTTGATACAGCCGGAATTGATGTTTGTCTCGTTGGAGATTCAGCTGCCATGGTTGTCCATGGCTATGACACCACCCTTCCGATTTCCTTAGACGAGATGCTCGTTCACTGTCGCGCCGTCGCTAGGGGAGCCAAAAGGCCACTTCTTGTCGGCGATTTGCCGTTTGGTACTTATGAATCTAGCTCCAATCAGGTGAGTAAACATCTATTAACCTCGAAATTTGGATGCTTTGGTTCAAATTAATCATCTTGGAGGCTAAAATTTACAACCCAAATGATCCATTTTTCTGCTGATCCCTTTGAAATCATTGAATTGTCACTCGAACTGTTCGAGCGACGCATTAATTTGGTTGATTGAATTCTAGTTTGAATGATGTTCAGGCGGTTGATACTGCAGTTAGAGTGTTGAAGGAAGGAGGAATGGATGCTATTAAACTTGAAGGAGGATCACCTTCAAGGATCACTGCTGCAAAATCCATTGTGGAAGCAGGAATTGCAGTTATGGGACATGTTGGATTGACTCCTCAAGCTATAAGTGTTCTTGGTGGTTTCAGGCCACAAGGCAAAAACATAACTAGTGCTGTTAAGGTCTGATTCTAAGGGTTCATGCATGTGTTTGTAATCTTTAATAAGGTTACTTTTTTAGGTGTGGTGAAACGATTTTCTCTCTTATTTTGTGGGATTAGGTTGTTGAAACTGCCATGGCTTTACAAGAAGCTGGATGTTTTTCGGTTGTTTTAGAATGTGTTCCACCTCCCGTGGCAGCTGCCGCAACCTCTGCTCTTCATATTCCAACCATTGGTATAGGAGCTGGCCCTTTCTGCAGTGGACAGGTTCGTTTTGACACTCTTTCTCGAGATTATCTTATCGAATTAACCATTTTGTGTATGGTTTGCTTGAATAAACCATATTCTCAATTATTGGCCTTTTTACATGATTAAAGAGTAAGATCGGCACAAAAAGAGTGAGGTATCTACTATTATGATCAAGTATGTCATATTTTTCTTGTGGATGCAGGTTTTAGTCTACCATGATCTTTTGGGAATGATGCAGCATCCACATCATGCTAAGGTCAAATCCTGAACCAATCATTTATCATCATAAATCATAATCATATCTTCCTGTTTTTATGATTCATTATCTAATAGTTTTCGTCGTGTTGGATTCCTACACTCTTTCCATTTCAGGTTACTCCAAAATTTTGCAAACAGTACGCTCAAGTAGGAGAAGTAATCAACAAAGCCCTCTTGGAATATAAGGAAGACGTATCCAAACACTTGTTTCCAGGTCCTTCTCACAGCCCTTACAAAATCGCCTCAAGCGACCTTGACGGATTCTTGAGAGAGTTACAGAAATTGGGATTAGATGAGGCTGCTTCTGCTGCAGCAGCATCAGCTGAGAAGATGGAGCTTTCAGATTCACCATCTACTTAGTGACAAAGCTGTAGCAATTCTCTGAGCTCTCAGGCTCTTCATTTTGACTAGGTTGAAGAAATAAGAATCCTTTAATAGGATTCGATAGTTTTTTGCGGGTAAAATTGATGTAATCCGTAGGAGTTATTCCAGAGTTTAGGCTGGTATCGCGATTAATAAAAAGCAGGGGTAGTTTTATGAAACAAAATAAAGATTTTTCCTCATTCTGTAATATTAAAAAGATCAGGCCGCGTAGTTTAGCATGATATATAATTCACGTTCAGTTTTGTGAGAAAAATAAATATTTGTGCCCATTATGTAATATTGCAAAGGTTTTTGGGCCAATTATGTGTTATAGCCCATTATTGGAAAGGCCCAAACTTCTTGTTCGTTGAGTTACTTCGATCCACCGAACAGAGCTCGTCGTCTCACTTTTCCCGGTGGCCATCTTTTTCAAACCTTGACGATGAGTATCGTGCTATCAATTTCCCGGCGCCGGAACTCCTACAAACTGCTCAACCATTCTCGATTCCTCCGT
This sequence comes from Crucihimalaya himalaica, assembly GCA_004349715.1. Lineage (NCBI taxonomy): Eukaryota > Viridiplantae > Streptophyta > Magnoliopsida > Brassicales > Brassicaceae > Crucihimalaya > Crucihimalaya himalaica. Next base: position 3,563,511 of record SMJT01000008.1, on the reverse strand, counting down.
GGATATTCTGATGATGTTGAACCACGGCCGGAAATCAAATCGGAGAGCCAGGAATCTGTAGTAGCCAAATTTTTGGAGAATCTTCAAAAAATTCCGCAACATGAATGGGCATCGAGTGAGTTGCTAAATTCACTTCTCGTATCTTCTTCTTATGTTTCTCCTCTAGCATTCTCGCAAATCACGCGGCGGCTGGGATCATACTCTTTAGCGATCTCATTCTTCGAATACCTGGATTTGAAATCTCAGTCTCTGAAACGCCGTGAAGAATCTCTCTCCTTGACGTTTCAATCGGTTATTGAATTCGCCGGTAGTGAACCTGACCCGCGGGATAAACTTCTCCGGCTCTACGAGATTGCCAAAGAGAAGAACATCCCGCTTACTGCTGTTGCTACCAAGCTTCTGATCCGATGGTTTGGGCGTATGGGTATGGTGAATCACTCTGTTCTTGTATACGAACGACTTGATTCGAATATGAAAAACACGCAAGTTCGTAATGTTGTAATCGACGTCTTGCTAAGAAATGGACTTGTGGATGATGCCTTCAAGTTGCTCGACGAAATGCTTCACAAAGAATCTGTTTTTCCTCCTAATAGAATCACAGCGGATATTGTGTTGCACGAGGCTTGGAAGGGAAGGCTTTTGACAGAAGAAAATATTATTCAGTTGATTTCAAGATTTAGCTCTCATGGTGTCTCCCCAAACTCTGTTTGGTTAACTCGGTTTATTACTAGTCTCTGCAAAAATGCTCGCACCAATGCAGCTTGGGATATTTTGAGCGACCTGATGAAGAACAACGCCCCACTTGAAGCTCCTCCCTTCAATGCGCTTTTGTCATGCTTAGGAAGGAATATGAACGTTGGAAGAATGAATGCCTTAGTCTTGAAGATGGATGAGATGAATATTCGGCCTGATGTTGTGACTTTAGGGATTCTTATTAACACACTGTGCAAATCAAGGAGGGTCGATGAAGCTCTCGAAGTTTTTGAACAAATGTGTGGAAAGAGAAGTGGCGATGGAAATGTGATTAAAGCTGATTCAATTCATTTTAACACTCTCATCAACGGGTTCTGCAAGGTGGGGAGGTTGAAAGAAGCAGAGGAGTTGTTTGTAAGGATGAAAGTGGAAGGGAGTTGTGTGCCCAATACAGTTACTTACAATTGCTTGATTGATGGGTATTGCAGAGCTGGAAAGCTTGAGATGGCTAAAGTAGTTGTTTCTCGGATGAAGGAGGAAGGGATTAAACCGAATGTGGTTACCCTTAATACAATCGTTGGTGGAATGTGCAGGTACCATGGATTGAACATGGCGGTTATGTTCTTTATGGATATGGAAAAGGAAGGCGTAAAAGGGAATGTGGTTACTTATATGACATTGATCCATGCTTGTTGCAGCGTCAGTAACATAGAGAAGGCTATGCATTGGTTTGATAAAATGTTGGAAGCTGGTTGTTCTCCTGATGCAAAGATCTATTATGCTTTGATCTCTGGATTGTGCCAAGTTAGACGGGATCATGATGCCATTAGAGTGGTAGAGAAAATGAAAGAAGGAGGGTTTTCTCTTGACTTATTGGCTTACAACATGCTTATTGGGTTGTTTTGTGATAAGAATAATGCAAAGAAAGTCTATGAGATGCTAACCGATATGGAAAAAGAAGAGATGAAACCCGATTCCATAACTTACAACACTCTGATTTCGTTTTTCGGCAAACTCAAGGACTTCGAGAGTGTTCAGAGAATGATGGAGCAGATGAGAGAAGACGGGTTAGACCCGACTGTTGTGACATATGGAGCGGTAATAGAAGCTTATTGCTCAGTTGGAGAATTAAACGAAGCAGTGAAGCTCTTCAAGGAAATGGGTTTGCAATCAAAGGTCAATCCGAACACTGTGATATACAACATTCTCATAAATGCATTTTCTAAGCTGGGGAATTTCGAACAAGCTCTGTCGCTGAAAGAGGAAATGAAGATGAGAATGGTGAGACCTAATGTTGAAACTTACAATGCCTTGTTTTATTGTCTTAAAGAGAAGAACCAAGCGGAGACGTTGCTTAAACTAATGGATGAGATGGTTGAACAGTCCTGTGAACCAAATCAGATCACCATGGAGATTCTAATGGAGCGTCTCTCAGGTTCTGATGAGTTAGTTAAACTGAGGAAGTTTATGCAAGGTTACTCTGTTGCTTCTCCGACAGATAAAGCTTCACCTTTCGATGTCTTTAGCTTTGGATAATGGTTTTACGGCAGTTAGTTGTGAAAGTTAAAATAAAATCCAGCATTCTACAATCCCAAGGCATTAGTTTAAATAAGCCCATTTACTTATGGGCCTAGAAACAATCATGTACGGAGTATTTGAACTCTTTGAGATTTGGACAGACACGTGTCTTGATTCAAATGGTTATTTGCTCGTTCATGGAGCTGACTAATGACTCCCAAGCAGAGAATTTGACTCGCGTTTCATTTTCAGACAACTGACGAGAGAGGAAGTCAAAGCTGCCCCATTTGTTCAACGAGTTGACTAGTTTTGTTTTAGTTATTACTAAAACAACAATACTACTATTAATATTAAGATATTTGATAAATTGTTGACTAATCATTATAACTTCCCTAAGGCCCTAAGAGCCTAGGGGTCACGAGTCACGACCGTAACTAAAGTTTTAATTATGGTAATTTTTTTCACGTATGTAAAATACAACTATTCTCCCAAGACTATTACTACAGGACAATAAAAATCAATTCCATGGTCAGAGAGGAATATTTAAACATTTGTTTTTTCTACGTTGAATTATAATTTTCATTTTGAATCTTATGTAATGTAGGATATGCAAATTAAGAACACAGATTCTCTTTCAACTCTTACTTACATTACATCCTTCTCATTTTCTAAAGGTTTGATAGAAACTTCTGTTGTCTAATATCACATTACAGTCGGTCTATACAAAAGGCATTCTATTACACGTGCGTGTACGTATTCTTATTTCCCTGCATAATACATTCCAAGAAAACGAGTAATCACTCATGACTCAACTTAAACACAACGTGTCCATCTAGTTTTAGACTTTTTGATGCTCCGACCAATTCAATGTTAGGCAAATTTTAGTTTAGATTGAAGTTTTACGTACTATAAATGTCATAAATCTAAAAAGCCGTCCAAAAAGATCTTTGATCTCCAATTCCTTAGTGGACTGCTTTCACGTGTCAATATTTTCAAATTTGGTTTCACATGAAAATTTGTGATTATGGGTTACTATAAACATAATGAAGAAGAAACTCTTAGAGCTAAACACCAACAACCAACCCATTACCGAAGTATTATCTTTTGAATCATTTTCGTCCTCTTAAACTAATTTAAAATGGAGGAAAAATCAAATTTTGAAATTTTAATTGCACGTGATTAGACCATGGGTCGAGTACTCGAGTTGCGGTTGACACGCAAAGTAAGTATAAAGCTTAAATATATGATTTGACTAAGTATAACATAGTTTATAATCTGGAAAATAAATTAGTAAGTTAACGCTTTTTGAATATGACTGTAACATCTTAGTGTCCAAAGGTAAATTTACAAGAAAATATGTATTGACAATATTATATTTTTAAAAAGGCTCGATGTTATATCGAGCCTCAAATATAAAGTTTATTTATTTATTTAAGTAAAACACCAAGTCAAGGTAGAAAACAGACGAAAAACATTCTGGCTGTAGGTTTGACTTTATGGAAGCATATTTTGTCCCCATAAAAATAAATACTTTAATAGAAAACAGAAAACTTCAATTAAGTTTCCTCATAATGGAAACAAGTTTCTTTCATATATGCTCTCTAGAGCCCATTATAAATAAACATCAAATGCTCCAAATCATTTATATCACAAGCAAACCGATCCATCAACTTCACAAAAATCACACACATTGTTCAAACAAATATAACTCGATCGAACAAATGTCTCAAGATGCGAATCTGCTTTCCAAATTAGCCTCCGGTGACAAACACGGAGAAGCTTCGCCGTACTTCGATGGCTGGAAAGCTTACGACAATAATCCTTTTCATCCAACTCATAATCCACAAGGTGTTATTCAAATGGGTCTCGCCGAAAATCAAGTTCGTCTTCTAATTATATACCACCTATATAATTATGATTTCGTTACTTTTTTTTTTTCTTCTTCTAATAAGTTTTCTATTAAATATATCTATCATGGTTTGTTTTCAGCTTTGTTCAGATTTGATCAAAGATTGGATAAGGGAAAATCCACAGGCATCTATTTGCACGGCAGAGGGCATTGACTCTTTCTCCGACATCGCTGTGTTTCAAGATTACCACGGTCTCAAACAATTTAGACAGGTATTTTTCTCATTTCTTATAAGTTTGTATTCATATTATATGTGATCAATATTGTTATATAAGCTAGGCATATACTTAATTATGTTACAGTATCAAGAATTTTTATGCTTGTACTATTTATTATATAGAACTATGGAAGTGATAAATATTATATAGCTCATTCACGTAATCTTGTTTTGTAGTGTATATACGTTACATTTACTTTTAATATGAGATGTGTAGATTACTAGAACTAATAATTTTGTATGTTTTTGAATAATGTTTTGTTTGGGGATGGAAAATAAAAAAGGCGATTGCGGCGTTTATGGAGAGAGCGAGAGGCGGAAGGGTGAATTTTGAGGCGGAGAGGGTGGTGATGAGCGGAGGAGCCACCGGAGCAAATGAGACGCTCATGTTCTGTCTTGCTGATCCCGGCGACGCTTTTCTCGTCCCTACTCCTTATTATGCCGCGTACGTATTACACACACACTTTATTAGTATTCAAATAAATACTATTAGTTTACCAATTAATAATTAAAAAAAAAAAAGATACATGAATCAGTGATTTTGATGTTATAAAATTTAATTAGTGATTTTGATACTACATTAAATTAAAAGTAATCGAAAAGGGAAAAACTTCTAGTTATTTTATACTAATACATATAATTTTTTGCCTGGTCAAAACAAAAACATATTTTGATTGAGAATAATTAAAAATTGTGAAATATACCTCATTTTTGATTGATTCAATAAATTGGTAAGCAACCCCACACAAGTTACAACCATCGACAAATCGTCCATTGACTCTTAACAAAAGTCAAACCACTAATCAACACTTGGTTGACTTACGCTTCACTACTAATTAATAGGTTTATTAAACATTTCAGATTCGACAGAGACTTAAAGTGGAGAACTGGAATTAGAATAATCCCTGTGGAGTGTAACAGCTCAAACAATTTCCAGGTTACAAAACAAGCCCTAGATTCAACGTACCTTACAGCCCAAGAAACCGGTATCAAGATCAAAGGCTTGATTCTCGCGAACCCGTCAAACCCTCTTGGAACAACTCTCCATCGAGAAACTCTTGAAACCATTGTCAGCTTCATCAACGACAAGCAAATTCATTTTGTTTGCGACGAAATCTACGCAGCCACGGTTTTTACGGAGCCGGGATTCATCAGTGTCGCAGAGATCATTCAAGAGATGGATCATGTTAACCGAGACCTGATCCATATCGTTTACAGTCTTTCAAAGGACATGGGTCTTCCCGGTTTTCGGGTTGGAGTGGTTTACTCTTACAATGATGTTGTTGTGTCCTGCGCAAGGAGGATGTCGAGTTTTGGATTGGTCTCGTCGCAGACACAAAGTTTTCTAGCTGCTATGTTGTCTGATCAGAGATTTGTCGATAACTTTCTTGTTGAGGTTTCGAAGAGAGTAGCGAAGAGACACTGTATGTTCACGAGAGGGCTTAAAGAGATGGGTATTTCTTGCTTGAGAAGTAACGCGGGTTTATTCGTCTTGATGGATTTAAGGCAGATGCTCAGAGATCAAACCTTTGAGTCCGAAATGGCGCTTTGGCGAGTGATTATCGATAAGGTCAAGATTAATGTCTCTCCTGGCTCGTCGTTTCACTGCTCTGAGCCAGGTTGGTTCCGAGTCTGCTTTGCAAATATGGACGAAGACACACTCCAAACTGCACTTGAGCGAATCAAAGACTTTGTGCTTGGAGACAGAGCCAACAAGAACAAGAACCGTAACTACATTTGCAACAACAAAAAGGAGAACAAGGAAGGTAAGAGTTTTCAAAAGAATCTGAAGCTGAGTTTCTCTTCGATGATGTACGATGAACATGTTAGTTCACCAAAGTTGATGTCCCCTCATTCACCATTGCTCCGAGCTTAAAATCGGTTCTATGATTATACTTAAATAGGTTGTGTCTATATCTATATAACAAAGTACATGACTCAATAAACAGAATACACATTGAAAGTATGTAACTGTCTAAAATTTATATAAAAACTTTCCAAGAAGGATGATGTTTTTATTTTGCATATGGTTTGCTCTATTTTTAACTTATTTTTAATCAAAATTTACAGAAGTAAACTAAAATTTTGAATCGAGAAATGAAAAGGGGTAGAAATTTAAATATTACTTTGGACTTCTGATAGATTTGGATTGATCATGTGTCCATGCCATATTAAATTGTTCTTATTTCAGTTGATTACAAATAAGTTTTAAGAAGATGCCAAAATCTAATCAGAAAGATTTTGATCAGTTTACTAGACATAAATATTGTGACATCTGTCAATCACAAAAATATAAAGATGCTCATTAAATTTGTTGATTATGATTTGCTTCTTTTCTTATTAATGTTGTGTTAACTTAAATCTATATCATTTATCAAATATAGTTTTTTTCTTATCCATGTTTCAATAAGAAAGTATATCTTACCTCTAAAACTTTACAAAAAATAACTTTGAATTATAATTTTTCTAGGTAAAATTTTAAATTATATTTCTATTTCATAAAAATAACATTTTTTTTATTTTTTTGCTAAAAGGCTTAATCTTTTCCATTTTTAATGAATGATTTCTTCCCAAACTATACCTAAAATGAATTCGTAATTAATTATAATATAACAGGTGTAGGCATGAGAAGATGTAGAAGATTTACCATAAATATTCATTACTCTTTCATATCTTAATACTTTTTTTTTTACATATCTTAATACTTATAAAAACTTGTCGTTCATTTCTCGTCTACCTATATCGATAATTTTTATTGTGATTTCTTGATATACAGAAACTTAGGAGGGTATAGTTCTCGTTTATTGAATTGTGATTTTCCTTTCGAATTTTCTTTGACATGAGTGTTCATATATACGACAGTTTATACAAATTGAAATTCTGATGACTTTTTATGTTCTTTCTCAGAATCTTTTCAAGATGAGCTCCAAAAAAACAACACCTCAATGTTACTTCCGGCCTAAGAAATGTTTCAGGATGTTGTTTCCAAAGAGCTCAAAATTATCATCTCCATTATTGAACAACTTTGAGTCATCATTAACCGAGAGATTGAAGAAACTCATACCTCAAAACAAACATGAGATTCTCACCTTACCTTGGATGATTCTTGCTATGGAGTTACTTTATGATACACATAATGATATAAACATCCTTATAGTGGATCTCAAGCTTCATGAGATGACTGATTCGGACCTTGGATATTGGTTTGATGTTTACTGGGATATAAATGCAAAATTGCTAGATCTTTGCAACAGTTTTAACTCCTTCCTCAGTCGCATGAACTATTCCATTTTATGCTTAAAGTTCCTTCGGCATGAATTAGAAATGAAATCTGAGGAACAATGCACTAAGATTCTTTCTACACTTGATAGTTGGAGGAAAGATATTACCGCAGAAATCCCGAAATGTCACACAGTTCTTGGGAGATATGTTGAATCATCAAAGTTTCATAAAGTCAAGAACTTTAAAAAAGCAGAGGTTTTTATGAAGGCGTTTTATGCGGCTCATGTTCTTACGGCTTATATTTGCAGTGTCTCTATAATAGTTTTGTCGAATTCCGACAAAGATTTTTCGCCTATATATGTCTCAAAGCAATCATTGTGGAGAAAAGATTTCTTGAATCTGCAGACTATTGTAAACGCCAAGATAAAAGATTTAATCTCCTCTGATGGAACATTGGTACTCAAAGAGTTAGAATGTGTTGCTGCCAAAGGGAAGAAGATGTATCATACAATTCAAGATGGTGATGTAGAATCGGTCGAGGAGTCTATTGTGGAATGGAAAGAAGAAATCGAGAAGTTGGATCATGAGTTAGATGAATTATCAAGGAAAATTCACAACTTGTTTAGTATAGCCTATAGAGGACGTGAAACCATTTCTGATGGTTTGTTTAATTATTGGATCAGTGAGGAGTTAAATCATGAACCTCACATATATAATTAAAAATCTCATTTTTCTTTATCCATGGAAAATGTCTCTAATACCATGTAAATGTTCATTAAATCCATTTTAAAACATTATCTTCTTTACCATTGGGCATATCTAATAGTTGTCTATGGCTTGCACCTCAAGCTACAACTTTGCCCTGTTTTATTGGACCTATAGCTTTGTCATGTTTACTTGCACCTATAGCTACTACTACACAGCTTGTGCCATGATTTTGTATCCTTATGAAGTTACCAACCACATAAAGATGTCAAATAAGTATCATCGAGTCCTATTAGTATCAGAATGCTACACAACAGTCTGGTCTGGTTCTGTTTCTTTGTGACAAGTAACTATCGAGTCCAATCTAGTGTCAGCTTCTATGTTCCGTCTTTAAAACTCAGGTTGATTTGTTCACTTGTTATGGGGATACAACACACATACTTCTTTTCATAGATTGGTTTCATCATATCTGAAATTAGGTAAGAGAAAAGATTACAAGTTTGCTAACTCATCTGATAACTACAACTCTTAAGCTCAACATTATCAATCTCCAAGACATCAGTGGGAAAATCACATCCAGCGTCGACCATCTTCTTCTTCTGGGATTCTTGTCCATCAAGCAAATCACAAGGCTTGGGATCAACACCAGTCGTAACACCTTCAACATCGCTACACATCCAAATAGCTTTCTTATGCTTAGCCGCCATAGAAATGGTAGCATTAGAAATACAAATCCCAGTAAAAGGATCTCCAGAGATTCCTTCTAACCTCCCCGCCATAGAAACATTCTCAGCTACAATATCTCTGTAATTAATTCCGGTTATCTCCGGTAAAGCGTGAGGATCGTAATTAGAATCGGCATGAGCTTTGTAATTTCCGGTCATCCAAAAAACCCATTTCATCGTGTGGAGACTCATCCCTTTAACGTATATGTTCTTCACGAAAGCTCCTCTTCCCACGGCTGTTTTGATCCGTACGCCTGATTCTGTTTGGTATGCGGTGATATCCTCCGCTCTTACGTCTTCGATTCCGCCGGACATTTCGCTTCCGAGCGCGATCGCCGCGCTGTAAGGTGAGATACATGTCAATCTACGGATCACGAGGTGTTTCGTCGGCATCCCAAATGATATTCCGTATTCGTCCCATCCGCTTTTCACGGCGATGCAATCGTCGCCGGAGATTATGTAACAGTCTTCGATCCTCGTGTTCGTGCAAGAATCTGAACACATCGAATCAAAATTAGAGTAGAAAGAAAGAAACTGTAGCTAGCGATTCGATTAGAAATTGGCCGGCGACGAACCTGGATTGATACCGTCGGTGTTTGGAGATTTCACCGGAGCGATGATCGTAACGCCTTTGACGATGATATTGCTGCCACGTAGGATATTTTTAATAATAATCTATATAATGGTGAGGGTGGATGGTATCAGATGAGAGTGTGATACAGGATATAATTATACCTGCTGTAAACCGGGTGGATATTCCAAGATGGAGAATCAAGGAACGTTAGATTTGAGATCTGAATTGTATCTGAGAACATTAACTCAATCAGGTACGGGCGAGTGTATTTTAGCTTGCCACCGTGGAATTTTTGCCACCAAAACGATCCTTGACCGTCGATCGTGCCATTGTTCCCTGTAAAATTACATCTAACGGTTCCAGTTTTTTCTCTCTTTAAATTTTCTTAAAAACAAATGAATGAAGAATGAAAACTTTTTTACCGGTGATAATTACGTCGGAGAGATTAGTTCCGAAGATGAGACTAGCGAATCTTCCGCCGGCGGCGTCACGTCCTCTTCCGTACGAAGGCAAAGCTTTTAGAATTGGGTATTCGTTCAAGTCTTGAGCAGCGAGAAGAGTTGCGTCTTTGTGAAGAAACAGAGTGAAATGGCTTGTGAGGTTAAAACTTCCGGTGAGCCATTTTCCGGCGGGTACAAAGAGCTGAGCTCCGCCGTCGGATGAGTATTGGCTGAGATGATCGACGGCGTTTTGGAACGCCTTTGTGTTTAACGTCTTGCCGTCTCCGACACCACCGAACTCTGTTATGGAGGCACTATGGGATCTGCAAGTAATTGCTGTGTACTCGAATGTTTCAAATGACTGTGATACCCTTCTTCCTCGAGAAGAGGTTACGAGGTTCGAGAGGGTTATGATGGTAAATATGCAAGCGAGTATGTTCTTCATGGTTTTGTATCTGGAAAAGAAGAAGAAAAAAACAGAGAGTTAGATTAGGAAACAATGGTTTTGTATCGGATTAGTTATTTAAGTTAGTTAAAGAGGGCAATATAAAAAGGTTGTATGTTTTTCTCGTAGTTTGGTAAATGAGTGCATGTGAAAGGTTAGTAATTGTTGAAAAGTTTTGTTTTCTGAGAATGAGAGCTAATCAATGGGTTTTGTTGAACAACTTTTGGGTGAAGGAAAAAGTGAGGATTATGTCAATGAGACATAATGAACAACTAACATTTGAAAGCAAAATGGTGGGTTTGTTTATACATATGTGTGTGTGTGTTTGTGTTTGAGAGAGATAAAGAGAATTACTTGTGACTTGTGACTTGTGAGCCTTTGTGAATGTGGAGAGGCTAAATGCTTTGATGAGGATGGAAGTGGAGAGAATAAGTATTTATAAGCGGAGAAATGATGGAGAAAGAAAGAAGAAGAAGAAGAAGAAAGATTCAAACTTTTTTGTCTGAGTGTTTGATGATCTTATAAGATCGGCAATGATGTTTTCACGTAGTGGTATCAATTCATTGGAAGATTTAGCGGTAACAGTGTCTTTCAGAAAAGGCTGAAATATTAGCAAAGAGAGACATATCCTTATTGCGGCTGATATACTAGCAAACAGAGGCATATCATTAGTATGGCCATAGTTATTTTAAACGTAAAGATGAAATTCGGCTAACATTTTGTGGCCTCTAGCCTGAATGGATTATGTGTTCAAGGCTCTTAATCTCTGGCTACACAATTGAGTTTAGATGTTACAACATTTTAATCCAACTCAACGCAAACAGAGAAAAAAAAACAATCATGTTTTAGAAGCAATGCCTAATTACGTTCATTGCTCTGTATACATATAAATTATGAGAGAATGTGAGGTGAACAACGTCAATTCCTTTGTTTCGTTTGTTTTCAGACTCACGGGTTTTGATGTTTGAGGTTTTTTCTTCAAAAAAGGAGATAATACAAGAGTGGGTGATTGTCTACTTGTGACTTGTGACTTATGAGAGTAGAGTACATACATCACCTTTGTCTCTTTCGACGTGGCTACTAAATTTTACATACCATCTTTTATACTCCTCGGTAGTTACTACTTACGGCAATTAGATTTGTAAATAAATTTTACTATGTTAAAGTGAAGTAACATGGACTATGCAAAAGAGCATCTCCAATTATGCATATACATATACAGGATTGAAAATGTGTCAGGTCATGTTAAGTCAAAAGAGAAGCTTACAAATACAATATTAGAGTAGATTATATTGTCTAATTTTGGTTATTGTTGTTTTATGGTTTGCAAAGTGTAGATTCAAACTCTCGTGAACTTTGGGGGTGTCCCACTTCCACTCCACTCATCCCACTTCTGCCGACCCACTTCTCACGCCTCCATACTTACTCACGGTCACGGGTGCTTATGCTTATCTTACTTTTCAGTTTATTTTATTAATACAAATCTCTTTCTTTCTCAGATCACAATATAATTGTTAATCTCTCTTGTCTAATATTTGCAATAACAACGACCAGAAAATTACATCTAGTCAGCATTCATATACTCTTGTTTCAATTTTTTTTTTGATTTGAATAAACAGAAGATGTTATAGTATTGGATAGTAAATTAGAATACATGTACTGTACGTTGTCTTATTATGTAGGAAGATGGAATATATACACGCACATTCCACAAAATGCAGAATTTTTTAATTCCCGATTTCTATCTAGGCTGCAACAATGGATTACTTAGGTCAAACCTGGTTGTCCAAAACTTATAACTAAATAAGATAGTAAAAGTACATGTGTGGTGTGGGCATGTATTTCTTATTTCTTCTAAAATTATGTTTATCTACACGAATGCGAAAACTCAGGCACCAAATGTTAATGTGAAAAAGCTTCAGAAAGAAACAATATTATCAAGAGATGGAACCTCTATTACTTTCTTCTCCTGCGGTCGCTGAGAGTTTATCCTCTAAAATCTGAAGTAAGTCATGGTACTGAGCGAAACCCACGTGAGACTGAAACAAAGAACAAGTTTTAAAGAGGAGACCTACAAGTGGCGAGATGGGGAGTGATTGTTATGGAAACAAGAGTTACCTGTAATGTCATGCTATATGCTTTCCACAATCGTAAATCATACCGGAAAATATCATAAAGAACCTGTGTTGTGACAGTTAAAGAAACAATCTGGCTATGTCAATGTGAGCTTTAAAGTCGTGATAACGGTGGATATCTAAAAGATTTTTACCTCAGACCGTTGTAATAGAGTGGCAAGAACAACTATCCATTCTTTGAACTTGACAGAACACATCTGAGCCAATAGAAACTCCGCATCTAACCGGTTCTGTAGCTCACTCATTTGCAGCTGAGGGGTTTTAATAGTAGAATTTGAGGTAAGATAAAGTCACTCAACAATGCAGAGACTTTTACGATGCAATAGGGATCTATGTTTTCGTTTTCACATTGTTTCAAGCAGCAGAATTAGAATAAGCAGGTTTCGAACATCAGAGGAACAACAATGGAGTTAACTCTAACCTTTTGCCCAATCAGTTCAAGTCCTGCAGCGAAATTCTGCAGCTGCGCACAACCATATCTTTCTCGTTGAAGAAAATCCTGGAATTTTGTATCGTTAGTAAATATACTATATTGGGTCCAAGCATAATAAGGTGAAAGGTACAGATTGTCTACGTACCACAATATCAAACTGGGTGCCTTTGACGAATGCAACAAGCTTTGAAAGTTCTTTACCCGACATCAAGTAACTGGCATGACTTTCAAGTATGCTCTTTACAGAAGCAACATGAGGACTCTGCTCTTTGAACGAGGAGCTGCATCAGAGTCGCGTTAATCAAATGATCAGAAGGCAATTGTATCACTCTAGAAAATAAAAAACCAGAATCAGAGTTGTAGTTTCCACCTCTTATCGAGTGATGATTTCTTGTGGCTGGAACCGAAAATAAGAAACCCCAGAAGCTTAGGTGATGATGAATCTGATTCTGTTGGCGCCTGCTCAATGTCTCTTCCAGATCTTAGTAAGAACCTCACCTTACAGCATAATTGTCATAGGCAAACATCATTACTCAGGATTCACGTTTTGAATTGCCCGTTTTAAACAAACAACAAGAACATCAAATACATACTAGCTCTCCAGCAAGATCATAGAGAGACTCATCAAGTGTCGCCTGCAAATGTACAAATACACTTTCTCAAGAACAGAAAGAACAAATTGACAATAAAGAGATAAATTCTACATGTAAAAGCCACAATTACCTGCAATAGCCGTAATGCACAATACTGACTGACAGCAACACCTTCCAGTTTGGCAATCACCTGCACCAATTCTATACTTAAGTGTACAATTCTAAACATAGTGCAACAGATTTCTACAAAATCTATAATAGTGACTCCATGCGCTTTTTTATCCCCAAGAAATTTTAATCAAATGAAGGCTGACACTGCTACTTGTCTAGTAACAAACAGAAGAATGTGTTTTGTTGATACACCGTTTTAACTAAACATACTCGAGGGTTAAGGATTTCTGAGTCTTACAAGTATATAGCACGCTGCGGTTCGATACCATCTTCGCTGGAAGCAGTCTTCAAACAACCTAGAACCCAAAAGAGAATATCAAGTTTCATAGCATAGAATACAAGTTTAGTCAACAAAAAGAGCAGACAAGATCAGCGAAGTTGGCCATCTTAGCCACTGCTCACTGTTCAAGTGTCCGGTGCAGTAAACAAACCTAGTTTCATAAGCGTTATAAGAAACAAAAGAGAAAACAAAGGCTAAACACAGAGACAGTGAGACATACGTCGTTGAGATCCCAGCAGCAGAAAATAAATCAGCCCAGTGACGGGCATCGGTTTTTCTGGCTACATTCACTACCACATCATAGTACTCCGGGAAATTTTTTATCAAATCACAGGCTTTTCTCAAAAGGGACAACTTTTTAAGATGTCCAGGTCCTGAAATCTGGTTCCTGTTTGAATTTGGCCTGAAATTTGTAATATGCCACATGTTTGGTTAAAAAAAAAAATTAGGTGAAGCAAGACAAGAAGGTTAAGTAAAAATTACTAAGAAAAGAGATACTTTATAAAGATTGATTGGCATTGGATACCTAGAAATCTCTGCATCAAAAACAGTAAAAAGAAGCCACTCCAGACAATGGGAGAAGTGAGGTTTCTCTGCTGATAATTGTGCTAAGAGTAACGCCTCTTCATTTTTATCTCTCTGTCCACAATATGAGAAAAACAGAATAAGATTTTGAGAAAATAAAAATTTCGCGAAGGAGAAAATGAATAAAGGAAGACAGAAGAGATGATTCTAACTTAAGAAAAGAGACGCCAAGACCACAAATACCTGGAGGAGGTGGCGGAGCAGGCAATGTAGTATAGTCTGAGCCTGAGGTGTAGGCTCAAAACACGGAAACTCTGCACTTGCCGAAAATGACATTCTCTGAGAAACTCCAACAACGACACCCACGTTTGGTAAAAGTCCCAGGGGATACACCTCGCGATCAAATTCCAACTCTGGATCCAACTGAAGGATGGAACATAGAAAAAATACATTTGAGTTGATAGATCAGTGAAAAAGTAGAATTTATAAGGGGAGAGAGTTTGAATGTCAATGTCATCAAACAATGATGTTACAGACAATAAAAATCAGAGCAAAAAGAAACTACGACTGCGGTGAAAAATGGACTCTACTAACATGCATACCTGCAGGAAATCCTCTTGCATAAAAGGGTCATCCCCTAGAGAAGGATACCAAACCTGTAAAATAGAATCTCAGCGTTAAACAAATCAGGAAAGTACGAAAGATAGGGACCAAAAAGAGATTTACTGTCAGACACCTTGGGGCAGGGCAATCCTAGAAAGAGAAAAACAGAAGAAAACTAGAAAAGTAAGTAGCTCTGAAGCAGAAGAACTACCTGCATTCCTCGGTGCCCATAATCTAGCCAAGATACTTCCTCGACAAGATTTGTCTTCTCCTCCGATTGACCACAAGTCACCCAAAATAGTTCAACTGAGTCTGTAAGTTCCCTCTCTCGTCCATCTACCAAATCAAGAAGTGAAAGCTCCCCATTTCCCCTCAGTATAAGACATCTATGGAGACCACAAAGGCATTTAGAATGACATCATAAACTGAAAGGATGTTCTACTCTATTGATGATTACCTTGAGGGTTCCCTGTCTGAAAAATCAGAAGACAAATTATCATTATCTAACTCGCCTTCTCTCGGGTGCTGGTCAGGAACAAATCGCATTGCTGCTGGATGGCTCTTTGCAGTCATGATCGACAACTCTCTTACTGTGGAAAGCTGTTCGTCATTTAATCACTTTAAGGTGCATGAAAAGCAACTCAAGCGCTCACATTTGGAAGTAAAAAAAAAAAAAGTATACTTTACTGGAAATGATCCATCAAAGAAATGAACCAGAATAACTAACTACCTGTAGATCTGCTTTGCTTGAAGGTGTCAATTCACCATATATCTTCACATGGTAGACGTGGATGATAAACGGAAGATAAGATACGAGTATATAATCCTGGTAAACATCCATCACCATTGGTTTGCCAAGCAGCACTTTACGACAAAGTAAAGAACTCTGATCAAGGTGGTATCTTGGATAGAAAAGCAGTTCATATCTGCAATGATTAGCAAACATACACGTGAAATGGAACAACATTCAAAGACCAAATGGCCAAAAACTCTTAGTATAATAATCTTCTGTAAAAAAGTCTGGAAGAGTCGCAAACACATTTCTACCAAATGTCACTTTTTCTTCTCTGTAAACAATAATAAATATAACTAGTGAACCATGATTAGAAACTAATAATATAGATTGGGCCTTACGTCTCAGAAGCTTCGATGTAGTTACAGATTACGACAATCTTCCCCAACCATAACAAACCCTTGCAATGAATCTGTTGTTCTTGACTGACATCTCCAAATACCCTCCACTTCTTAAACCTAACGTCATACAATATCAGGCCATGTAAACCAGCAACCGCCAAGTATTTCCCATCCTCGCTAGCTGCCACGTGTTGAACAGGCCAATTTTGGGTAATATAAGAAACCTGGACCAAGGAAACATATATAAGAAATTTATTTCAAAAGTCAAACGATGAATGACCAAAAGGGGATAACGGATATGTTGATTCTCAACTGGAAGTTTTAGATGTAAAAGCTTAAGCTCGTCAGTGTCCTCCGCTTGAACCATGAGTAGTCTATCATCACCGTACATTACCTGACGAACATAAGTTTTTCCTGAAACTCCTCTATTTAAGCAACATTTTCCAAAGGAAAATGCAAGAATTCTGTCAGATGATGCCTCCTCTGTAGCAAATAGTCTATATCCATATTCATCCCACTGGATGGCTGAAGTACCATTCATTAGTGGTTCGTATTTACAGTCTTGTTTTGGATTAATTTTAGGGGAAGATGTAGAACTCAGTCCAATTTGGCGGACAGTTGACATCAATCTACATCCAGAAACAGACCAAACTGCAAGTCCTCTCAACTTCCACCCAACTGCAAAAGCAGAATTATCAGGCGTCCATGCAATGTTACTGACAGGCCCAGTGTAATCCGCTGAATAACTGCAAGTTTCAAAACAGTGTTATCAACCATGTATCCAAAATATCAAGGGCATGAAATAAACACAAGAAGCCAAATTGAAAATCTTGAATAGACCAGCATAGTAATGGAATAAACCATTCAGTATTTCCGGAACCTTGCGTAAGTACAACACCAGTTATAGTATGATATTATGGTCTTTACACAACACCAGATAAAAACTACTCGGATAAAGAGTAATACCCACACCTTTAAACTAATATAAAAACATAAACCTTCAACACAATATGGAATATACCGCAGCAGCTTTTATTTATAGTAACAAGTTACTTACCCCCAGTCATGCAAAGAAACTGTTCGTAAGAGAGAGATCGATTGTGACAGATCATATAATTCCACCATCCCTTTTCTTGTACCCACAGCAAGAATTTGTTGCTCTGAAGCCACTGATGCACAAACAACATCACCACCCAACTTCTTCTCAGCTTTAAAGCTCTCAGTGTACTTTAAACCTTTCTTATTCACAGAGCATACAACTAGCTGCCCATCAGAATTTAACACAAACAATAATTTCGAACGAGTGCAGAGTTCCAGCCGAACAATAGCCGATTTTGTTGAAAATTCATCGTCAGATGCAAGTGTTGTTGAAGCTACTCCAGAAACTAGCCCATTAACAAGAGTGTAGGACAAGAGTCTATCATTGTTGCTATCAGAAGGATGGAAGCCAATACTGAAAGCTCCACCAAACTATAAAGAAAAACAAAAATTTAGATATCAGGAATCCTGCACAAAGAACCCAAGAACAAACAATGCAGATGAGGCAGATCTACATTACCTCTCCTTTCCAGGAAATACTATATAAACATCCATCAGAGAGTCCCAAAAGCATAGTTTTGCTGTCCGTCACAAAATTGCTCCTACACAGAGTGAAAGAATTGGCCTTACATTTCTAGTCACAATTCATTGTTGTGTCGACTCATACGGTAAATGTTGGGCACGTACAGAAAAAGCACTTACACAGACAAGTCATTCCCAGCAAAAGGGACCTGCTCACTTAGCAAAAGAGATATGGTTGCAAAAGACAACTCCGAGGGTTGTCTCTCTCCGGGTTTTATTTGTCTATCTGTAAATTTTATTTTATATATATGAAGGAAGAATGATGATGTCTGCAAAACAAAACCAAGAACAAGCTTTCAAATTAAGATACTTCTGAAATGAGAGAGGCTTAAGAATGTCTGATATCATCAAGCTTTCAAATAAAAAACAATGTTTTTTCTCATCCTCACACATAAGAACAATCTAGAGAAGATTCAAGAACTAAATTCTGTAACCCAAACCAATAATTTCTCAGCTGAATGAGGATTCCTAGATAGACTAACCGAGTAGCAGAAATTAGCTAAGAAAAGAGTGACACTAAGAACTTACAAGAACAGCAATCAGTTTAGAGTCTGGACTCCACACAGCCTGCAAATTCTCCCCTTCTTCTCGCACCGACTTCTCATCTCTGATATACTTTCCCAACCTCACTCGTTGCTATTCCGGGAAGAAAAATTCAAACAAAAAGCTATCAGTTAACGAACTCTGGACCCTTAATACGAATCACAGTGACGAAATGCAGAGATGATTAAGCAAGCACCTGAGAAGATCCCCAAAGCTCCAAATGAGAAGGAGAAACAACCAGCAATAGCCGACCTGCGAGCTTAAGGTACACGACTCGCTGCGAAGACGGACATGATCCCGCTAGAAGTGGGATCACCTGCGGCCATCCGTAAGCCATATACATCTTTGGCTTCTCTGTGAAACTCAAATCCTTGGCTCTATCTCTCTCTTTACCTCTACAATGGATCTGACTCCGAGGAGAGGATATTACAGATTCTGTTCACATACAGAGATCATAGAAACATTTGTTGGAAGAAGAAGATGGATCTCACAGATCCATAAACGGAGCATCAAAATTGGAATGCTGACCAAAATAAATTGCCCGACCGGTTTATAAGAATCGGATTTAATTTTACGAATTTAATCGGTTAAAGTTCTGCTTATGCAAACCGAATTTGAACGAATGATGTCGTAAAGATTCTGCAGAACATAAAGCCCAATGGGCCGTTCTAAAACGACTCATATCATCCCCCACCATCGTTATAATTAAAGTTTATGATTAAAATTTAAAAGCATAGAAACATGGAAACCATGTCCGATCATGTTCTAAGTTCTGACCTATCTATTCATCATATGTTGGTTTATTCACCGTATAGGAATGTTTATATGTGATAATAATATCAGCAACTCCCATTTATGTGAGAGTGAGACACTTACAAGTTTCTAAATATATAAATTAACATTTTCTAGTAAGTGGTCGTTGTTAGGGGATGTGTTTCATTCTCATGAAACCAATAAACCAACAACGAATTGAGGAGATAAGCTCTTTAAGGCTCCGAATGACAATGTAAAAGCAATCTTATGAGCATTGAGTCAGGAAAAGAGCGTGTTACGGTAAACCCTAATTTGCATTCGACCACAATTTATATAAATACATAATATTTGAAGTTCAAAAACGATATTTGTACAAACATGATCACACAAACGCATTCTCCTCCCCACGACCCTTTTTTGTTGTTGTCTCACTTGGGTGTGAAAGCCTGTTAAAGAAAACATACAAAAGATAGTTAGTGACGAGTCAAAACATCATCATGAAAACAAAAATTGATTCGGATAGCACTTACAGCGAAGATTGTGGCGTGACCAGGATCAGCAAGATGTGCAAAAAGGTTATCAATAGGACCAGTGCCAGTGTATATGTGTTGGAACCAAGCACCCATCACTGCCAACATAGCCAACCTTCCGTTCTTGATCTCCTTGGTCCTCAACTCCTTGATCTTAGCCGGGCTACCGGATCCCCAACCCAACGGGTCGAACCATAACCCACCCGGGTAACCAACGTCTGTGCCCGTCAGTTTGTTGTTTGGGAAGATTGGGTCAGTATTGACACTACCGGGCTTTATGATATCGGCCCATCTACGTCCTTCGGCCCATCCGATCAAGATGAGCTCAACGACGAAGAGTGTGGTTTTGTCCGTGAAATACTCTTGCTCTCCCGCCGTGTACCATGACGGAGTGTTGAGGATTCCGATCTTCGTTAGAAACTCAGGGATGAATATCCCGGCGGCTCCTAGCATAGCCCATCGGCAGTGGACTAGCTCTGCTTGTGCATTCCATTTTAGACTGTCCGGGTCCGATGCTGACATGTGTCCAATTTTGTCAGAAAATTATGAAAATAGTCTTAACTTTGTTAATAAAATTGGTTAAAAACATATAAGGGAGAACAACAAAATAAAAAACTCACAAAGACCAAGAGGATCAAATCCGAAGTCACCGGGGAGGCTACCGTCGAGCCACTCTGGAGGAGTGCTTCCGGGGAACCAGATCGGTCTCTCGGGGTCTGCTGCGACGGCGCGCACCGACGCATCCGGCCTGGACACAGCTGGAACTGTCAACTTCTTCTTCAGCCTCAGTTTCTTCCCACCCAAGAAACTGCACATATATCATACAATATCATAAATCTAAGATATAGTCACAAACTTAACAACACCAACCATATATTAGTCATATTGTTAGTCCAGATCGGTATTGAGATTACACACACACACACAAAAAATAGCACAACTTTTTATCATATCCCACACACGCATATTAAAGAGCAATAAATCACTATGTTAGCCATGTAAACTAAACTAATTACGAGGATCTGAATCACGTTCCTCTATATAGCAGATGATGGTAACTGATAAGAAAAGAGAATAAGATGAGCATACCTTGGAGAAGAAATGGCGGCGATGGCAGAAGAAGCACAAAGAGATGCCATTTTTCTCGACGTTGTTGACCTTCAAGACTCAAAGTGTGTTAGAAGAAGAAACGAAGAAGCGATGTATAATCTATAAAAGCCCTCTGATGACAGAATCAGATTCTGCTTATCTGATTATCTATATGGATAACGCGAAGAGTTTCCTCATTGGTCAACTCATTTACACGTGGCAATTTCTTCACACCACATCTTAGATTCTCTATTTGAAGTTGTGAATGTGAACATAACCATATTAACTGAGTTTTAAAAAAGAATATATTAGCTTGTATTCCAAGTGATTGGGCCGAGCAAGAATACCGAAAGCCCATATTGTTTTGGGTTTCCTTAACTTTAAAAGAAAACAAGGGGCCGTCAAGAAAATAGCTATGGCTTTTGACATTTTGCGGGACCTCATTGATGTACCTTCTACGAACTAAATGCAATTTGAATTTGATAAAAACACACACATGGAGTGGTACCAAGCAAAAAAAATACATGAAGTGGTACCATGTGACGTGTAGGAAAAGGACAAGACGAGATCTAAGACTGTACACTCACAAGCAAAATGATTAAATATCTACGAACATCGTTGTTAATCGATCAAATATTATTATAGCGAATGATTGTTCATTTGTTTCTATCTCAAAATCACACTGCTTTATACAAAACAAAATTCTGAATCACATCTATAAAATCTGATGATTAGTAGTTGGCCATGTTTAATTGTGACGTTCATGTTAAATTAAATTCCCACAGAGAGTAGGAATAGATAGATAATAAGCTAATTATATATTTTATCGTAACCTATTATAATCTTATCGCAGTAATATATAAAACAAAAAAAACTCTTAACAGACACTGAATACTTGAACTCCAGTAATTAAGTTTTGGTCGTATTTTTTTATTAGACAAACAAAAGTGTAATAAAAAGTTTGTGTTATGGTGACTTTCAACATCTAAATTTTATTCAGTTACAAGTAAAGTAATGATTGAAACTCAGATTCCACCAAAACATCATCTTAAAATTTAAGATCAATTGGGTTATTAGTAGGGTATATTAGGTTATAAATCAATTAAGAAACAGTCAATCAAGTATATTCGTATCGTTGCATCATGGGACCTGCAGAAAAAGAGATGGTGCAAGTAATCAAAAATTAAACAGTGACATGACAAAGAGAAGTGTGGGAGAGGTATGAGATGAGATGAAAGGCATAGAAGCAATAGGGCCATGTGACTGTCTCGGCCTCATTATAACATTTCCAAATCAACACACCAATCTCCATACCTATTTCGCTCCTATTATCGTATTAGAGTGGTTTTTCTTTTGGACCAATGGTTATCGACAAATTGCATGTTTTTTTGTCGTATAATATTACATACGTATGTTCGGTGACTAGTTGAGCGTCTTGAATTTTCTCATTGAAGTTTGGTTTGAATTTCATGACATTGAATACAAAATCATACTGTATAATACATGTATTAATATACCTCTGTTATATTATGGTACCATACGTCTTGTCAAAATAACTTTAAATGATTTTGATTATAACAACTACGTACAAACGTTAATACTTTTATGAGTTTTTGATATTTTGTGGAAGCTTAGTTGACTACAATATATAGAAAAAATATTATCCAGCGTTTTCTAAAGTATAAGGTTTCGGAATTCTGCGTGTGAATCTAAATAAGACCCATAACTTGACAAAACATCAATTTTATTATTTATCTACTATACGGTTATTTTTGTGTCATCGAGTCTCCTATAGGACCAAAACTATTAATACTAAGTTTGAAAATATCATCGTGAGGAAGTTTTATACATCTTATTATATGGAATATGTTCATAAAGTATTAGTAGTCGAGTACGAGAACTTGAATTTAAAATACGATTTTTAGATAACATAACATATATGTCCAAAGCTAAAACGACATTTACCCGATCATAGTTGAGCCATGAACCATTGCCGGTTGGTGGAAGGATCATTGCCACCGACGACTTGTCTCCTATATATATATCTCCGGCCCACCACCACCACTCAGTTAAACAATGGACTTTTTCTTCTTTTTATATAGTTATATATATATTATAATCATTTTTGAAATTGAGGGGTATAGATAAGATTGATTTCTCTTCTTTATTAATCATCTCTACTCCCTCTCTTTTAAAGCTTCCATGACCCACACACACCCCTCTCTCGTTTCTCTTTGCTTTCTTCATTTTTTTTTACTTTTGCTTTTCTTTTATCATCGATCTATATATATATATATTGGATATATATATATATATATATATATATATATATCCAATATAATCTTATACCAATATCGTCATTTTCAGAATAATTAAGTCCAAACCGTAGTGTTGTCAAAATAAGAAACTGTTTCAAACCGTAGTACTAATATATATATATATAACGAAGACAAAAGCAATGAACTATTTAATAGAATTAGTAATATTATAGGTGATCCATCTCATTCTTTTTTTTTGGTTTTAATCCATCTCATTATTTGATATATGCACATCAACTGATACCAACATAGAATCACAAGACCAAATGTCTGAACTTGTTAAGTAAATAAAAGAACCTAATATTAAGCTATTTAGCTTAGCAGAACTAGTTACGTAATAATCTGTAATATATTTAAATTTTTGTTTGTTTTCCTTCAAACAGTAAATACTAATAGAGACTACGCATCAGACTCAGACATCTTTCTGACGTGTGATTCACGTAACGAAGCTCAGCCGCTTGATTTAACGTTACTAGATTACTTAACAATCTTGATCGAATTACCAATATGTTTTCAAAGATAATGATAATAATTAGTGATCCATTTTTTATTTCACGTGTTAAATAAAATAAAATACAACCAATCTCAATTTTTTTTTAAAAAAACTGAAACTAAAAAAATGCAATTTCATTAATAAAAAATATAAAAATATAAAAATAGGAAGAATTAATTCCCCAATCCACATCAACATCTCCTATCAACCGCACGTACCACGTGTGCTGATCGTCGTGCAACTTGCAGATGCTTTTATTACAAAATAACAATGTATCATGTAGAGACGCACGCAGCCAATAAAAAAAAAAAAAAAAAAACCCCAATAATGTTGGTGACAGAAGCATATCTCACAGACCAATCTTATTACCCTTTCTAGCTTTATCCCATTTGTACTCTCTCTTACCTCACTGGAACGTTCCAATAACCAAACGTCACAGTCAGTTAACTCTATCAAAATCAATCTTACACGACACGACGTCGTCGGATCTTGTACCTTCCTTCATCTTCTTCCTCCTTTGGTCTCTCTATAAATCAAACTTCTCAGTTTATTATAAAAATCAAACTTTTTTAAAAAAGGAAAAAAACCAGAGCTCACTCTCTCTCTAAAAACCCTAGCTTTCTCCATGGGCTTTCCCGTAGGTTACACAGAGGTTTTCTTACCGAAGCTCTTCGTACAAACGCTTTCGATTCTAGGTTTCATCAGAACCGTTGTCTTCTCTATCTTCCGCTCCTTGGGTCTCTCTGATTTTCTCGAAATGGATCAAACCTGGCCCGATTACACATCGTACCCGACCAGAATACCCGAAACCCGTTCACCCTTCTCCGCACTTCTAATCCGAGAGATCTTACCGGTTATCAAATTCGAAGAGATAACCAACTCCGGCGAAGATTTACCGGAAAACTGCGCCGTTTGTTTATACGAATTCGAAGGAGAGCAAGAGATCCGGTGGTTGAGAAACTGCAGACATATATTTCACCGGAGCTGTCTTGACCGTTGGATGGATCATGATCAGAAGACGTGTCCACTTTGTAGAACACCGTTTGTTCCAGATGAGATGCAAGAAGAGTTTAATCAACGGCTTTGGGCTGCTTCTGGTGTTCATGATTTGAACACTGAGTACTGTCCTGTCACCGAATTATAATAGAAGAAGCACGCTTTCTTTTGCGTTTTCTATCCTTTATGTTCTTGTTCTTTTGACTTTTCACCCCTGTACTTTTTGATTGGCTTTCTTCCCCCTCCCCCATACTGACACTAATTAGATTTTGCCACGCTTTTATGTGTGTATATTACTACATATGAATGAGAGATGAGCAATAAACTTTTACCGGAAAAAGGAAAATAAACTACTTTATTTACTTCGGAAGTAAAGAAATTTGAGTTGAAGTAAATATGAAAACTGAAAAGTATTAAATTCAGGTCTTATATGGAAGATCTGGATAAAACCGATCTTTATTTCATTTTTAATCCAACCAACCAAGTTCAAGTGGTTTTTTTTTGCAGATTGAAAGTTTTATGACCTTAAATTTCCATTTACAGTAACTTATGCTATTTTAATTAATTCTGAGAGTTATTAATATATTTTTAACCGGGAGTAGTTAAGATCTTGTCAGTACTTGTCTCTGACCACTGACCAGTGACCACATCTGTAATATTTTTTTTCTTGTAAATATGGTAATAGGTATTTTAAAATTCAGACTCACCTTTTTATCTTTAGTTTTAACCAAAAGGATCTAAATTCAATGGATCATGGTAATGCGTAAAGTCAGAGTCTGGTAACATGCTTTGGTCTGCAGATCGATCAGTCAATTCAAACGTAACAATTAAATTAATTTGTTTTTATTTTCAATAAAAATATACCAAACATCCAAAAATCTTGAAATCCGAACATTTCTGATTGTGATTCTATTTATGGCGTTCTTGGCTAAACTGATTCGTGCTGAAAATCCAAGAATCGGATGTTGTATGTTTATGTAGCATTTTACTGCACATGAGATTGTTATTTGGTAGAGAGAACACATGCTTTCAATGTCGAGAAAGATAATTGAAGTGGGTAGGTTAAAAATAGGGTTAGTGGCATTTACTATTTGGGTAATGATTGAGAAGATGACCAATACAAATCACCAGCATCTATATCATGTCCTGCTCTAGATTTTATGTACTAGAGAATCTACTTTTATAATAGACTAGAGGGCAATCAGTAACAGTTAGACTCATGTAGACTAGTAGTCCACACACACACGTATACAAAACACCAATATAAAATATGTTAAAAGATATAATATGTTTATAAAATTATATTTGCAAATGGTTATAGTTAGCAGCACAAGAACCTCCAAGAACATTGCTTGCAGTTGCACAGTTAGAACAGGGAGCTATGTAGTGGTTGGCTCCACCTTCAAGTCACATCATGAAATGCAAAATTGTTTGGCATCTGATACGCATCATCACACAATTCTATGTCACTTGGCTGGATATTTTGCTCGATTAATGATGAGATGTCACTTGCAATCTATGTTGGGTATACTTTCTTCTCTTGAAGTAGGAGCGCATGAACTTGAATTTGCAATGTTTTTAAAGCAACTTTTAAGATGGATACGCATATATTCTTTTGGAGAGATATCTATAGATTTGCATTTGAGTTAATCTAATAACTACTGATTGGCGACAATATATATATCGTCTCAGACATCACCATTCTTCACTTCACCGAGCTGCAAAAAAAAAGAAGAAAAAAGAAAGAAAAGGAAGATGAAGCAAGATTTCATGTCTCGATGACCAATGAAGAGTGAGCAATAAAGAAGGTTACTTGTATATGAAGGCAGCGATTCCCAGGAGTATGCATAAGAGGATGATGTCTATGCAGAAGTTGCGGCTTGATCTCAACTATTATTGAAAAGAAAGCAATGAGCTTAATTATATTAGAATGAGGTTGTGATCTTAGAGGAATGTGTGTGTTATGTCACCTTTGTTACAGTATCTTTGAGCCTCACATTGGTGCTTTTCAAGTCAATAGTTGCCTTGTCAATCTAAGTGATATTAAACAAAATCAGGAAACGGTAAACATGATCTCGCTAAAGAAAAACTCAGATCGAGGACAAGTGTTAGTTAATTAACATTTGTATCTATTTCATCCATGAGTGGTTCTTGTCTATCCAGTTCATGTAATGCTTGCAGCAGTAAGTGAAAATCAATAAAGGGAATAAGAACATCAACCACACAAAAAGATATAGGTATAGGTGAACCTCATTGATGTCCTGAGCCATATTCTTGAGTGTATCCAATCCTTCAGCGATATAATCCAATCCTTGATCCTGGTTTCACATTAGTTAGACTCTTGCTTTTTAGACTAGACCAAATGATTTAAAAATCAATACACAGCACTTGCATGTTTTATTCTTCTCATCTCATATTCTTGGTTAAACTGACCAGACTCTTCGGTTGGCTCGAAATATTCACTACCAATCCTGTGATCTGATACAACTGACCAAGTCTTCATTACTCAGCATACTAATCTTATAAGGACGAGGTCACTAATAATGCACACACTAGAGAGTAACACAATATATGATACCAGAGACATTAGTATCGAATATGATGTTGAAGCTGCCCAGGCACCTACAACTGGAGGAGCAGAGTTTTCTGGTATGGCCTCAATCTTATCTCTCAATTACAAAAGCAAATCATTTCTAACATCAAGATCTTCCTTTGAAAGCCCTTTGAGAGCAAGCCTCTGACGTTTTGGAAGTCCTTCAAGTAATCGAGCATTCGAGCTCTTCGAATCTCTGCGTTCATAGCCACAGCCACAGCTTTCGCTTTATTCGTCTCAGACCACAAATCCTCTGTTTTCTATTACGTTACTCACACACACACAATCTTAACGTTTAGAAAACAAAACAAAGTCCAAATTCACAGAAACACAACGAGGTCGAGTAAATGTGATCGAACCTAAACAACAGTTTCGAGCGCAGATTCAACGGCGGAGTAAAGGCGGGAGAAAGCATCTTTAAAATCGAAGATTAGTATTTTCTTAACTAAGTCAAATATGTTGATGACTTGACTTGATTCTCTAGTGCTATTTGGTCAAATACTCAGTCGTTGTTAGTATTTATGGCACTTTTACTTGATAAAAGGAGTAATGATATTTCAACTGACCAGATTTTACCAGCACAAATTCCCCTTTCTGAACCAGAATCATAAAATGCTGATCTAACTTTCATTTAATTGTACTTCAAATATTTAACATCAACATACTTATGTATAAAACAAACATACAACTCTTACACCTTCAGTGGGCTATGTCACAAGCTTTCTTCATCAATCGACTGAAACTGGCTTCATCTCTTCTGCTTCTTTCCTCAGCTCATCAAACAAAACAGACGACAGATATCTCTCTCCGAAGCTCGCATGAACCGTCTATTATGTTAAACACAAAACAATTTCCGATCAATTCAAAACACACATATCAAAACAGAGCCCCAAGAATAACACTTTTCCTCTCTTACCACAATGAGTTTGCCTTTATTCTCTGGCATTTTCGCTAGTCTAAGTGCTGCCACGGTGTTAGCTCCCGATGATATCCCAACCTACAAGTTTGTTTCCTTTACTTAGTACCAGAAAACAAACAAGCCAATTATCTCTGTTAATCATCAAAACACTTACCATGAGACCTTCTTTCAATGCCAATTCTCTTGCCATCTTTATAGCATCCTCACTACTAACCTGTTCTCAAAACATAAGCTTTAAAAGTTGAGAATATTGAAAAGATGAAAGCTTTAGCCTTAATACTTACCTCGAGAACTTTCTCCATAACATCCATATCCAAAATATCCGGTTTAAAACCAACCCCATTGCCTGTGATAGCATGTGGACCTAACACAAAGTTCAAAGCTCTAACATCAGCGACCACAAAATCTTGAATCTTCCACTAATTTGGACCACAAGTAAAGTGTTAAAGGTTTAAAATTTTCACCTGGTTTGCCACCGTTGAGTATGTTGCTTTCAGCAGGCTCCACTCCATATATCTACCATTTGCATGACATTCATGATCAATAGCAATCTCTTTTTTGATATTCACAAGATACCTTCAGAACTTAAATCACCTTGACATTGGGGT
This sequence comes from Crucihimalaya himalaica, assembly GCA_004349715.1. Lineage (NCBI taxonomy): Eukaryota > Viridiplantae > Streptophyta > Magnoliopsida > Brassicales > Brassicaceae > Crucihimalaya > Crucihimalaya himalaica. The sequence continues at coordinate 3,534,727 of SMJT01000008.1, read as the reverse complement.
TTTTAGATTTAAGGTATTGCCCAACTCCAGAGACTGTGCCTCCACTCCCAATTCCCATCACAAATATATCGACATTTCCAAGTGTATCTTCCCAAATCTCAGGACCAGTTGTATCATAATGAATCTACATCAATATTCCAAGCATCATCTCTAGATTCAATATATCAATCTATTGTCAAAACGTAACTTTACAGGCTAATGAAAAAGAGATCTCTTTCTAAGTCTTAAGTACCTGAGTGTTTGCTGGATTAGCAAACTGTTGACACATGAAAGCATCAGGAGTAGACTCAAGGAGGTCATAAGCTTTCTTAACGGTTCCACCCATTCCCTTTGCTGGATCAGTGAGGACAAGCTCTGCACCAAAGGATCTCATCGTCACTCTCCTCTCCAAACTGGTGTAAGAAGGCATTGTCATTATAATCCTGTAGCCTTTCAGAGCTGCCATGAAAGCCAAACTTATTCCCATGTTTCCTGAAGTGGGCTCTATCAATGTTGTCTGAAAATTAAGCATCAATTCAGCGGATAAGAAACTACCGATAATTGGAGATTACATATGGGAGAGAAAAGCTGATTACTTTTCCAGGGATGATTAGTTTTTTCTTCTCTGCATCTGCAATCATGGCTATAGCTGGTCTAAAGACAACAAAATTGAACAAAGATCAACACTTTCTACTTATGGTTTCTAGTGAATGAAGATTTAGATATTACAAGCACCTGTCCTTGATGCTACAAGTAGGCTGGAAATGTTCTTGCTTGGCTGCAATGTAAGCTTCACATCCTTCAGTGACTTTGTTGAGAAACACAAGAGGAGTTCGTCCGATAAGCTACAACGTTAACACAGACGAACTTGGTCAATCGAAACGGGAAGAAAGACGAGAAATTTACTAAAACCCAGATCCAATATTGAAGATACACAAAACAGTTACTTTTCTTTACCAGAGAGGCATCGCGTTTGGCGTTAGTGGATGGGAAGTCTTTGGGAAGGTCTCTGAGTCTCTGAGCAAAAGAAGGAGATCCAACGGTGGAGAAGAGCTTCCTCATGGTGTGGCTGATACAGGGGATCGTCTCTCTCCTCAGTAACCTCCTTGAAACAGAGGCCATTGTTGACTGAACGGAGAAAGCGAAGTTTGAAGAGACAAAAGAGTGAAAAGCTCTTTGTAATGAGAGGAGTGAAGGGTAGAGAAGAAACGGAGAAGATGGCAATTATATAAATGGCTGAGAGAGAGAAGAAGACATCATCTTCCATTTGTGTGAAGTATATAATATTGTAATAAATACAAGTTGATTGTTGGATATATGTGAAGAAGGTAATTGTGAATTGGGGTAAGTGAAGGGTTCTTGTCAGAGTTCTACTGCTACTCGTCTTAATTCAGTGAGTGGAATGATCAAATTAACAGTCAACTTCTTACACTTTTATTTAGCAAATTTTTTTGACTTCTTTTCTTATACAGTTAAATTATCTTTCGGTCGAGGAATCTTATTGCTTTGTTGAAAATTATTTGACAAATGGGGGACCATTTTCCTGGTGTTGTAATGTTGGTGGCTCTGTATCTCAATTCGATTAGGATTTAGCCATTTAGACGAAGTTGGTGACACTGACACGTTTAAAATACCAAAACAATGTTGAACCGGATGAATTTTGAAACCGAACCGGTTTACTGAAGAATTGATTAACATACCGAACGCAATTAGGATTGGGTTTATGTAGGTTTGTATACCAAAATCCATGTTAAACATCTTTCATCTTTGATTGTAATAAACAGATTCACAATTTGCAAATAAATCCCCTTAGTAGTTTTATAAACACGAAGGTTTTTTTTGCGTTGAACTTTTGGGAATTTCTTCTTTGTTTACAAAGATTGCATTAAGACTTAAGAGGGCACATCATAGATACAAACATTTCACACATGTAGATGAACAATAGAAGCAATTAAGGACGAGACCAGAAACCAGAGGACTTGCTGTCTTGTTTTAACTTAGCTTCTGGACTTGAAGGGAATGGCTCTGATGACAACCACATGGTAAAGAGCAGCAAGTGCAGCACCAATGAAGGGTCCAACCCAAAACACCCACTGAAAATGGCAAAAAAAAAAACGATATTGTCAGAGAAAATTTTATCAAAACGGAGTTTGAAATGCGATTGGTTTATAGTAGTTTGTGGAGACTCACGTGGTCGTCCCATGAATGGTCTTTGTTGTAGATGATTGCAGCTCCAAGGCTTCTAGCTGGGTTGATGCCAGTGCCAGTAATTGGGATGGTTGCTAAGTGAACCAAGAAAACCGCAAACCCGATTGGGAGTGGTGCAAGAATCTGCACAATTGTTACAAAACTCAAGCCAATAAGCAACAATTCCTAAGTGAAAGCATGAGAATCAGTCTTTCTTGCACACTTAAGGCAGCTTAAAAGTTCACTCATTTCAATTGTTTTTAGCAGCTACGTTACATGAACAAGAGATATAAGCTGGTTACTTACGGGGACATGAGAGTCACGGGCGTTTCTCTTGGCGTCAGTTGCTGAGAAGACTGTGTATACAAGGACGAATGTGCCAATGATCTCAGCTCCAAGACCACTTCCCTTGGTGTAGCCATGAGCCACAGTGTTGGCTCCTCCTCCTAGAGCCTGGTATTGCTTAGGCTGGAAGCCTTTAACCACACCAGCACCGCAGATTGCTCCCAAGCACTGCATCACTATGTAGTACAGAGCTCTAGTGAGGGACAGCTTCCGAGCTAAGAACAGACCAAAAGTGACCGCCGGGTTGATGTGTCCACCTGAGAGTTACATGAACATAAATTTCAACGATTGGGCAAAAGAACACAGTTCAGATTATATTCCACATAAAGGAGGTAAGAGTATACAAAATTTCTCAAAAGAACACAGTTCAGCTTTATCGTCTTTGTCTCTCTTGAATCACATACAAATGGCACGAATTCACGCAAAGAAGCTAAAACTAAACTCAAATTTTCTAAAAGATTCTAACTTTATCGTCTTCGTTTCTCCACCCAACGCTGAGAAACCTAATTACATTAGAAAAGGCGTATCCTTGGAGAAAGAGAAGTAGAGTAACTTACCGGAGATACCAGCAGTGCAGTAGACTAAGGCAAAGATCATACCACCGAAAGCCCAAGCGATTCCTTGGATTCCAACGGAAGCACACATACTCGGCGACCTTTTAACTCCCATTACAGTCAAGACAGTGATGTAGAGAAAGAGGAAAGTAGCGATGAACTCAGCGATCCCGGCTCTCCAAAAGGACCATGAAGAAAGCTCACCAGGCTCGAAAAACGGAGCCGGTGGTGGCTCGTTGTAGTCTTTGTCACTCTGAGCCGAAGTCCCGATTGGTTGTCTCTCCGGGAACTTGTTAGCTCCAACTCTAACGTCTTCTTCCTTGCCTTCCATCTTCGATTTCGATCTCTCTTTGAGAACTGTGTAGCTTTTGTTTTTGGGGTTTTCTTCTCTGTTGTGAATTTTCCAGAAGTGGAGTGGTCTGATTTTTATAGTTGGAAGGTAATGGAAATTAAATTAAAAGACGATGACAATATTGACAGTAACATCAATATTGTTTATGTTATCTTCATACTAATCATACTACTTATAAATCTAATTATTTGCGTTGGATCAGTGATAATTTAAGCGTTTTGAATGCTCCATTCCAGCTATTTTTGTAGTTTAATATGCTTTTTATAAGAAAATGTATAAAATTAAATAGATCAATGTCGATTGTTTTTACTAATAATTCTCATGATTGTCACTATAAATAATTGCTTAGTTACTAACTGCTACGAACAAAACTTATTTAAAACATGATCGTCCGGTTGAGATGACCTGGCGTTTGCCAGCCAGGATAAGAACATCTGTATATGGCACCATGCACCATGTGCATACATCATGTACCATGACATTCACCATAATGGCTAGAGTTGGAAAATGAAGGGATGGTAATAATTCTGTAATTTTTACAATTCTTTAAAAAATTGGAAACTATAATCCTGATTTCCTACCACAAACTATAATACTAATTCAAACTCTATTTTTTTTATTCTGGCAAGGAAAAAAAAAACATTTTAAAAAAATTTAGAGTGGTAGTGTACTATCTGCCAAATAGGAAAAACAATGTTAAAGAAAACAAAAATCAAAATCATTGGTTGCTATATTGTTTTGGAATGGGCCATTGGGCTCTACACTCTTTAGCACCCAATGTATTTATATATCATTGTTTATTAACCATAACTTTTCCCCCCAAAAATTTTTAATAGTTGTTTTTTTAAAAAAGGGACGACTTGTAAAATTATATCTAGTTGAAGTAGAGTTAAAAAAATACATTTAGACGATTTGAAAACCTCCAAGAGTCTTTTAAATATTATATATATACACATGTATTGAATTTAAATAGTAGAGCCAATTAAAACCAAAATGTTGAAACATCAGCTAATTATCACTAAGAAAAGACCGACCCATGACACACAGAGAAAAAGGAATGTGTGAAATGTTTTGGATTTTTGTGGTGGAGAATATAAATTCAATTAATTATAGCCGTCCAATGCATCGACGATAAGATACGTGGAGTCACACACCTAATACCCAAAACCGACCATTCATCTATTGACAATTTTATTTATTTATTTATTTTCTGGCTTCTATTCATGATTGCAACTGCCCCACCAAGCCACCCCAATATTCTCGTTGCGTCACGGTTCCATAAAAAAAAAAAAAGTGAAAACTACTCATTGACCAAAACACAAAGAACGAGCAAAAAATAAGATTTAGGCACAAAACCTAACAGGAGGCGTCTAAAAAACAAACTTGAGCCAATAAATGGGCCATTCATATACGGGCTAAAGAAGCTCACAACACCCCGCATAAGAGTGGATGGCAGGCCCGGTGTTTTGATAAATTGATTATATTTTCGTGTTTTAGTCCATCTCGAACCGAACCATGATTTATTACGGCTCGTACCAAATGACCAAGGGGTCTGGTTTGCTCCTCCGCCGTCCACATTCAATAAATAGTTTCTCTGTTTTCCATTTTTGCGTTGTTTCTTCATTTTCTCCTTTGTACATTCAAGAAGGATCAAATAAACCTCCTTGGCTCTATCTGACCAACAAGCAGGTTTTTTCTTGCACCTTTGTGATTAAGGCTAGAAAAAGTTATAGATATGTGAATTTTAAAGTTATATTCCTAATTTTGAGATTGAAAATTATCCCGACATGCATGTTTGCCGTGGTTTCATCAGTAAGCTCCCTGTGCCATGGTTTGGTTTTGCTGTTGTTTCTTTTATGGTGTTGCTGTAACCATTTTCTACTATGAACAGCTAAGGCCTTTGTTAAACGTGAAGAGATGTCTAATAAACCACTTGTCTCGACATCCAATGAGCTACGCTTCAAGCTTCTTGGAGAAAACAGGTATCTAATCAGAACAAAGAGTTGCTCTTTCCTTTTAGGTTACAAGTTTCTGATTTTATTGATATGAAGTGAGTTGCAGAAATTGCATAAGCAAATTTGTGGAAAGTAAAGTCCTGACAACAGGAAGGTTGAATTTTGTGTGTGTTTCCTTGATGTTTCTATTTTGCTCTTCTCTTGAGTGTCGTAATAGTTACCAAGGTTGTTTCTGATAGCAGAAATTACTTGGCCAAGATTACATTAAAAAACCAAAACAACAGATGGGACTCAAAAGCATGACGCTTCCAAGCATCAAACCATCTACTACTGATCGATGGGCCGGTAGGTTATAATTATCTCGTCAACATGTTCATGTGCACGCTCTTTGTAGGAGATAAAAGAATGTACCTATATTATATGAGGCACACTCTGATGCATTGGACTGAAGTAAAGTCATTTGCTGATATTATATCATATGAAATCTTTGTCATTGATGTAAGGGATATACAAGTTTCTGAATTCGAATCCAGCGTGATCCTCCATGTTCGAGATAAGTTTATATGGTGAATGGGGTTGAAGTTGCAATTGGTGATACATTACGTTATAAATTCATTAATTAATGTTCAGGTTACATGTGCTTGAACTTACATAAAATTCGTATTAGTCAAAAATTATTTTAATCAATAATTTGCAAAATGGAAAGTAAATTAAGAATATTTTTTTAGTGAAATACTTTTACAAAATATTTAATTGGTCATTACATATTTCGTAAATTGTTATTTCAGGAAATAACGTTTCCGACCAAATCTGTCGTAACGATAGAATTTTTATAAATTTGTATTATAATTAACGAAGAACCTTTTAGAAACTGACCTAATTACTTTTTATTCAAAGTAACAAAACAATTTCCAAAAGAAAACTTATGATTTACTACATAAATAGAAGGTCAAAGACCCTAAAAGATAAATCAAATTTGAAAGGACAAGAAAAAAAAAGAGTCAAGACAGTGATTGAGCCACCAGTTTCACATAATTAGCCCTCAAGAAGAGCTTCCTCACCGACTTCATCAACCTCTACTTCCGTGTTTTAACCATCTCGAGCCATGAGCCATCACGGCTCGTACACGTGGCGATAACCCACTCCACTCTCTCTCTTGTTTTTTTTTTTTTTTTTTTTGCGCGAGAACTTTTAATTATTACAAATAAAAATCCCAAAATATTATTAAGCCCTTTTTTCTCTCTCTTATCCGCTCCTGTCTCTTTGGTCTGTTCCTGCCGCCGCCGTCGCCGTTCTCCTCCGCCAGATTCAAATATTTCCTCCGCCGTCCACACTCATTGCTTCTCTTCCGGTTGTAAGGTACGACACGCTTGTATTCTTCTTATCTTTTGCTTTCTCATCATGATTCTCCATTGTTTGTATATCTCTATGCGTCTGCTGCTTCTTCGATTGTATTGTTTGATAATTTGGATGCTGTCTCTCTATCTCCCTCTCTCTCGCTGTTGTTATCCACTCTATTCCTCCTTAATTTCACTCTCCATTGTATCAATTTAAGTTTCGGCACCTCTGTCTTTTGTTTCATTTTTGGTAATGTCACCTCTCTATTCATTTCTGGGCTTAGGGTTTTACGAATTCATGATTGAGGTGTCTTTTCACATTTTTACTTTCCATCAAAAAGAGAAAGAGAGAGTTAAATCGATTCCGAATCCTTGAACTGAAAAATTGGTAATTTAGACTTGTGGTTTGTGTGGACCTAGTTTATTCATTTTGATTTACATGCCAGATTCAGTCTTAAGCTTTCTGAGTGATTAGCATGTTTACGAAGTTTAATTTCCATTTATGATCATATATCTTTTCTTCTCGTTTATTTAGTTTGGTGTTCAGTTTCCAGAAATTGCTTGAGATTGCTGTCTGAGCTCAATGCTCATAGACCTGAAATATTTTCTACTTGTGTGCAGTATTAAGACACTTGAAGATCCAAGAAAAATAAGTACTTTTTATTGTGGGTATTTATTGGAGCTTGACTGTGCAATAAGATATAAACTCAACGAGCGTTATACCCAAAGACTGGGTCTACATATCAATGTCAGAAGGTGAAATGGCCATCATCAAACCAGAGGTAAACTTTGATACTTTAACTATAGTGGACTTCGTTGGCTTATAGCTTACTAACTCACAACACACAAGGATATTTCGTTATGTTAGTTATCATATAGAGTGAGGGTTAATATCGTTAGATATTTTGCTCAAATGCACTAGGAAGATTCAGATTTTGGATACATAACAAGTTAGCAACCTACCATTTGCGTCATATATTTTATATTTATGTTGACTAGTCTTTAGTTCTTATCATATGCGTTTACATGACCTACTTGTACATTATAGATTCTTCTCAAACTAATAGTGTTTCATTTTTGAGTGTTATATTCTTCACCGTTGTATGGAGTTTTTGAATGACTAGTTGAACTTTTACCTTGCACCAAGACTAATTACTTTTTATGTGGCATCAACACAGATGATGAAATCTTATATATGGCTTGAAACTGCTGATGGCTCAATCCAACAAGTGGAACAAGAGGTTGCAATGTTCTGTCCCATGATATGTCAAGAAGTAATACAGAAGGGTGGTGGATCTTCTAAGAACTACGCAATATCTCTTCCACAGCGAGTCAATCCAGCCATGTTAAGCCTGATTTTTGATTACTGCAGATTTCATCAAGTACCTGGACGTTCAAATAAGGTTTTTAAATTTGAAACAATTGGTGACATGTGGATAATCATATGCTTTTTTGATAGAGCTCTTTTTTACTTTTTAGGAACGTAAAATTTATGATGAAAAATTCATCCGGATGGATACAAAGAGGCTCTGTGAATTGACCTCAGCGGCTGACAGTTTGCAGTTGAAGCCGTTGGTTGATCTTACTAGTCGTGCCCTTGCACGAATTATTGAGGGAAAAACCCCTGAGGAGATACGCGAAATATTTCATTTGCCTGATGACCTTACCGAGGTATGTGATGCCCAAGATTATCTCTTTTTAGGAGGTGTCATTCCTCTCTGCTTCTCTATTTAAACTTTTTGTTATGATTTATCAGGAGGAGAAACTAGAGCCTCTGAAGAATACAATGGATGATCCACGGATTCGACTGTTGAATAGATTGTATGCTAAGAAAAGAAAGGAATTGAAAGAAAGAGAGAAACTAAAGGTGTGTTGAGCATTTTACTTGATATAGAAATTGGTTAGTAAGAATGAACTATTGTTTAGTTTTATATTTTATGGCTATTTCCATGTCCTAGAGTGTTGAGGTTGAAGAACATGTCGATGAGCGTTCTGTGGATGACCTATTATCATTTATTAATGGCAGAGGTACTTTTCTTAACTTCATATCTCCTATATGTCATGTTCCTTTTCCTTTTTCTGCTCCAACTTGTCCAATCCATGTTGATATATAGCACCACATATTGGTTCATGTCTGGAGTCTATTTTGATGCTTACGTTCAACTTTGTAAATTTTTGTTCGACTCTTTTCTAGTTGCTGAATGAGTGCCTGATATGAGATTCTCACTGTCTTGTGCTGCAATTTCTTGGGCTATTTATTGGTCACTTTCCATATCCGTATACTTCTTGCTTATGCATTTATGGCCGAGTTAATAGATTATTAAATTCTCAAATCTTAGTTGATATCTTGGGTGTCCTTGATGGAGATATTTGATGCGTGAGTTTATGTTAGCATTGCTCTTGCTCTTCTCTTTTTCTACTTCCTTTTAAAGCTCTCATTGGAGAGAAGGATAATTATGTTTCACAGATCCCAAGGTGGTAAAGACTTCCAAGAGCAAAAAGAAGAACAAGAAAAGGAAGGAGCAGAAGAATGGTACTTCAATGGGAACATGTGAAGCTTCGAAAAAGGTTTAAACTAGTTTCTCTCTGATTGCTCCTTGTTGGTAGTAATCAAGTTACTAAGTGCGTTCCTTCTTCTTAGGATTCAAAACATAATCTTCATTCCAAATCACGAAGTGCTGAGATTGTTGACAAGACTACGACCAGCTTGGGAGATGTATCTAACTTACTTAGTATGGAAGATGACATTTTTACGCCAAAGACTGAGTTTGAAGATGGTTATATCGATGATGAAATTGATCCAGCTTTGAAGGAAATGCTTGATAGGTAAGTGGCTCTTTTTCAAACTCCTGCCTGAACTATTCATTTTGTGCTGAAATAATTGATATCAGTCCCTCCTCCAAATATACCTTATACAAACCTTGTCTTCTAGTAATGTCATGTGACTAAATATGCATAAGAAGTCCTATATGTAGATCTACATCGGATTGTGCAGCCATTAAGTGAAACTAAAAACAATGATTGAACCTTATGTTAATACAGAGAGGTAGAGGATTTTGCTCGGAGATTGAACTCTAGTTGGGTTCTATCGATAGGACAAGAAAGGCAGCCTGTGCACTTTTCCATAAATGGCAACGGGGCTACAAGGCGATTGACAGGTACATGCTGTCCCTTTTCCTGGTTAATCTTTACATTTATGGTAACAGTGTAGCACAAGATGCTGTTGAAGTGAACCACATCGGTTTTAGACCTTTAAATACACCACACTTCAGTCTTCGACATAGCTTTAGATGACTGATGGTAGATGGGTTGGTTTGCATGCGTTTTGAACTTTGAAGGTCCAGCTGCAGGACACAAGTGAAGCTGAAAACGCTAGCCCAATGGCTGGAACAATTTTGGTGAGATCCCCACTAGAATGTAAGCAATTAGAGAGAGTGGTGTTCCGGTCACCTGAGTTTGATGTGTGTCCTCCTGTAATTTTTTTTCTTTACAATCTGCTTTCTTTCTTTCTTCTCAGTTAATCCGAGAGGTAGGATGCAGTTTTGTTTTGTTTTTTCTTACTCCTCTTTAGTGATCAACCCTTTGTACACAACTTTTAATTAAAGAACTGGTGAAAGCATTTAGTTGGTGGGCTTATTTGTTGGTTATCTTTCTGTTTTTTTTTTTTCAATTCAAGAATAATATGAAGAAGATGATTCCATTGTCTTTAGAATTACAAGCCTCACAAGATGAGAAGGAGAGAGGAGATCTCAAAGTAGCTTCTCCTCACACAATTGGGTTTTACAAATATGAGATACATACATTGTATTTACAGATGTGATCAATATCTTTGTAGCTTTTATGTTCTTGTTCTCTTCTTCTTTATGTAGCTTTTCAGGTAATGGTGGGGTCATTCACAATGCTTATGGTTTTGGATGGCAAGCCTTTGCCAGAATTTGGTGCAGTTAATCAGGAAGGTTATTATGCCAAGTCCCATTCCGCTGCACTGGTGGATCAGCACCATTAGGCAATTCATGAGCCAGGTGAAATGCAATGGAAAAAAAGAAAAGAAACAAAAAGAAAGTATTGGAGGATTCTCTCTCATTCCGGATCGCAGGGCTTACCGGTAAGGAGGGTGGAGATGAACGGTTTGATTTCTCTGCCAGTACACTTACACTTGAGGAAGCCTCAGATCCTCCAAAGTATGACAATGTACTAGCAGACCGAGAAGAGCTGGTTCGTGATGTTCTCTCCTCTTCCTCCTCCTCTTCCTCCTCGCTGTTCCTCTTTGAAACTCCACTGTCTTGATCTGAATTGCTGATACTTTGTGAGGTGACAAGCCGCTGAAAGTCAGATAGTAGAGCTGAGAGAGCTCGGACGTCATCCATTCTAGCTTCCCTACATTGATTGCACACAGACATCAGCGTTAAAGCATCATCTGCTGTTTGTATACAGCTAAGGAAAGAGGACTCTGGCTTGAACCTTGTAAGGATGAGATTTCCTTTGCAGATAAACCGTATATGACAAGTCGCAGGCGCGTGTTGGCAGATGAAGATGGCTTTCTTCGATCTCAAATCCTCCATTTTCCTGCAAATTGATCACCTCAAATGTCAAATTTGAGACCTGTTAGAAGAAGCAGGTGAAGCAGAAACACAAGCGTGAAGCCTAAAGATACATTACGTTGAATAATGATTGTCTGACGCTGCTCCCATGATGAACTTCCTCACTCTGTTCTCAGAAATCATCTGCACAATTCCCTTTTCAATCGAGTTCATCTCAACGCACAGCTTCTCCGCTTGGACCTGCAAAACCAATCTCCTTAGAAATGGCGGAAACTTCACATCCCTCATGTATATGTTATATAGTATATACACGCACATACCCCTTTCCGCAGGCATAATCTAAGGTACTCATCAAGAATCTTCCCTGTTTTGGCCTTTTGTTTTTCTCTGTATGCTCTCACTAATTCTTCATCTACGGTTGCAGCATCGAATTTGGTACCCACTGTGGAAGTAAGAGAAAGATCGTTGGAAAGTCAAATTCTTCAAGAGCTCTGTTTCGTGTGTAAAGCCATTCACAAGATATGGATTCAGGAGTAGTTGGAGTGAGGGATAAAAACTTACAGACAGGAATCATTTGAGCAGGTCGGTGAACAAGAACGATGCAGATCTTGTTCCCTTCACAGTTATCTAATACCCAGGCCAGATTTGACTTGTTCTTGGCTGTTTCTCTCCCTACTGCAACGTATATTCTCTCATCCATCACTGCTTCGTGTTCTTCTTCTTCTTCCATGCTGTGCTTTTTCGCTCCCTCAAACTCCAGATTTTGTCGGGAAAAAGTTATTGAGAAACCTTGAGAATGGCTGGCTCGTTTCAGACAAGAAGCTTTGGTTTTGTCTTCTTCTCGGCAAATGTTTAATAAATATGGAATCAGGAAAGAAAAGATCCGATGAAGGCATGTGTCATCCCTTTCTGGTGTTACTCTGTTTCTTCGAATATTCGATCTGGAAATTATATATGTATTATTTCTTGTGTGGTTTTACTTTTAAGCCCTCTCAGTGTCAACGACCTAATCAAACTCGAGGAGGTAATCAATGTCGATTATCGCATTAAAATATACTTGAAAACAAATGTGCGATCTATTACATTAGGTAGCAATTACAGTAGATGATACTTATGTATTATTTTTTCTTGTTCCCGAAAAGTCAAATTGTCGCGTTATGTATTGATATCAATATTTGTAATTCCACAGCCAATTTTTCACATCAAGACATTCTCTGAATAACGTCTTCCTCATTTTTTTTTATCTTGGTTTGAAAGTATAATCTGAATAAATGTTCATAAATTTATTGTCTACTAATATCCAAAGCCGTCCCAGAAAAGAGTGACTTATACCAACCAAGGACTTAAGAAACCTCCTTTTGATTTATATCTTTACATGCAGAGGATCTGTTCAATGAGTCCTTTGAAGCTTGCAGCCATTCTTGTGTTGCGGACCGTAGAGCAAGATTTGGAATCAGGTTCGTGTGAGGAAGCCTATTATTTGTCATCGGAGAAGTCTCCATTCCTCTCTCAAACCACCCACTTATTGCTTCTCTTTCATATGTAAACCCATCTGCTGCTACATGTGGATCCTCCATTATATCCTACAAGTGTCACAACAAATAACAATTTCCCTCTTATAATTGTAACGTTTTGATCATTTAGTTCTTCATTATTCTTACAACGTTTCTTACCTTTGTAATCGGACATATGAAGTACTGAGGCGGTTCATGGTCCTTAGAAGGAGAGGCTTCCTCCTCGCGCTTATTCTTCAGCTTTGATACTTCTCTAAGCTCTATCTTCAACTCTTCTTGTTCTTCTCTAAGTCTTCTCAACGCTTTCATTGATAATATATAATTGCCTTTAAGTTTTTTTATCATCATATTAGATTCGTTTATCCGTGTCTCGGATTCTGATCTCATCTTTTCAATTTCTTCTTTCGCTTTACTCAGTGCCTTCTCTATTTCTTTCCTACGCGTCAACTCCTCCAAATACACTGTTTCCCATTGTTTAGCCTACATATTTTGTTACATACGGAGTTAGAAAATTTTGAAACTTCTAAGCCAAAAGGCATGTTAAGAGGAAATTTTAGACCTTTTTGAGCGCATCGATTGCAGATTTCTCAGCTTCTTCACGCTTAGACGTCTCAAAGCGTGCTTCTCTTTTGGAATTCTCAGCTTCTGTGACAGTTGTTTGGATCCGATCATCATCTTTACCTATTCTCGAGCTTGAAACACTTTCAGTTCCTCTAGATATCTCGGGTTCGCTCAAAGAACTTGACGTTGCAAATTCGAGATACAAGTTATCTCTTCCTCTAGCTTGCCTGCATTGATGGGTGACTTGTGAGACAAGTAAACTCAAAGACCAGTCCTAAACAGTGATAATATTCTCAGCGAACACAACAAAATAAGATGAAGAATTGACTTAATTAGCCAAACCTTGAAACAATTAGATAACCATTGCACGTAAACCATATATGACAAGTAGCAGGGGCTTCTCTACAAATGTAAATAGCTTTCTTGGACTGCAAGTCTCTCATCCTCCTGCAAAAGAAACAACGTTGTACTTTATTTATTAATTCGTATTTTAGATAACCAAACAGTCTTAAGTCTACACTAACTAACCACCTACATTGAATAGTGTCTATCAGCTGCAGCACCCATGACGAGTTTTGTAATACCACGCTGAGATATCAATTGGAGGATACCTTCCTCTACAGAATCCATTTCGATGTTTATTATCTCTGCAGTGACCTAATTCACAATTTAACTGGAAATTTGAAACCAAACATCTCTTCTATCATCAAAACACATGGATAATAATAAGTAAATATACCTGCATTTGCCTGCAGATATGAAGGTACTTATCCAAATTCTTTTGTGCTTTCTCCTTCTCTTTTCTGTAAAGCCTCAATTTCGGGTCATCAAGCATTGGCCCCGCTTGAAATGAAGAAAACAAGATAGTCCAAAGTTAACCAAATATCCTTAAAACTCTGCATAAAAAGATTGTGCTATAAGGAGATTTATTAACTTACATACTGAGATCTGGATAGGTTGATGAACATGGACGATGCAAAACTCTTTGCCTCCACTGTTCTGTATTGCCCAAACGAGACTAGACTTGCTCTCTAGATCTTTCTCTGTCACTGCTACATAGATCTTCTCATCCATCAGCGTCTCTCTTTTGCTAGTTTCCATTAATTCAACGATATCGCTGACGTGATATCTTAAAGAGCCAACCATTTTCACCTTTTCTTGGATCGGAATCTTGAATGTCATGGTGACTCCGGTCCATATAAAAAAGAACAGAATACTTTTGCAGAAACAAGCAATAAAGATTTGTTCTAACAGAGTATTTGATGAGGCAAGCTATAGTATATATATAGGGAGAAGAGGAAAGGCTTATCACAGACACGTATCTAAGCACGAAACCGTGTTCAGTGAAAGCCTTCAGGCAGAAGCTTAATCAGATAAATTATGAATTTAGAACAATAGATAAGCCTCTGACTTTCAATGAGAGAGCCGACCAAAGAATCTCAAAGTGATTGTCTCTGTCTTAAGAAAAATGTCAACATTAACGAAAGTGAGATCGAAATTTCAGATATAACTAAAGATAAATCTTAGGTTTGATGTCGTCAAAAGCTGCGTATTTTTACGGCTATGCCCCTACCAGTCACCCGCTTCATAACGACCTCGCCTTCTTTCCCGCGTGAAATTGATTTTATTTTGTTAATGCTAATTAATTTTAAGCTTTAAGAGTTTAATACAAATTCATAGAGCAAAAAAAGCTGACGTCCACAAGTTTAGTTAATCAACAGAAATAGTTACTTTAGTTTAATGTGAAAATGACAGTTTCAGGTTTTTTTTTTTTTTTTTATTACACTCTAATACATATAAATTATTCAAGCAAATACATCATCACTTGGATGAAAGTTTCAAAGTTAATTAAATTACACAACCAAGTTACATGACACGTTTTTCATATTACGATAGACTTGATTTTTTGACTTTTTAAATAAATTTGCAAATCGAAAGATACACTTAAATTTTTGATTTTTTAAATAGATTTGCAAATCGAAAGATACACTTATAACCTATAACTCATGTAGTCCTTAAACTTTGTGATTTTAGCTTTAGTTTCTTTGCAATTTTAGTTTTTTTTGGGATTTAAAGCTAGTCCCCTAACTTTTTCTTTACGTTTTTTTTTTTTTTTTGGTCAAACATTTGATCTTACGTTTAGTCCTTGTTAGCTTTTGAGTTTTAATTTCAGTCCCTTAACTTTGTACGAATGTGGTAAATGGGCCAGTGTATTCTGTTTATCTTTCCGGCCCGTAATAGTATATGGGCCAAATGAGACAGGCCAGTTGTAGTAGCATTAAGCCTTCGCGAGGGACAATTTTGCTATAGAGTTCAAACTTTGAACTTCAAAGTTAAGATGTGGAGACCAAAATAGTCAGAACAAAGTTACAAAAAATAGTCAGAACAAAATTCTGTTTATCTACGTTTCGTCTGCGAAACATAATAAACAATTTGGGTTTTCCGTTTTCTTTTCAACTTCCTTATATCCAAGCGTGATATTTTTGTGCTAAGTAAAAAAATAAAATATAAAAATGTACACAAAACTTGTTGTTTGTCACCCAATAAATAGATTTAGGTTAAACTCTAAAGTTTAAAACATACTACATGTTTGGATAATAGTTGGTGAGACTATGATGACTCTCTTCGTCCAGTTCTTAGTTTTTGTCTTGTTTATGGTTTAAATATCATATATTCTTAATCATTATATATGGACACATAGAGACACATATTTAATGTTTATTGGGTATTAATCGATCTGATATTTTTTTAAACTCATGATATTAATAATGGTTTGTGAACTTATAGATATGCTAAACAATGATTGAATGAGTACTTTATACCTCATTTAGCAATAAACATACATCGCACGAACCTAACTTAATCAATATATAGTTTTTCATAATCTCTTAAGATTTTTATGTACAATAGTGAATATATATAGATATATGGAGGTTATCATCCATACAATTCAAAATAATTATGTACAACTAATTAATTTGTATACAATTGGGGTGAGTTAGTTGTTAAGTACATATTGATCAATCACATTATCTGATACATAACGAGATGGCGTTAATTTATTGGTGTGTTTACTTCGCAAACAGCCAATTTTCGTGGACCGAATAAAGCATCAAAATACAAAATTGTAGAAATTGATAACTAATTAGTGCTAATAATATGAGACGGTCCACTAGTGATGTTTTAGTTTCAACAGATTAATATTCACTCATTTTTAACATTTTCCGGATTTTTACGTTGCCATATCGGTTGAATCATCGCATGCTGATGGCATTTCATTTCAGTAATGATATCTTATCGAAAGTTTAGTCAAAATATGACCACTTAAATTTTTTAAATATATGCTCACGATTTTTTCTTAAATAAAAGTTATGTAAGGTTGTAAAATTAAAACGTTATGCTAGAAAGCTTATTTATCAAAAGTAAATATAAAATTATTAATATCAAAGGTTTAAAGATTGTATTCGAATAACACCAGCTTCAGCCTAAATATAATGCACAAAAGTTTAGAACCCCAATAATTAGCTTTTTTTTTTTTTTGATGAAATAATTAGCTTTATTACGTCGCACTAGATTACTTTTCGTGCAATGCAAAAATTCTCGTTATGATTTTATTTGATTTCATTTATAGCAGACAAACATTAAATTTTATTTGGTGTACTTATATAAACTTAGGGATGATTTCGCTTTTCTATTTACCAAAGTATAAAAATGTACAGAAAGATTAAAAGATACATTTTACAGACATATTTTGCTCTATATAAAAAGAAAATGAAACCTAACTTTAATATATCGATATAATGCACCTTTAAGACAAAATTAAAAGCTGTGTAAAAAAGACAAATTGAAAAGCTTATGGGTTTGGGGGAGAATCCTATGAAAAATAAAATGATTGGTATCCACTTATATATATATATATATATATATATATATATATATATATATATAGCTTTGTAGTGTTTCTTTGTTTTTCTAATATGTTGGGTACAGATGTAAAGACAAAACGTCGTCGTTCTTAGTCAAGTATCTCAACTAATCCTCAAATTCAATAATACAAAATAAACCTTCATAATTAACACAATTTAAAAAATGTAGATGATCAGTTTATTATATAAGTTTCAAGGTGTGTGTTTCGTTTATAAACTGTCGGCATGTATTAATTTCAATTGATTATATTTCATAAATGGACATTATAACTACTAGTGGCATATAAGTACAAAATTAAACTATATACATATATCTGTATACATTTAAATAAACATATGGAACACAAAATTTAATGAGTAGGTGATTAGCTAGTGGTCTAAACAAAGATGAACATCGTTGTATATTGCATTATGCTAATTATAGTATGTATCAAAGTCATATCATAAATAAAGTTTGGCAAGTGCTATTCTATTGTTTTTCTTAGAGTCCGATCTAAATTTCTGTATTTAATTATAAGAAACAACCCGGATTAAAAATCATGTGTTAGTTTATTTGATATTTTTTCATTTGTATCTGAAATTGGCAACATAAACATGAACGAGACTAACGAAAACTCTCAAAGACTTATGATATATTAGAACGCTGTGAAAATACTATTATTGACATTTTCATTTCTTTTGTATTTGTTTATATATTAGTTGAATAATTTCAAATTCTATGATGTAAAACCGTATCATGAATGAGAACATGTTATTCATTTGAATATTAAAGTCTAGTATTTTTTTCAACAATATAAATTTTACTAAATTTGAATTTAAAGATGACGTTACGAACCACTAAGTTTTTTAAAGTTTAATGATTTATAAACAATAAGTTTTTCTTCCGTATGAGAATTAATATGTAGGTTGACAAAAAAAAAAAGGAAAAATATGTAGACAAACCAACAAACTAGGTTTGGTGACATAGGAGAGTTAGCAATTAAACTATCAACTTCAGTCTAAATAAATTCATATAAGACACATAACATTATATAGATTGTTCAGAATCCTAATGTTGTGTATACAATTTCCCCTAAATTTGTAAAATGTGTCCATAACTAAAAAAAAAAAAAATGTCCATAGTGGAAGAGACTCCAATGCATGTCAAATTTGACTTTTTCTTCATTTATTCTAATTTCTCTCTTATTTTTAATTTTCTTGATATAGCTATTTTGACTTTGCAATTTCCGTTCGAAAATTACCATTATACCCTTCCCGACACATTTGTTCTGTACGGTACTCGTTGCGACTCCTTCTAGAGGACCATTTACCTATGCTACATGCATCACCAAACTCTCTCTCACCATATACATATATACGTATATACACATTCATTACAGTCTCGTGAAGACACTAATACACATGCATATATATATATATATACAACGACAATGATGTGTATGTATGTATATAAATATAGAGTTACGGGCGAGGATTTCAATGGCTGCTGAACCTTCAAGTGAACAAAAAATAAAAATCTTTTACTCTTCGTGAGAAAATATATTTCTTGGCTCATAGATTGTGTATATAATGAAACTTGATCCAATCTCCAATCTCCACTACACACTTTCTTATAATCTAGGTTAGTCCTTTTTCTAGTTATATATTCAACTCGTGTGACTTTATGCCTACTTCTCCATTTTAAAGATTCATAATATTTTTTTTTAATCTTTTTCAGTCTTCATATTCTGGTGAGAGAAAGATGGGTCTTCTTCATCTAAATTGAGACACTACCTCTGTGTTCAACACCCTTACCCTCGTGTTTCGAGCTTCGTTACTTCTTGTTTTCATTTTATAATTTTTTCGAGAAAAAAAGCCGCAAATTCAGTTCAGGGTGAAACTTAAGGGCTTTCTTTTTCGTGGAAAACAGCTAAAAAGTTGTAAAGTTGGTTTTCTTGTTAATTAATCTCCAGCTGCATTATCAGATTTTCCCAAGTATCGGATCAGATTCTGAAAGGTAATATTATCTTTAGTCTTTATGCTTTTTTTTTTTTTTTCCTTCTTCTTCTTCTTCTTCTTCACGATGATTGTCAAAAAAAAAAAAAGTTCACTTGCTTCCAAAGGAAAGGTATCGAATTATAAACAGTAATAATCACAGTGCGTTTGTGTGACTGATTGGAAAAAATCATGAAAACAGAGTTTTAACAGATCACTTGCATGATGAATCAATATAAAAAATTAAAATATTGTTTTTTTCTTATATTCAGACATAAGTTTATTCTTTGCTTGTATTAACAGTTTCCTTACGACTTGTATTTAAGTGTGAACTGTTAAATGGAGAGAAACTGTCGGAGAAATCTTGAAAGAGAAGCAATAAATGGAATAGGGTGTATGTGGGTGTTCATCAGTCTCTTTGGATCTAATCAGAAACGTCTCTTGATGGATAAGAAACGTGGAAGCAAAAGAGTTTCAGGTTTTTGTTTCTTTAACAATATAAAGATTCTTACTCACTTTCTGTTATTAGATAAATGAATTAATCTTCTGACTACATTACTAAACTATGCAGGTGATGAGATGAAGCAGCTTACATGTTCCTCTCATGGGAGTGTTGAGAAACTCATTGATGAGGAGGATATCGATGTTTCCATTGCTGGTGATGAACATGTAGAGACTGAGGTTTGTAAGATTTCAGGTGATGAATCTGAAGAGAAATTCAAAGAGATAATCAAACGGTTGATAGCACAGAAAGAAGGAGAGATCCAAACCTGTAAGGACTTATTGGAGGCTTTTCATGTTTTGGGTTCTGAAGAAGAATCATTCCTGAAGAAGATTTCACATGAAGATGCTCAAAGCTTGGGAGATTCTAAGAGAGTAATAGAAGAAGAAAAGCAAGAGGCGGTGGTAACACCGAAGAAGAAACCTAACTTTTTCAGCAGGAAATGGAAATCAGAAGAAAAGAGAAACAGATCTCAAGTTGCAAAAACAATTGTGGTTTTGAAACCTGGTCCAAATAGTTTGAATCTTGATTCTTCATCTGTACCTCATTCTAATGGCAACAAGTCGAAAAACGGGAGAACCTTTTCTCGCTTTCTTATCGGTTTAATCAAAAGAAGACTACAATCTGCCGTTGGAAAGAAGTCATGTGATGATCCTGCTGATAGGAGGAACCAAAACTGTTGTATGCAAGAAGAGATACAGAGTAAATCGGAGAAGCATAATTCGGATGAAGAAAAACCGTTATGTAAGGAAAGAACGAGTGAGCCTGATGAAGAGGATACTGTCCACACAAGCGAAGACTCAAAGAAGATTATGTCTGGCTTATATATTGCAGCCAAGAAACACTTGTCTGAAATGCTTGCAAATGGAGATATTGATGTGAATTTACCAGATAAGGAAGTTCCAAGAATCCTGGGGAAGATTCTTTCTCTCCCTGAGTTCTGTTCACCAGCAGACAGTCCTAAACTAATCCCGACACATGATTTGGTTAGCAATCTTAGCCAGACAACTGAGAAACCAGAGATTCTGCAATGCAGTCCAGATACATATGATCTGATTGATGAAGATTCAGATAAAGCCGATGATACTTTGCTTACCATTGATGTCTCAGTTCCTAGAGGTGGATTATTTTTCTTCTTCTCATTTTGTTTTGTTTCTTTTCATTCCCAATTTATAGTGTTCTAACAAAATGTCACTAAATGCTTTCAGACTATGAGAAAGGAACTGAGAATATATACAAGGAAGAGAAGACTGAGATAGGTCTATTATCTGAAACTTGTACCTCTACCGTTTCCCAGCAAGTCGAAAATGTTGATGAAGATGTGCTCGAGTTTCGTGAAGAGGATGTGAAAAAGGTTAGACAGCTTTTGGATGTGATATAGTGAATACATTCTCTTTTTTTCTTGAATGAGGATTCATATTTCATGCTTTATCTTGTTCCAGGAGATGTTCAACCAAGCACATTCACCGTCTTCTCCTCCAGAATCTCCACCAAGTTCTTCAGTAAGGTTGACTGAATGCAAAGAAACCGCCACTGATGTGCAAGGAAAGTTAAGTCCAGTGTCTGTGCTTGAGCTTATGTTCACAGATGATGACAGTAGCCCAACAACAAGCACAAGTTTCAGTTCAGGTATGTAAGAAATTTAAAGATCAGCTCAAGATTGATTAATCAGTCAGAACTTGGTTTCTTACTGTTTCTTGATTCACATTTAGCTGCAGTGCGGTTGCAACCACTCTGTATAAGATTCGATGAAGCTGATTCTCTAAAACCAGAGAAAGACAACAATGTCATAACCAGCATGGATGACAAGGAGTTGACACTTGCATACATTGAAGCCGTTGTGAAATCCGCAGGCTTGAGCTGGGAAGAGCTTTTAACGAGGCCCTTTTACTCGAAACAGTTTCTTGAGCCAGAATTAACAGATGACGTATATTTCTGTCCTACACGGCTATGTGACGATAAGAATCTCCTTTACGACTGTATCGATGAAGTTCTTATGGACTTCTGTTGGAATGAATTCAATCCCGGACCTTGGATTTCATTCATGAAACCTGAGGTCCAGCTAATCTCAGACATGGAAGTCGCAGCTAAAGTGGCACAAGAAGGAGTTTACTGGCATCTCCTACCTTTGCCTTCCCCTCACACTTTAGATCAGATAGTGAAAAAAGATATGGCTAGAACTGGAAGCTGGATGGATCTCCGGTTTGAGATCGGTTGTCTTGGTTCTTATACAAGTGAAATGATCCTTGATGAGTTAGTAGAAGAGATCATCATGAGCTGCAGAGACATTGTTCAAGTTGAACCATTGCAGGAACCCAACAGCGACAACCTGTGGTGAGACTCTTTGTTTTAACCTCTGTCTATCCTGTACAGTTTCATTGCCACCGCCATAGTCAAAGCTCTCTAGTTGACGTTCTTGTGCAGCGGCACAACCACAGCTTTTTTAACATAAACACAGACTTTTGTTTCTTTCACTTCCATACTCTGTTCTTGTTTCTAGTTGCTTCTGTAGTTTACTCAGCCAAGAGATTTTTGTATGAGTATGAACTATGGAGTGTAATAACACGAGGCTTGAACTTACATAAGACAAAGATGATGTTTTTACCAAGCACCAAGTTCCAATAGAACTACAATTATGTGGTTTTAGCTCTTCGCCAACAATCAAAACAAATACAAGGCCATGAATTTAACTATAGTACATCACAAACTCTAATGAGGCATACTTGTATTTTTCTTTTTCTTGCCGAATGCTTGGCTTTTGCTTTCTGATTCATCATCATCCTCACTGTTATCACCGGAGTTCTTACTAGAACCAGCGGATTCTGCAACCGATCTTGCATATTTTCTTCTCCCTGCATCAAACTTGGCTTGTAGTTTCTGATCAAGAGGGTCATCTGAGGGTCTACGCTTTGTTTGTCGTGACACTTTAGCACCAAGTCCAAGCCTACGCAGGGGTTACAATGATACTTATCTTCAGTTTCAAATTCGCAAAAGGGAATGCAAATTAACATGAACAAAGAAATTTTCCTCCACCTGTGTGGTCGAACTTCTTGTTCAGTCTCAATAGGATCATCCTCTGCAGACCTCGTCATATTGGCAACCCACTTCTCAGCCTGCAAAACGCACAAACTCAAAGCGTTGAGATGAAACCAAATAATATGAACACAAGTAAGCAACTTCCAAAATATAATTCATGGATCAAAAGAAAGATCTAAATTTTAGTTTTGATCCAGGGATTTTTGAGCTTCATGGAGGAAAATCTTACAAGTTTCAGTGCAGTATCCGTTTTAAGAATCTGTGGTGTTCCCTTCTTCTTTGCCGTTTCCGTTGTCATTGCAACTAGAGTACCAACACCACCTAACTTCCTACAGCAATATGCTTACATTACTCTCCGCATTAAGAAAAGTTCACAGTTAGAATTGAGTTTTCAGTAAGCTCTTGTTAAATCTTAGTCACATTGGCCAATCACTAGTTGAATGCAACAAGTTAACATAAGAAGCTATATTTTCGAAGACAAGCAATGACCAAACCCCTTGAATTGGTCCCTAAACCTATCCGTAATGAGGGATTAGCAACAAGTGAAGATTTTTCTGGTTTAAAAATCCGATAAAACTCTCCCCACAGAAACTATGTGACACAACTTCATCACAAAAGGAATCATTAGACTCTGTGAGACAAATCCTCAAACACCTTCCGTGCATATCCTAAGTAAACCAAACTTTAAGCTACAGAACCGCGAGTAAAGGCATACACGAACAAGAACTCACAGATCTCTACGCGGATTAATGAGAAATTACCAGTTTAAAAAAAAGAAGGAAATTTCCGTCCCCGCCGATAGAACTTCTCCACAGACGCCGACGAATAAGCTCGCGATTTATCTGCTATAATCTAATATTCGGAGCCGTCCAACAAGTTTTTAACCACCAAAATAAACCGATGTTCGGATTCAGTTTTCTCGACATGATTTCGGTTCGGTTCGGTTCGATTAACTGAAATGGACACACGATAGTCCTTTAAAGGTTTCGATTTCTTTCGGTCTAAATCTTTTATTTTCTGGTTGGGAAAAAAAAAATGCTTAAGAAGACCTCCTCCGATTCATATCGTCTTCTTGCTCCGGTACTATCATCATCATCATTATCATCTATATCGTCTACATCGAGAAACAAAACAGAGATCGAACGTATCACAAGGATCATCAATGATCATCCATTCCCAAACCATCCGATTCAACCCATTCTCGCCAAGCACATCCCTTTATCGTCTCTTTCACCGGAATTTGTATCAGAAGTCCTCGGTCGTCTCTTCGCTGCTCATTCCAATGGCCTTAAAGCTCTCGAATTCTTCAAGTTTTCACTTAAAAGCTCCAAATCATCTCCCACCCCTGATTCCTTCGAGAAAACACTTCACATTCTCGTACGGATGCGTTATTTCGATCAAGCTTGGGCTTTAATGGCGGAAGTGCGAAAAGACTACCCTAATTTGTTGAGTTTCAAGTCAATGAGCATACTTCTCTGCAAAATCGCCAAATTTGGGTCTTATGAAGAAACTTTAGATGCTTTCGTGAAGATGGAGAAAGAGATTTTCAGAAAAAGATTTGGTGTTGATGAGTTCAATATTCTTCTACGAGCATTTTGCACTGAGCGAGAGATGAAGGAAGCGAGATCAATTTTTGAAAAATTGCATTCCAGGTTTAACCCAGATGTAAAGACGATGAACATTTTACTTTTAGGGTTTAAGGAAGCTGGTGATGTTACCGCCACGGAGCTGTTTTATCATGAAATGGTAAAACGAGGATTCAAACCCAATTCCGTTACTTACAGTATCAGAATCGATGGGTTCTGTAAAAAACGAAACTTTGGGGAAGCTTTGAGACTCTTTGAAGATATGGATCGTCGAGATTTTGATATCACAGTACAGATACTCACTACATTGATTCATGGGTCTGGTGTAGCTCGGAATAAGATCAAAGCACGCCAACTGTTCGATGAAATTCCCAAAAGAGGCTTGACACCTGATTGTGGAGCTTATAACGCTTTGATGAGTACTCTCATGAAATGCGGAGATGTGAGTGGTGCAGTCAAGGTGATGAAGGAGATGGAAGAGAAAGGAATTGAGCCCGACAGTGTAACTTTCCACTCGATGTTTATTGGAATGATGAAATCAAAAGAGTTTGGACTCAACGGGGTATGTGAGTATTATCAGAAAATGAAGGAAAGATCTCTGGTTCCGAAAACACCAACCGTAGTGATGCTGATGAAGCTGTTCTGTCAAAACGGTGAAGTCAATTTAGGATTAGACCTGTGGAAGTATATGTTGGAGAAAGGGTATTGCCCTCATGGCCACGCATTGGAACTCCTTACCACTGCACTGTGCGCTCGAAGAAGAGCCAATGATGCATTTGAGTGCTCGATGCAAACAGTGGAGAGAGGAAGGTGTGTGAGCGAACCAGTCTATCGGATGTTAAAGATCTCATTATCGAGCAAAGACCAGTTGGGGAAACTAGAAGAACTCAAGCTGAAGATAGAGAAACTGCATAGCTTTTTGCCAACGCCTGGAACACAGCTAATTTAGAAGGTAGCTTCACTGTAATCGGTTCTTGTTTGCAGACCAACCACTTTGAAAGATTAGTATGTTCATTTGTATACAATGTTCTACAGGATATTGGTTACCTTTTTGTCACCCAATTGAACAATCAAGAACCAAAAGCTTTTGAGATTTGGATTTGGGGATTCTTTCATATGAACCAGGAAGACAGTATTGTGATTCAGACAAGCTTACATGAACAATGGAAACAGCATATGTTGTTTGTGCAAGGACCAAGCTTTTTGAGCCAAGAGCAAAGTAGGTAGTTAGACATTATATGGCTACAGATTTACAACTAATAACATCTATATCATCATCCCAAGTCTTTGGTATAGAAGAACACACCATCACTCCATTCATAGTCGTCTTCCTCACATTCTCAACATCTATTACCACAGTAGAGCAATCCTTACCAATAACAAAGATACTATTCCCAATAGAAACAAGCCGACAAGGCTGTTTCATCACCAATTGAGATAGCTTCCCGATACGAATCCACATTCTCTTATCCTTAGACCACATTGTTAGCTTAGTTCCAAAAGTTTGATCCAAAACATAGAGCTCATCTGCCACAACAACTGCTGGTCCTCGCCATCCTGATGCCATAACATCTTCCATATGTTCCCAAATCCCACTAGATGCATTATAGACTGCAGTGGAATATCCACCACCCCGAACATAAATCCTTCCGTCCATTACAAATGAATCTTCTATTTCAGGGACAATATTTGCATCAGAACAAGGTTTGCAGGTTCTGGTCAAAGGATCATAGATGTCCCAAGTTTGTTTAGCGTTTGGATTCAATCCTAGCCCACCAATTGCCATAATTTTTCCATCCAACGTTTCACAGGCAAAGTAGCATCTACATATGCAATCAGAGTATCAGGGGGTGGAGGAAAATATCGAGCTGGTTGCTAATGCCAAGATCAAGAATCCTAAGAGAAATAGAAGTACCTTTTAGTTGAAAGAGGAGGTACTACGTCGAACCAAGTGTTCATAGCAGCATCATAGCAATAAACCTCATCAGTAGCATCTTCTAACCAACCACATCCACCCAACACAAACAGTCTCTTACCCAGTGCTGCAAAACCCATGCCTTCTCTCTTTGGGATATATGGATATTCATGAATTCTTCTCCATGATCTTCTGGACGAGAACGGATTCAGCATATGTAAGAAGACACCGCCAGATATGTCGCGGCACAACGCGTAAATCCAAGATTCAGCCAAGTTTAACTTTTGTCGATAATCGCAAAATTCATTACTGCACACAAAATCTCTCCATCTCCTTGAAACAAATTTCATTGCCATGTGATATTCTCTAGGAACTCTAGCCAAGCAGGATTTTGAGATATCATCAGGAATTCCGCTTACAAGCGCAATTTGTGTCTCATTTGATTGATCTGCACGTTCTGTCTCCTCTACTATATATGCCATAGTGAATGATTCACCAAATATGATTCTACAAAACCCTGTTCATGGCCAAAAACAAACACTGGCTCAGATATGGCTAATCCCTAAACTAACTTAAGAGTAGCAATTTACATAAGTGATCTTGGTGATCAAGAGCAGTATACTCATAAATCTATGAAGATAAACAAGAGCATTGCCATAACAACAAATCAAACAGTCGAAGAAGAAGATACATATCGAATTTCAACAGTACAGATCCAATGTACAAAAAAAAAGGCAAAACAATTATTTAGCTTCCAAAGTCCACAGATCAAACTCGTCAATAACATTACATCAAACAAACTACGCAACAATCAGATCTACAGCTCAGCAAACAATTTTCGGAATTGAAACATATTATAAGCAGTCCCAGATCTCAGATCGTCTCAGAAAAATCGAGATTGTGGACAAAGTAAATTTGATAATCAAAGAAATTAGCTGAGAAATAGCAAGGAATCTACAAAAACTTGCCTTCCGGGCACGTCCCAAGGAACAGCAGAGTTCTCCGTTTCTAAACTTCCCGGCGAAGGGAGAAGGAAGAAGAAGAAGAAGAAGAAGAAGAGAAGAGATCACTTTAACCACAACGACATCGTTTGAATCGTCAGCTCCTTTTTTTTTTAATTATTATTTTCGCATCCAGACCCTCACACTATTAAATATTATACATGTAGACCTTAATATTCTCTATTTAATCCGAAAACCCCAGGATCTTGAGAGCCACGTTTTAACTTTTAACCGTTTTGGTTGTTAGGTTTATTCAGACGGAGGAAAACAAAAAGTCTGAAGTCATTAGGGTTTTAAGAGAAGCACCTCCACCATGATAACACGGCGCAAGACACAATCTTGTTCGAATCCAAGGAACGAAGTAGTGAAATCCGAACCGATCCCGTTCGATCTAGTAATCGAGATACTCTTGAGATCGCATGTGAAGTCTATAGCGAGATTTCGTTGCGTATCGAAGCTATGGCAGTCCACACTGCGAGATCCACATTATACCGAGTCGTTCTTGACCTTATCTTCGTCTCGTCCGAAGATATTGTTCACATGTCTTAAAGACGGCGAAACGTTCTACTTCTCATCACCACATCCTCAAGATCTGTTTCCTATAGCCGCCGATATTCATATGAGTTTCCCAATTAACTGTCCCTCTAAGATATGTCGTCCTGTTCGTGGCTTGGTATGTGGTTTACATCGACGAACTACAAAGGCCGGAGCGACAGTTACTGTGCCATTGATATGTAACCCTAGCACAGGACAATACTTGGCCTTACCCAAAGTAGTAACAAGGAGGAAGAAGGTGATAAACTTCTTTGGGTTTGATCCGATCGATAAAAAATTCAAAGTACTGTGCATGACGCGGTCACATAGAGCATTCTCTTCTTCTGGAGAGCATCAAGTTATGACGCTAGAAACCGGGACGAAACCGTCAAGGAAAATGATCAAATGTGACATACTACATTATCCTGTTGATGTGGCGCATACTAATGGCTTTTCTCAATATGATGGGATATGCATCAATGGTGTTGTGTATTACCTTGCCGAGGTCCATGATTTCAATGTCGGGTATGGTCCTGATATAGTATGCTTTGAGTTTAGATCTGAAAAATTCAAGCTTATCAAGAGAGCTGCCCAAATGTACGACACGGTAGGAAAGCTTGAATCAACTCTGGTAAACTACAAGGGTAAATTAGCTAAGCTTCAGTCGAACACTACTAACGACGGAATATGCTCCGGTATTCAACTATGGGTTCTTGAAGACGCCGAGAAACATGAATGGTCGAGTTATATCTACGTTTTGCCTCCTCCGTGGAAGCAGGTATATGAAGAGACCAAGTTATGTTTTGTTGGAACCACTCGTAAAGGTGAAATTGTGTTGTCGCCACACATTGTATCCGACTTTTTCTACCTTCTCTACTACAGTCCCGAGAGGAACACTATAAAAATAATTAGAGTCAACGGAATGGAAACCTGTAAGGTTCATAAAATTTACATCTCTCTAGACCATGTAGAGGATGTGAAGCTTGAATCAAGTTTTCTGGATCGTGGGCACGTAACATAGTCCGTTTACTATCTTATTTGGTTACCTTATCTTTTCATGTTCTCGTCATGATGTTCATATTTTATCAATGGTTCATACACTTGTAAGCCACGGCTGTTATAAACTCTTCTTTTCATGAGCAATCGACTTTGCAAATTGTTTCTTTGATGAGTTCAACTTCCATGTTAGTCATCTTACAGGGTTAAAAGATTTAGTTCTTGAGGTTGTAGATGGATCATAAATCATGCAAAAAATGTAAAGGTAGAATCCGCATATATACATAGAAGCATATAAACATAAAGGAAGAAAATACCAAGTTAAAGGTAAAAGTTTCCTATCAACTGGTATATACATCTCGCGTTGCGGTGGCGGTGCAATTGGTTTTGTGAATTGTGTCTTTGATGATGAGTACCAAGTTAGTCAATATCCATAAGTTCAAAGCCACGTTACAGTAATAGGGCAATATAATTTGGTTTAAGAGATTGAAGCAGAGATGGTATAACTGCGTTTCTTGACCCAAATTATGACTTATGTAAAGGTTGAATCTGCATATATATACAGCAGTAAACATATACACAAGGAAAATATACAACGTAAAGATAAAAGTATCCCTATCAACTGGTATAAGGTGGTTCTATACAAAACGTAAATATCAAAGCTAACCTAAGCCATCGCGTGCTCCAAATCCCCCTCACATCAGATTGTCATTACTTGCGACCACAGGAAATC
The DNA here is from genome assembly GCA_004349715.1 of Crucihimalaya himalaica. Taxonomy (NCBI): domain Eukaryota; kingdom Viridiplantae; phylum Streptophyta; class Magnoliopsida; order Brassicales; family Brassicaceae; genus Crucihimalaya; species Crucihimalaya himalaica. Next base: position 3,505,199 of record SMJT01000008.1, on the reverse strand, counting down.
AAGATCTATGCCGACCATTTGATGAGTGCTTGAATTCATGAAGCTTCATCTTTGCAATGATGCGGCTACGTATGGCTTTCTCAGATTTGACAGCTTCTTGGATGTTACTATGCACAAGATCGCAAAGCTCATCTAAGGCCAACATTGGGAATGGCTCTTCTATAAGAACACCCACCTACAGAGTGTCAAACCACAAAGAAAGTTTCATGGTTATGAGTTCGAGCAAAGGAGGATAAACAAATAATTAGGTACTGTTAAGTGTGGAGGAGGAGGACAAAGTACTTCTTCTATGCAGAACAGGGATGCAGCACTAATGAAAGTAGCAGGAACAACAATCCAATGGCATTCATCCCATAGAATGATTGGGAGTGTTAGATGCCAAAAGACTAAAAACCTCGAGGTTAAGCGTGTGTATGAGAGAGGAATCGGAATGCCCATGAGTTGTTCACATACTCCAATGCCTTCATGTAAATGTAGCATCTTTGATTCCTGCAGTGACGCAAGGAACATATTTTATTGCCAAATATTCAAACCAAAAAAATAAAAATTCAATCAAGACATGGATATTGCAGATTCTGTAAGACTATGGTTGAGAACTTTCCAAGTATTATAGCAAGAGAAGTCCTTGTTTAACTGAGCTTAACAAAGAGTTTAAGGATTGAAGAATGATACCAACAAATCTCTCTTTGTATCATCTAGCTTTAGCAACTGAAGGCTCTGAGAAATGAATTCGATTACGCAACGCGGACGATGTTTTGATTGAAGAATCAGAGATAAGTCATCTGCTTCTATCAAATTCCGGAGATCTCTTGCGATATCTGAACCATAAATCACATGACACTGCAAATGAAATGAAATCTTCCAATCAATCACAATACACAAATCCAATTTTGTGTACCAAAAGACAACAATCGATTCAAGCAAAAGTTTGAAATTTTACCTTAAGAGCCACAGGGAAAGCTGCAATATAACGAAGAAGCAAATCTTTGATGATCAATTCATCACCAGAGCTATCAACAGAACAAATCACTTGCCTAGCTAAATCATTAGTTCCAGCAATGATCCCAACCCAAGCTTTCCTTCCTTCTTCATACCTAGAATACGAAGCCTCCGTACGAAACACAAGAAGAAGAGCCAAAGCCGGAGCAGTGAGCTGATATGGCAACGATGAGGATCGAAGAATTGGGAAAATACCAGGAAGCCAATCCAAAGCCACGGCGGAGTTGTAGCTAGCGATCACAACCGCGACACTTGTGAAGAAGAAAACAGGAGGAATCAAAGAGAGTATAACGCGAGATGAAAAGCTCGAGAGTAGATGACGCACATGGCGTAGAGAGCTTCTGTGTTCGACCCATTTCTCGTGAGTGTAGAGAGAGCGTTTCTGCTGCATCCCACGCTCTTTAATCTCGTCCGCCCAATCCGGGACAGCTCTTAGGAGCAAGATTAACTTCTCGGTTAGGGTTTTGTGACCTGAATCGCCGGGTTCTGGGCCGGAGGAGACTCGGGGAGGTTTAAGATGGAGGGATTTGCGAAATCCGGTGGAGAATATAGGGAATCGTGATTCGAGAAGAGATCGGTGAGTGAAATTAGAAGAAACGGATAGATTTATGGATTGATACATTGGCGGGAAAATTAGGGGTTTTAGGTTTAGGGTTTGGTAGAGACGACGATGAAGAAGAGGAATGGTGGTGAACACATGAGGCTGCGTAAGCGTAAGGTAGCAAAATCGCACAATCGGAGTGAAGAGAGGTGAAAGAAGTGATAATAGGAAAAAAGGTCGTTGAAACGGTTGTTCGAGGATTGTTTACGTTCCGCACTTAAACGACACCGTTTTCTAATAGATAGTTTACTTAGGCCTCAATGTTAAACAGTGGGCCTGATTATTCCTCCCCGGCCCATATAAATTTCTAACAAACGTCGTCGTTTACTGAGATGATAAGGTTTAGGCTGAGGTACAAATTTAGATGGTTGATCTTCACAACATGAGTTCTAAAATTCAGATTCTGTATTGTCTGATAGATTCTTCTTGGGTTCAAATTTTGCTTTCTTTAGAGAAAATTGAAGATTAAAAAGTGCACAGAACAATTATTACTTGTTTTATCTTCAAAAAGGCAGTTTAAATTCTTGTTATATTTCTCTTAGTGCCATTATATAATCGTAGTCCCAAATATTTATGGTAAACTAAACTGTATATAGTTGGAATCTAAAGATTAGATCTTTGAGACATAAATTTTGAAAGGTTAGCCATGAAGTGGAAGCCAGAGAGGAACAAAGTCTTGACTATACCACATCACTATCCATTGCAAGAGCGTGAGCTTCACTCTCTCATTCCCAATGCTTCGTTTGATACACGCACCTAACCTATAGCGTTGAGAATGAGCCACACAAAGATGATGATGATGGATACCTCCTAAATTTGCTAGATGCTAGAAAGAAGTCTATTAGAGAGATTACAGTCAAAGTCAGACATCAAATTTAATTTCGAATTTGAAATCATCCCATTGTATGTAAATCCACAGTAAATGCTTTCAAGTCATGGAGAAGGGATCTGATTGGATATTTTTGTTTGTTTGTTTCTGTTTCCCTCTGTCACTCAGTAAAGCAAAAAGCAACATCACAATACACAGAAGAAAGAGAGAAAGAGAAAAACCCTAGAAACAAAACCAAAACCGGAGAAGCGTTTTTCTTCACCATTGTTGATGGAAGAGAAAGCTTCTTTCTTCGTACATATCTCATATCTTAGCTTCTGGTGAGAGAATTAAAGAGATGAAGAAAATTAAAGCTTTTTCCTTAACCCTTCTGGATCTAATTTTCATCTTGAGATTTATATAGCTTGATACTAAAGCTACATAAAACCAATTAGGTGAGATGAAAGTTTGTGTTTTTGATTAGTTTGGAGAGATTTTTTCAGTTGCATGTTACCTTACTCTCTAAGTTTATATCTTTTAAAGTCTATCAAACCCTTTTAGATTCTGATTTTGTTCTGTTTTTATCCATTTTTCCCTTTCACAAGAAAAATAAAGATAATTATCTCTCTCTGCTCCTATTAGTATCCATTAGCCACAAAGTTCGAACCTTTTAGTGTCCCCAACGAATTTTACATCCCCTTACTAAGTTAAAGTCAGAGACTTTTTGGTTAGCTATGGATCGAAGAGAAGCAATGGCGTTATCCGGGTCGGGTTCTTACTATATCCAAAGAGGGATACCCGGTTCAGGTCCTCCTCCTCCACAAACTCAACCGACGTTTCACGGATCACAAGGGTTTCACCATTTCTCCAATTCGAACTCTCCTTTTGGGTCAAACCCAAACCCTGGTGGCGGCTCTACTGGATTCGTGTCTCCTCCTTTACCAGTTGAGTCTTCTCCGGCCGATTCTTCAGCAGCGGCGGGAGCTGTGGTCGCTCCTCCTCCGTCGGGTGACTCTTCTGTGAAGCGGAAGAGAGGAAGGCCTCGAAAATATGGACAAGATGGTTCTGTTTCGTTGGCATTGTCTCCTTCAATCTCCAATGTTTCTCCAAACTCAAACAAACGTGGCCGTGGCAGACCTCCTGGCTCTGGCAAGAAGCAACGGCTAGCTTCCGTTGGTAAAAGATCTCATCTTTCCTTTACTGATTATATATGTAGTTTTCCGAGAAGGACATTGGCTCTGAAAATGGTGGTAAGTTATGAGCTTAATTGATTATATATATATAGTCTTTTTAAGATGAGGACATTGGCTTTGAAATTGGTGGGACGTTATTATAGGCTATTAAGGATAGTTAAAGCTGGGGAATTTTATAATGTCTAATTGTTGAATTCAAAATATAATCTTTTTATATAATTATTCCTAGGCCTTTCTCTTCAACTTTGTTATTTTTTTTTCATTACACAAAAAGCAGTAAATTTTCTGAAGACCGTTTTTTGTTGTTTTGATTTTTTTTTTCTGTAAGGTGAATTGATGCCTTCATCGTCTGGAATGAGCTTCACACCGCACGTAATCGTAGTTTCTATTGGTGAAGTATGTCTCTCTTTTCTCTTCATATGTGCTTGTTTTCTATTTAATCTGTCTTCTAGTTCTTGAGATAATCACAATATTTGTGTTGTTTTCAGGACATTGCGTCAAAGGTTATATCTTTTTCACATCAAGGTCCAAGAGCAATATGTGTCTTATCTGCTAGTGGTGCTGTCTCTACTGCAACTCTTCTTCAGCCACCACCATCCCATGGAACTATTACATATGAGGTTTTTTTCGAATTTTCTCTCACATTGTTTCTTCTTTTAGAAGACACAAACATTACTCATGTTGGATTGTAACTTATAATCTCTAGGGTCGTTTTGAGCTCATATCTCTCTCAACTTCTTATCTGAACACAACTGACAATGACTACCCAAACCGCACTGGGAATTTAGCGGTCTCACTTGCTAGCCCCGATGGTCGTGTCATTGGTGGTGGAATCGGAGGTCCTCTAATAGCAGCAAGTTCAGTTCAGGTGACCTGCGCTTTTGAAATTCATATTCTTTACATGAATTTAGATATAATCTTTATAAACCTGTGTTTTGCCTCCTTTTAAGGTCATCGTTGGAAGCTTCATTTGGGCAACACCGAAAGGGAAGAATAAGAAACGAGAAGAAACTTCTGAAGATGTCCAAGATACTGATGCTTTGGACAACAATGATAACACAGCAGCAACGTCACCTCCTGTTCCTCAGCAAAGTCAAAACCTTGTTCAGACTCCTGTAGGCATTTGGTCAACCGGTTCAAGGTCAATGGATATGCATCACGCCCATATCGACATTGATCTTATGCGTGGATGATTCATGTATATAAGCATTGAATCTAGAAGATTTAAACTTGACTTAACCTCCCTGAAAAAAGTCTGGTTGTTTAGGAAAGAAAAGACTATTAGTAGTTTTAGGAATTCTTGCGTGTTTTTCAATTAATCGATTTGGTTTCTTGACTTGTGATAAACAGGATAAAAATTTCGATTTTTTCTTATATGTTTCTGCATTCTACAGCATACAATCTGTTTTAGCAGGAAGTCGCCGAAAGAAATTTACCGGTCCAGGAGGTGTCTTTCCCCTGAATCTTGGATGTCGCATGATGTATAGTCCGGCAAGAAGGACAAAAACCTTACACGGCACAGCATACAAAACCACAGAAGAAACCAAACAAAGCACCATGAAGATTGAAGTCGCTCTTGGATCTCTCCAGCTTAACAGAGCCTGAACTCTTTCTCCTTGACCTGCTATATCTCCTACAACTGTTTGAGCTCTACTTGCGATACTCCTCAACCGCTCATACCGCATTTTTACAATCCCCGGGTCTTGAGACGAATAAGGAAAGGTATCGAACTCTTCATTAAGCTCTTCTGGATGGATATTGTCTGCAAATGAAAGTCTTGTGTCCATGTGTGGAGGTTGTCTCGGACGTAGCCTGTAGTTCCATACCCCAAGCATGAATAAGCAAAGAGACATCACCGGAAGTATCATCTCCGGGGAACACACTAACACAAAGTAAAGTACATGAATGGATGTACTCGCTACCGGTTTCTTCCACCTGCATATATCTTGAAACCATTCTCCAGTTCCAAGTAAACCAGAGAAAACAGAACTCAATCTGAAGAGATTTGCACGGCTCTTTCTCATGCTCCAAAGATGCGAATTCGAATCCGAAATATATTCGACCACTTCTTTCCTAAGTGGCGGCTCGGCTCTACTTAACCGAGCTGCCACTAAGTTAACCGCATGCTGCCGGAGAATCTCCTGTTGCACGACTTTCAACGGTCTTGCATAATGCATTTTGGGAAGAAGCGGTTTCCAGTATTGAATTAGCATCTGAAACATCGATGAGCAAGAAAACCGAATTGCCAAATGCAATTCCCCCATTTTCTTTACACCTGAAGGTCGAAGAACAAGAAGCGGGTACGAATTAGTGTAGATTCTTCCGGATTCAAGAGTCGAGATTCTAACTCTGATTTTCCCAATTTTCCCATCTCCTTTGTTACCGTTACCACCATTGATCTGATTGTTGTCGAAAACGCCAATTGTGATTACTGTTGCTGGCTCATAAACCTCCCATGTGTACTGCTCGTTGAACCGCGGGTTTAAACAGTCCGTTATAGTCCGAGTCCTGACCCATTTGGTTCCATACTTAGCCACACAGTAAGCATCCACTGTCTCTTTCTCCCCTTCTTGGCTCAAATTCAAACCTTCAATTCTCAAGATTCCAACTTCAAGAACACCAATAGACGGCTGCTTATGACTCAACAACTCTTTCATCGACGGTCTGAAATCGCTGCTGTAATAAGTAGATTCATCAAGAACGTGATAGCCACCTTCTAGACAAACATTCAGATGAAGCCTCGTTGATGCGAATCTGACTCTTCTCTGGTTCTCACTCTTAAGACTAAACCAACGGTCAGGCACTGTCCGGTTATCGTCAATCCGTTTATCAATTGTACCAATTGGTATATGTACCTCTCCCAACGTTTCCTCTCGGTTAGCCGCGACTCTGTCTTCAATCGAGATTATCAGATCTTCAAACGGTTCAGCCGCGACGAGCGTGAACTCTTCGTTCCATCTCGGATTCAGCGAGTGACTCGGTTTGGTTCGAACCACTTGGTTACTTAACTTGATTTTGACATACGGATTTGGAAACCGAGTCCGGTCTGGTACGATAACCAAGTCTTGTGCCTCGATGACTTTAACACGGAGGTACCAAAGCCTCGGGGAATGATAGACTTTAGAACGTAAAGTCGATTTGTTAACAGCGTTTAAAGCGTCTGAGTATGTCGCGTCTGAGAACGCTTCGTCGGCTTGTGTACCGAACCAAACAGCTAACATAATCTCACCTCCTTTCTCGTTGTTGACTCTGTACCACTCAGGAGCTAAAGGACTGTCTGGTGCGACACGTGTCGGAATGTCATTGAGATCGAACCGGATTGAACCGACGAAGTCGTCTTTGACCAAGTCTTTGTCCATGACGATGACTTCAAGAACGTTTGATTGTTGATTGGATTTGGAGAAAGCGAAGGCTTCGTTCCAAATCGGATTTTGATTCTTCTCGAAATATTTAGTTTTGCCCGTAAAGTTTCCGAGTTTGACTTCGACGTACGGATCTAGACTTCCGGTTTTGTCCATGTGTGGAAGATCTCTAGCTTTCACGATTTTGACGAAGAGAAACTCCATTGGCTCAACGAGATCATGAGCACTAGGTTTTGTTCGTCTGCCTCCTCCGAGAATCGGATGTGTCTCTTTGATAGAATAATCCGGTGGATTCGGATTAAATCCCATAGTTGTAGGTATCGGAGAACTGAACCTCGGTGTTTGAAATGGAGAAGATTCCATAACCGGTGACGGTTGAGGCGGTTGCGGTTGGGACGGTTCCTGGTTTCCTCGTGAGCTAGATTTACTCTTCGCCGTTTTCGTAATGTTGTGGACTTTGTGCCTTGTCTTAGAAGGAATATTCTTTGTAGGGATTAGATTCGGTACCTTGAGAGAAGGGTTATCAGTGACGAACACTTTCAGAGCAAGCTCATCTCCAATGGAGGCTGCAGAAGAGAACAAGCTCCATTTCTCTTTCTCAAGAGGGTAAGGCCATCCTACAGCTTCTGAGTACGGCACAAACGCAGTTCCCAAGATTCGAATCTTACCTAGACATGATTTTGTTATGCTGCTGGTTTTATTGTAAACGTAAGCCTCAAGAAACATATTTGATAAATCCTCTGTTTCAGAGATGTTGAAGAAGAACTTCTCGTTCCACACCGGACACGAGTCATCGATCTTAGTCGCGGTTTTGACTTTCTGATCGTCAAATCTTAGCTCGACGAAAGCGTTAACACCACCATAGTCCTCTCTAGGTTTCAGCCTAGCGCTTATGACTTCAACGCCAAGTTTCAGATTACTCATCAGTTTTACTTCTAGAAAAATTGACTAAATTTCTGAGGAAAACAGAGCAGAAGGTTTTTGAAAGTTTCTTCTTCTACACTTATGAGATCGTGGAGACTTGTCTTTGAAGGCACCTAGGCGAATGTTTTTTCGGGGGAAATTGTTATGTAATTAAACGTTGACTTTGTTTATTATGTATACCCAACGCGCTTATCTGTTATTAATCGTGACGCCAATCATAAGAATGTTTTGATTATGATATTAAATATAAACATTAGTTGCCAACAAGTCATATCAGAAGACTGACTTAACGTTTTAAAAACTTACAATTTTCTATAATAATTTCCGAATTGGAGAACAGACTAAACTTGTTAACTTAATATTTCAACCCCGAGATCTCAAATCCTACTGACTTCAAAATAACTCTATTCTAAAGAACTGTTTTACGAGTTCGCTAGTATACCAGTTACTTCGAGGTAAATTATACTTACTTTCTTTGTTGAAGTATCTTCTTTTGGACCTCCCAATACTCATTAGTCCACTTCTCAACCTTTCTTTCCGCACTATCTTGTTTCTCATAAAACCTCTTGAGCTCATCATCTCCATAAGGCGGTGGCAAATCACAAGCCGCCTTGACACTCGGAGACACAACCAACGAGTCGTCCATGCACTGCCTGATCAGTCCACCGTCAGTGATCGGACAAGCCATCGTCTATGAACACACTTCAGTCGCATTTTGAGGCACAGTCACATCCAGCTTCATTAGTTTCCCGTAGCCTTGTAACAAATACAACATGTAATCATAGACATACTTCATCTCTAGGCTCTTCATCATGTATTCACTTCCTTGTCTCCCTATAGCTTGCGCCTATATATAGATTTATTATAAGATCATCAAAAAATCATCCATGATTTAAACAAATATAAGATTTTGGACAGTATATGTTGCTTACCTTCTCAGTGTTGGTGTTACCCCATTCCACGGCGAACTTGAGATCACAACAGTTCTCGTGAGATTTAATGGGCCAGTAATGTTCTAATGGAACCATACTTCTTGCGAAGAAATCGTAGTGCTTTGCTTTAATCAGTAGAGTCATACTGTCACATGCTAATATATATTTTTTGCTCACCGACCATGCTCGGCCTTCTATGTAAATCTTGTACCTTAATGTCCAAATCCAACTCCCCAAATGACAACAAAGATTTAAACATGAATAGGAATAGATAGATATTGGTTGCATGAATATTACCTATGGCTGCATTGGTCTTCTAGGTTTGAACTTTTGAACCCTATCTTCCTCTCCTTCTCCCAATCCTGAAATCGCCGTTACTACCACATATCAGATTTAATTTCTATAAAGTACTGTTATACTTCTTAGGATAGAACTATCCACACACTAAAACTTGATGCTGAAAATGAATGGACATATATATATATATATACCTGCTCATAGAGACGAACCATGGGATCATACTTATTGGAGAAGTTACATTTCATAAGGTTTCCTCTTTGCGGAGAAACCCCAGAGTTCCCTTTCCAGTAAGCATATGGAACTCTATCCTTCCATTTAACCCTTTTGTTGCCTTCTCTAATGGCCTCAGATAATTTGGTCCACTCCTTTATATTCACTTCCGGCCTACATAACAACAACAAAATAATAGTCCGAAACGTTATTTCTCATTTGCTCTTGGACTACTAATTAATGATGATTTTGTTCTTTTCTTCAAAATGTCATCCGAAAGTATTTTAAGATTTAAAATTAGTTAAAAACATATAAAACTAATACGTAAATCATTATTTAGATAAATGTAATAAAGAATATAAACAAAAGACTTACCAGCCCCAGAAGCTCCAATCAGGGAAAACGATGCCGTAAGCTTCACGGTGGCTGCAGTATTGAAACAACGGCGGAGGAGGCCACGTGGCATTTGGTTCTTCTTGCCTAAAGTCTCTTTTTCGAATAGCGGGTGTATCATGACAGAAGAAGAGAAGCTCAAGATCAGGGACTTGACCAGGATACATTCTCAGGAGCTGAAGAATCCCCCAGATTGTGAGCACATCTCTTGACTGATAAGCCTTGTCGTACTTATGAACATACAATCTCCCTGACTTTATCACTAGCCTGAAATGAGCATTTGGTTTTGCTCTCTCTAGTGTTTCCCTTGTGATTCCTGCCTCTTCCCATACCCTTAGGTCTTGTTGGATCCATCTGAAGTAGTCAGGACAAGTTTCCGAGGAAGAGATCGCTGGTTCGAATCTGCTTGGGTAGTTTAAAGGACATGTTTGTGTAATGTTGCATTTTAGTGGACACTTAATGATTGTGTTTGTAGTTGTCAAGATTGATGTCGTCATCATGTGGATTCTAGTCTTACCTATTACAAACTATATAAACAATCAAAAGCTAATATATATAGTATATAGTAGTTAATTAGTAGTCAAAAGAACGAGTATTAATTAGTAGTTAATTAGTACCATATCCATCCAAGCACCGAAGATGATGACGAAGATAGTGATGGCTAATTTAGAATGTGAATTCAGTTTTTGATGATATGTTCTTGGCTTCTGAGTAAAACATTTGTTGTTCATCTTCATAGTTGCAGGTCTGATTCGGATGACCTTTATTCTCCCAGGAAAAAAAAAACAAATTAAATAAGAGATTTGATTTATTTGTTGTAATTTGATGTGATGAAATATTAGTATTCAGTAACATATCAGGTTTTAGGATATTAAGTATATATCTTAACTTTAAGGTAAATTTGATGTTGACCAATTAATTTAATTGCCATTTTATATATTTTCTACTAAAATTATATATACTACTTACCCCATTTTTTTTTGTCAACTATTACTTACCCCATTTATTTACATACATGTAAATTATATCTGCATATTTCTGGAAAAGATAGATTTCCAATATTCTAAATAGGATTCAAATCGTTTTTAACACTTATTAATAGAATCTCATGAATAATAAATTATCTTCAGTATACCTTAAATTGATGAATTTTGTGCAGTTAGTTGATTATGTTCCATTTTTGAATCGTTCAATTTTTTTCTAATTAGTATATATTTCTAAGATTATAAAATTGATAACTATTTATACTTACACATTTAATTACTCATGAACGATTTACTTAGAAACCGCCGTTGCAAATTAATTAGTTAGATGCCATATTTATTAGTAACCAGTTATCTCCTTAATGTTGCCTCAAGTCCCAGTACTCATCGGTCGACTTCGCAACTTTTCTTTCCACACTTACTTGTTTTTTAAGAACCTTCTTGAGCTCATAATCTCCATAAGGAGGAGGCAAATCGCAAGCCGCCTTGACGCTCGGGGACATAACCAACGAGTCGTCCATGCACTGCCTAATCAGTCCACCGTCAGTGATCGGACAAGCCATCGTCTCCGAACAAACTTCCGTGGCATTTTCAGGCACTGTCACATCCAACTTCATCAATTTCCCATAGCCTTGCAACACATATAACATGTAGTCATACACATACTTCATCTTTAGGTTCTTCATCATGTACTCACTTCCTTGTCTCCCTATGATTTGTGCCTATATATAGATTAAAATCATCACAAAAAAAACAATCATGACTCGACATAAAATTGCAAAAACTAACCAGTTTATCACTGATTTACTTTAAATTAAAACTATTTTTAATTTATATAAAGATATTGGATATTATTGCTTACCTTTTCCGTGTTGTTGTTACCCCATTCGACTGCAAATTTGAGGTCACCACATTTCTTGTTAGGTCTAATGGGCCAGTAATGCTTCATTGGAACCATACTTCGAATGAAAAAATCGTAGTACTCTGGTTTAACCAATAGAGTCATACTATCACATGAAAGTATATACTTTTCGCTCACCGACCACGCGTTTCCTTCTATGTAGATCTTATATCTAAATATCCAAATTTAAGTCCAAAATGTTTATTAATATGTTAAGAACAAACGATAATAAGATATACGTGATCTATTGAACGTATCCTGAATATGTATGACCTGTAAGTGCATTGATCTTCCAGGTTTGATTCTCTAAACCCTGCCTCTATCTCACTCCTCCAATCCTAAGACACGATCACAATGAATCATGAAATTAAATAACTCCTCTAACTTTAATTTTGAGATTTCAAACTTGAGTAGATGGGAGTGTTGGAACTGAATAGACGTATAAACGAATATACCTGGACATAGAGACGAACCATAGGATCATACTTGTCGGAGAAGTTACATCTCATAAGATCTGCTCTAATAGGAGACACATGAGGGTTTCCTTTCCAATAAGCGTACGGAACTCTATCTTCCCATTTCACTTTTTTGTTCCCTTCTTTTAGTGCCACAGATAACTTATTCCACTCCTTTATATTTAGTTCAGGCCTAAAAAATAATAGTCAATGTTTATGTAACTTGTTAATTACGGGCCATCTACGTTATTGACCAGAATTTAGATATCATTATAATAATCCTGATGAATAGTCATACTCATACCATCCCCAGAAGCTCCAATCAGGGAAAACGATGTCGTATGCATCACGGTGACCACAGTAGTGAAACAAAGGCGGAGGAGGCCACGCGTCCTTTTTTGTTTTCTTAAAGTCTCTTTTCCAGATGGCGGGTCTATCATGGCAGAGGAAGAGAAGCTCAAGGTCAGGGATTTGACCAGGATACATCCTTAGAAGCTGAAGTATTCCCCAGATTGTGAACACATCTCTTGTCTGAAATGCTTTATCGTATTGATGAACGTATAATCTCCCTGATTTTATCACTACCCTGAAGTGAGCATTTGGTTTTGCTCTCTCTAGTGTTTCCCTTGTGATCCCTGTCTTTTGCCATACCTTTAAGTCTCGGTGGATCCACCTGAAGTAGTCAGGACATGTCTCTGAGGAAGAGATCGCTGGTTCGAACTTGGTTGGATAGTTTGATGGACATGTTTGTGTTGTGTTGCTGTTGAGTGATGTGCAGTTTAATGGGATCTTGATGATAATCTTGGGGCTATCTGTAATTGTTTTTGTTGTGGTGGTAGTGTTTTTGTTGGTGTTTCTTGTGAATATTGATGTTACTTGGAATCGATTCTCATCTAATACAAACTATTAACAAGACCACGTTAAATAATAAACGATCCAACTTTCGAAGGCAAGTTAAAAGTCCCATGTGATAGATATGATTCCATCGTTAGTATGTATTCCATATATATGTTTAAGAATTGCCAACATTTAATCTTTCTCTTTAACGTGTCGTATGACATACTTATTTATATTAAGCCAAATAAAAGGTATATATATATACATACATACATATATGATCGGTAGATCATGAGAAAGAGACAAAATATATACCGTATACATCCAAGAGACAGAAGCACTGAGGAAGATGATGAAGAGTACGAAGATGAAGATTTTGGTGGTGACCCATGTCTGTGCTAGTTTAGAGCTTAAACTCGTTATTGGGTTTTGATGTCTCTGATGATGATCTCCTGTGGATTGAGCCACGTGTGTGTTCATCTCTCATCGAACAAAATTCACAGCAAGAACACGAGAAATAGAGAGAGGAATTAAGAAAAAAACTTGTGATGCAGAGCTCACTATATGGATCTCTTTTAATTATGGGGTAGAAAATGAATTAATTTAAAGGGTTTTGGGGTATATATTAGTCTGATCCTATGTTTGATGCACAAGTCAAAAGGTTTCAGCCTGTAACTATAGTAAGATCATGACTGATATTTAGTACTGCTGAATAATTTCATGAAGGCTTTAATTAAGGGGAACCACAGCGAATGCCTAATTAAGTCAAACCACCAAGTCTCGATATATATAATATTATATTCCGTGTTAATTAATTTTGAGATAATTCCGTGTTAAGTCATAGGTGATTAAAAAAAGACGAGTGATGGGCCAAAAAGTTAGAAATTTCTAAGAAAGAAAAAATAAATAAAAAGAAAATTCAATTAGTCAAAAAGATTGACAGGATATGGAATTGGAAAAAAAAAAAGATAGGCCAAACTCAGGACTAGATTCCACCTTATCTTAATACACTTATATATTACTCTCGAAAGTTCCATAATTAATTCACTTTGACAAAAAAAAGTTTCACTTCATGCCAAAACAAAATTATAATTTCACATCACCTTATTTAGATACAAACTAGAGTCGATCAAGCCTTTATTTTAATTTCATTTCGTCTTGTTGTATGTAACTAACGACCTAAGAGTCATTTGCAACTAATTAAGTCAATAAAAACGCATAGGCGAAAAAAGAAAAGAAAATATGATAACATCGCATAAAAGTCAAATACACGACCACTTCTACTGTTCTACACCACTCGTAAATTGATACTTTTCAAGATCCGTTTTTCCACAATAACATTATTAGACGAGGCTGTGGACCGGATTAATATTTCATGTCTTGTCAGTGTCATGTGTTTAAGGTATAGTAATCCGTATAATTAGCTAGAGATTCGTTTACCAACTCGTTAATTACATAATTTAAAAGATTTGATACACTACCTATGCATGATAAGTATATCTCTTCTGAGTTCTGATAATCTAATCTTAAGAGTCAATTAGATGAGCATATAATAAGATCATAAACATCAACATTAAGTGTGAAATCGTAAAAGAATAGTAGGATAAAAGTATATATACTTTAGTACGTAGGATATAAGTTGAAACATACATTAGAAAGTATTGGTCAAATCATGAAAGTATTGGTCCTCCCACAAACTTCTAATAGAACCAGAGTCTATTTTACAAGGAGTGAGACATTTGTAAAATTCTAAAGTAAAATTAACATTCGACTATAAATCGGCTAGACGTCCAACCAAAAGATGAGAGAAAAAAAAACTAAAAGTTTATTCCATTAATTGTCATGAAAAATATAGTATTTGCTTGATTTATGTTGTATCAATTATGAATCTAATGCACACTTTTATTGGTTAATTTAGACACAAGCTAAATTACCAAACCAAACTAACTAAAAGTTGGACAAGTTACAAACGTTTTAAAAGTTTAACGACTCAGTTAGAGCATCATCAATGGGGAGTTCTTAATTATGGGGTTCTTAAGATTGTATGTATATAAAATAATAATTAAATATTAAAGAGGTTTTTAAAAGAAGAGAGGGGAAAGAGGTTGTTAAGATTGTATGTATATAAGATAATAATTAAATATTAGAGGGGTTTTTAAAAGAAGAGAGAGAAATTCTTAAATTTCTTATTTAAGAAACTTTCATGGTGGATTTTTCAATGAAGAGAGAAGAATTGAGTTGTTAAGAGTGTATGTATATAAAATAATAATTAAATATTAGAAAGGTTTTTAAAAGAAAAGAGAAGAATGAGGTTGATAAGATTGTATTTATATAAGATAATAATTAAATAATGTTAAGAAACCCAAATTAAGAAACTGGGTTGATGATAGCCTTATCATTTTATTGCTGAAAAATCTTGTTTTGGGCCTCCCAATACTCATCTGTCCACTTCTCAGTCTCTCTCTCCGCAGTTTCTTGTTTCTCAAGAAAAGTCTTCATCTCATCGTCCCCATAAGGTTGAGGCAGATCACAAGCCGCCTTGACGCTCGGGGACATAACCAACGAGTCGTCCATGCACTGCCTAATCAGTCCACCGTCAGTGATCGGACAAGCCATCGTCTCCGAACAAACTTCCGTGGCATTTTCAGGCACTGTCACATCCAACTTCATCAATTTCCCATAGCCTTGCAACACATACAACATGTACTCATATACATACTTCATCTCTAGGTTCTTCATCAGGTACTCACTTCCTTGTCTTCCAATTGCTTGCGCCTATATATTGATTTATAAAGACCATAAAATAATATAAATGCAAGATAAGGAACTGTCTAAAGTAAATTTTTGGATATTATTGTTGGGTTACCTTGTCGGTGTTGTTATTGCCCCATTCGACAGCAAACTTGAGGTCACCACAATGGTGAGGTCTGATGGGCCAGTAATGCTTCAATGGGATCATACTTCTTCCGAAGAAATCATAAAACTCCGGTTTAATCAGTAGAGTCATGCTATCACATGCTAATATGTACTTCTCGCTCACCGACCATGCATTCCCTTCTATATAAATCTTGTACCTTCATTACCAAATTCAAATGTTAAAGGTGGTACTAAAAAATCAACTAAATTTTCTAAATCGATCGTATTGCAAACATATATATACACACCTGTGGGTGCATTGATCTTCTAAGTTTGATCCTTTGAACCCTGCCCTGACCTCCCTTTTCCAGTCCTGAAATAAAGACGAGAAATAAATCTAAATTATCCTTGACAATTGTAAATAAAATCACATGTTGTTTGATATTAGATAACTAATTTATAGACATTTACAGGACAACGTCCTATGAAACCTATAAACTGGTATGATCCTGAGTTCCTGACTTATCATGAGATCAAAGTCGAAAATAATTTCCGATATGTTTGAAAATATACAAATTTAAAGTCAGTATAGTACGAAAGATAGATACCTGGACATAGAGGCGAACCATGGGATCATACTTGTCCGAAAAGTTACATTTCATAAAGTTTCTTCTTGAAATAGAAACCATAGGATTCCCTTTCCAGTAAGCGTACGGAACCCTATCTTCCCATTTTACCTTTTTGTTCCCTTCTTTTATTGCCTCTGATAACTTGTTCCACTCCTTTATGTTCACCTCCGGCCTATAATATTACTAACTTTAATTTAATTTAATTTATTTTTAATTACTAGAAAGTAAATATATATGTATGAATATCTTAATATTATTTTTGGCCACAGAACTACGAATTATTTAACTGATTGAAAACACCATTTTAACATTGATTTATGATTCTATATATATATTTTCTTTTAGTGCTATTATTAATTTCTTTTATCGATTTATTTATAGGGCGTGTAGTATATTATAATTATATAACTGGTTAGACCAGGTGAGCTGTTAATACGAAAAATATGGATTTGATTCTATAAATACTTACGTACCAACCCCAGAAGCTCCAATCAGGGAAGACGATGTCGTATGCATCACGGTGACCACAGTAATGGAACAACGGCGGAGGAGGCCATGTGGCGTTGTCCTCTTGTCTAAAGTTTCTTTTCCAGATAGCTGGTTTATCATGGCAGAGGAAGAGAAGCTCAAGATCAGGGACTTGACCAGGATACATTCTCAGGAGCTGAAGAATCCCCCAAATAGTGAACACATCTCTTGTCTGATAAGCCTTATCATACTTTTGTACATACAATCTCCCTGATTTTATCACTAGTCTGAAATGAGCATTTGGTTTTGCTCTCTCTAGTGTTTCCCTTGTGATTCCTGTCTCTTCCCATACCTTTAGGTCTTGTTGGATCCATCTGAAGTAGTCAGGACAAGTTTCCGAAGAAGAGATCGTTGGATCCAACTTGGTCGGATAGTTTGAAGGACATGTTTGTGTGGTGTTGATGTTGAGTGATGTGCAATTTAGTGGGATCTGGATGATGATCTTGGGGATAGTTGTCTTATTGGTGTTTCTTGTGGATATTGATGATATTTGGATTCTACTCTCAGTACCTGATACAAACTAAAGAATCATAGGCATTATCAATGCTACAAATAAAAAAAAGGTAAGAATAATTACAAACTGATAGGTATAACTCTTTTTCAATGGTGTGTTTCTGTAATTTGCTCAAGTCTCTTTGGACTAATTATTTGTAACATATATTTCAATCCTTCGTAACCTATTATATGTTTTTGCAATTCACTACATTCACATGACATTTTCATTTAATTCTACATTAGTTTTCCAAGGCAATTTTGAAAAATTATGAAATAGTTATATGCATTAATACCGATATCCATGCAACAAAGAGATAAAATTGTATACCATATCCAACCAACAAAGAGAAGCACCAAAGAAGATGATGAAGAAAACGAAGATGAAGATTGTCGTTGTGACCCATGTCCTTGCTAACTTAGAGCTTGAACTCACAACTTGGTTTTGTTGTCTCTGATGATGATATCCTGTGGATTGAGCCACGTGTATGCTTTCTCCCATCGAACAGAAGACGAAAATAAAGATAATAAGATCTAGAGAGAGAGCTAGAGAAGACTAGCAAAGTTGATTAGGGTTTTAAGTGAACCCGTAGCTCACTTCTCACGGGTCTCTTTTATGAGGTTGAAAATAAATTGATTAATAATTTTGGGAGTTGAATAATAGGAGTATATTCTACACAAATATAAGTTTTAACTAAGCCTATGCTTATAAGATTAGGATCACTGATTAGTGCGGAAGTTATGAAGACTTTAAGTACTAATTAAGTCAAACTCTTCCAGCCTCTAACGTTGCGTGTCAACTAATTAATTTTGGGGTAATTAAATATTTCAGTTTATTTATAAGATAAATTATGTACTTTAAGAGGGGGGGGGGGGGGGGGAACAACTGCATACACTTTATAGAACGGGAGTCATAGATGTATAGTCATACATTTCTCAATTTCACACGTCCAATTTATTTTCTTATGAAAAAAATGTATAGTCAGTAAACTATTTTACGCATTTTTGTAGAGATTTCTATTTAACGTTTCCTACGCCAAAAAAAAAGGGAAGAAAAATTCGATCTCTGTCGAATGATTTTGGTAGCATAGGCAAAGCTCGAGGTTATTAGCCCGCCTTATCTTATTTGTAGTAAAGCAAAGTGCATTAAAGAATAAAGCTAAATGTTAATTTTATTTTCATGCATCTTTTTTTTATTTAACCAAGAGTCGTAGCAACTTAGTTAACAAGGCATAAAGGTCATGGAGTCGGCCAATATTTCACTCGTAATTCGTAAATGTAATAATTTTCTTGGTATCTATTTGAAAATAATCCCGTTTTATCAATGATTAAAACCAGGCCCGGATTTATATTTTATAATTAAAACAACAGACACGTGATTAAGGTATAGGAATCCGTAACACTAATCAAACTTAAGATTGTCAGTCAACCCCTCGTTAACTACATAATGTGAAAGACTTTATACATTACTTACGCATGGTAGAGTACATTTTTTGAAGCAACATTTTCAAAAACTTCGATGATAACTAAAATGTTATTCGAATTTATTAATTTTATTTATGCTTTTGGAAGATCAATGTGATCGACTAAAACTAATGTTAGGAGATCGACTAAAATCCTAATCCATTTTTCTATAATTAAATCTTGATCTTTGGCTTGTAATTTCAATCGATTTCGAATTTGAGAGAAGTACACTTGGAGTCGTCTCTGATTTGGCCAATAGTATACAAATGTCCAAGCCTGGCGTCATCAGAACAGTAACGTAAAACTTGAGGTGGTTCCTTGCAGGTTGACCTATAAAGTCAACTAATCGGACGACGGAACGATCGTCAGCGACTCAGCGTCAACCATAAGCTCGAGATCAGGTAATTTCCCAGAGTACCAACGTAACAACTGGACGATTCCCCACAGTGTAAAATGCGCAGCTGATATGAAATAGAGAAGCGACGATGAGAACATAGCTTTCATGATGCTTTATCCACGAAACGACACCGGTTTAATGTCATTGTTATAGTATATTTTATCGAAATGGATAATCTCCTAACTAATGCTAATGTGAAATCGACCCAATAAAATCAGGCCCATCTTCTATTGCACGTATCACACACGCGCTCCTTTAAAGATCGAACTGATGGAAAAAAAAAGAAAAAAGGATAACCTCCACGCGCCAATAGAGCACAACAACTCAGAAAGACATCTTCTTTTTTTATCTTATCTGTCTCCAGCGTTTCTTCCTCCACGTCACTCTTTTGTCCAACATACTATTATTAATTAGTATTGATTATTCTCAAAAACAGTCTGTATTTTTTAAATTTTAAGTTAAAAAAATGCGATATCCTATTTTTTACGTGGTAAGATTGTTTAACCGCAATTACATGTCTGTCGGCAAGTTGAGTTTTGTGTTCCGGTGCATCGTAGTTCACGTGGATCCACGACGGATATGTGAATTAAAAGCCGTACGATCTGATGACTTTAAAGGTCAACGGATGTAAAA
Organism: Crucihimalaya himalaica; assembly: GCA_004349715.1. NCBI lineage: Eukaryota > Viridiplantae > Streptophyta > Magnoliopsida > Brassicales > Brassicaceae > Crucihimalaya > Crucihimalaya himalaica. The sequence continues at coordinate 3,485,302 of SMJT01000008.1, read as the reverse complement.
ATAAGGTAATTTTATACCGTTAAATACGCTCCACCGTATCAGCTAATTGTGGTATACAAAATAAACCTCTTTCTGTTGCTTGGAAATTAAAATATACCGAATTATTAAATTTTGTCATTTTCGTTTTACTTTGTTTTTTCTTTTTCTCTCTGTTTCTTCGGCTAAGAGAGAGACAATGGCGGATGAACAGAAGATAGCGTTAGACAAAGAATCTCCGGCCAAGGTTGCGGCTCCAGCTCCTCCGGAGATTCCTACTCCAGATCATGTTTCAGCTCCGGCTCCGGCTACAGCTGATGTCACGAAAGACGTTACGGAGGAGAAAATTCAAAACCCACCTCCGGAGCATATTTCCGATGACTCCAAAGCCCTTGCCGTTGTCGAGAGTAAATTCTCTTTCTTTCATATAATTATTTTGATAATCTCTGCTTTGATGAATAATTATGGGTTTTGGGGTTAAGTTTGTTTTGGATTTTTTTAAGCATTAGGATTAATTGGTTTAAGAGATTTTTGCTGAGAATTTAATTATTGGGATTGGGCTTTCCCCAGCCCCAGGGATATAATTGGTTCTTGAAAACGATTAAACGTAAAAATATATGGCAATCTCGAGATTTTATCATGGCAATTCGAGAAATGAAAGACTTTTATAAAATATGGATTAAATATTCTTCTTAATTTTTGTAAATATTGTTTTGTTGCCATACACTTTTATATATAATTGTATGTTATATGCTCTGTATGTGTCTTCTTGTTTTCTTTGTGTCTAAGTCTTGGGAATTTTGCTGTTTGATCTTGTTATTCTAATAGAATGAGATTCTTGCAGAACCTGTAGAGCCTGCACCTACGAAATCTTCGTCTGCTTCGCTAGATAGAGGTGAGATTAAAACAAAACTATGTGACTACTTTGTGGAAGTTACTGAGCTTCATTTGTTTTTCTATTTAGATGTTAAGCTAGCTGATTTGTCAAAGGAGAAGAGATTGTCTTTCGTCAGAGCGTGGGAAGATAGCGAAAAGAGCAAAGCAGAAAACAAGTTAGTGATTTATTACTTTATTACTGTTTTTTGGTTTTTAGGTTCTGTCTGATTTTGCTAACAATTGACCATGGAACAGAGCCGAGAAGAAGATCGCTGATGTTCTTGCTTGGGAAAACAGCAAGAAAGCCGCTGTTGAAGCGCAGCTAAAGAAAATCGAGGTATGTGTAATAAACTTAGCACTATAGTTTTAATGAGATTGAGATGAAAATGTATCTGAAATGTGTATGAATGCAGGAGCAACTAGAGAAGAAGAAAGCAGAGTATGCAGAGAGGATGAAGAATAAGGTTGCAGCGATTCACAAGGAAGCTGAAGAGAGAAGAGCAATGATTGAAGCTAAGCGTGGAGAAGACATTCTCAAAGCAGAAGAAACTGCTGCTAAATACAGAGCCACTGGAGTTGTGCCAAAGGCTACTTGTGGATGTTTCTAATCTTGAATTTGCAATTCAAGTTTCATGTGTTTTCAACTGTAAAGTGTAAAGATTTGTCTGTTCTCTTGTAATCATGTTTGTATATTGATTTTGTGTGTGAAAAACATCAGAGTGAAAAGTCTGTTCATTGCAGTTTTCTCAAGCATTATCAAATCATAAAGGGAAGATTGATGACTCAAGTCATTAAGAATAAAGAGGGATTTTAAAAAAAAGTTCAACTAACTAATGCTGATTTACATAGATACTATACCTCTACTTCTGATCACCAAAAATCAGAAGACCAAAAGGAAACAAAGTTTTCAGAAGATTAGAATTTAGAAACCATGGAAACAACACCAACAGGAGTCTGTGTGTAGCTGTCAATGTTCTCTTCCAAGAAACTCATATCGTCATCACTTATTGGAAAATCAAGAAGAAGTTGAAGAGCAGAGTCTGTTGAGTCATCCTCAAGATTATTTGAACATGGGGAAGAATCAGAACCATGAATCGCCACAGTAACCTCTTTACCTCCAAAAGACTTTGTTGAGCTCTTTTGAAGTGCAGATGAGGAAGATGTTGTCCTCGAGCAAGGGCTTTGACTAGTACTTGATTCATCTACCCGAGCAAGATTTCTGAAAGCTTCACCAATCTCAGAGTTCCAAATGCGTAAGAAGTGATCACAGTCAGTTTTTCCTCCTCCTCCACCAGAGGAAGCAGGACAGAAGAGCATTGATTCTCTAGAAAGCCTTGCCTCAGCTTCAACTCTAGCGCTTTCCCATTGAGCCATGTGGCGAGTTGTGGGAGAAGATGGAGCTTGTTTGGCTAACCCGAATGAAGTTATTGGCTCATGGGTTTTGGGATCAAGACCCATACATAAAAGACGTTTCTTTAAATGAGTGTTCCATAAGTTCTTGATCTCGTTGTCTGTTCGTCCTGGGAGCTGTGCTGCAATAGCAGCCCACCTGAGAAAAGAAAAAAACAGAAATCAGACAATGTAGAAGAAGCTAGAGAAGAAGGTGGAGATTTAAGTTAAAGACCTGTTGCCGAGAATGGCATGAAGCTGGACAACAAGTTTCTCTTCCTCAGCAGTGAAAGGACCTCGCTTTATGTCTGGTCTTAGATAGTTTGTCCATCTCAGTCTACAACTCTTTCCACAACGAAGTAAACCTGTTTTCCCATGGCCAAAACAAAACTTTTAAAGATGAAACACTTTTCTCCATGAAATCACTCAAGAACCCTAGTTATGAAGTTTCTCCAAAAGCCACAAAAACTTATAAAAGTGGAAAGAGGAAGAAGAATATGAGTTGTTTACCAGCCTCCTTAGGGAGTGTTCTCCAGCTTCCATGGCCATTTTTCTTGATATGTGCAACAAGAATCTCATCTTCTTCAGGCGTCCATGGACCTTTCTTCAAACCTTTCTTATCACAACAAGGTGTTCTTCCCATTATATCCTCACCTCACTAACAAAAACGAAAACCTCGCTCTTTTAATTTGAAATTCACAGAGAGACAAAACTATTGAACAGCTAGTAGACTTTTAGACTCATTATAAAAGAGACAGACAAACCCCAAAGTGAAAATAAAAAGGAGAAGATAGGATCAAAGAGAGAATTTTTGAAAAAAGGGAAGTATTATTAATGTTTTTGGCCTGGTCTGGTTTTAATGTCGTCTAGATGAAATAAAAAGCCAAGGGGAAGCAATGAATTTACGATCTATGATTCTTGATACGAAAGTATATATTTATATATAGGGATATATATTTTTTTCAAAAAAAAAAAAAAAAAAAAAAAAAGAGGAACACAAGAAAATGAAATAAATACGATTGTGTGTGCAACAGAGACACGAAAAAAGGACGATCAGCGAGCTTCGAGCCGGCCCTGAGCATTTAATACACGCAAAATTCGTACAACATTTATTAGATTTGTATTTAATGTTCATGACAGCAACAACATGTCGTTCAAGAAAAAAAAATCATGATTGCAAATATTTGGTCCTTTTGTTTTTATTTTTGTAAATCTTATCTTATAAAGCTTCGGATTTTGATTTTAGCAATGGTACGAATATTTTGTGAATTGTGGATTCATTTCAATTTTGAAGAAGGTGTGGATTGATGTTTACCCCCCATGTCGAAAACAGCTAAGGCAAAATAAAGAAGTGGGCTAGGGTTCTCAGGGTTTGAAATTGCAAGAAACAGGAAACAAAAGGGCATTTATGGCGGATAATACGAGACATCCCTCTTTGGCCGGGAAATAATAAAATAAAAACAGAGAGAAACATTTATTGTTATTTATCTTAGAATTTTTTTTTTTTGAAGAAGTTAATAAAGAAAGGAGCAGAAGTGGAAGTAATGGAGGCGACAGTGACTTGTAGGAGGCGAAGGAAAGAAATGTGATGTGACAAACACGTTTAATTGAAATTATAAACTAAAAAACGAAAAAAGAGTTCATAAATGAACAATGACTATTTATACATATATTTTCTTTTGTATTCTGTGAGTTATTTTTGTCGAAGTTTCTGTGCTGAGCTTTTTACTCCAATTTCAATATTACAGGAGTCATGAAATGATCCAATAGTTAGTGGACACCTAATGTGTGTAGTAGGCTTAGGGATCACAAAGAGTCAAAGAAAGAGAAGATACTGTTGTGTAAGGACCTTGCAGACAATGTGTGGGGTCCAATTTATATATATCATAAATGTGGTCAGCTACAAGTCAAAGCCTTATTTTTTTAATTTATTGTTATATGTCTTTTTCATATATATATGCTTCTTTTTTCTGCCACATATGTTTCATATATGTTTACTTTCATGAAAGAATTAAATGAAACATATCTATTCATCAAGTAGGGAGAGATCTCCACAGGAATCACTAAAAAACAAGATTGTTAACAGTTAAACATTACGGAAGAATATTAGCTTAAAGAATAAAGATTCTGTAAAATATTTACTAAAACATAAAATTTGCCGAACGAACTAAATCGTGATTACACGTGATTTACCAACCAAACTAGAATAATAATCATGTGGAAGGAAAAATCAAGATAATTCTTCGTACAAGTAAAAATAAAGAAGTGCAACTTTCATGATATAGAAATCCTTAAAATAGGCTTGTTGAATATATAAAAAATCCTTAATAGGCTAAGGCCCATAATTCCAAACAAAGCCCAACACGAAAAGAAAAAAAGAGGAGAGTCATACGTTCTATCTTTATTACTAACCAAGTCAAAGAACCAGGAAATAAAAGTCTAGAGGGGATTCAAAACCAAACCACTCAGTAACGAGTCTTTACATGAACCGACAAGTACTAGTTGCCTCATCTCCTCCCATCGAGCTTTGAGAAACACCTGAACATTGGGCACATTGGTCTTACAGATGCAATATAGCATTTTTATTTTAATATTGTTTTGACAAGCTAAGAGAGAGATTCGTCTTTACCATTTTAATCAACCCGTGTCTCTCTTCGGGTCGAGAAACGTTTCGTGCACGGTTACAAGTTTACTGACAGTAGATTGCTTGATCGATATTAGAAGGAATTGGTTTGATTTCGGTCCCAAGTTCTTGCTCAGTCTGATACCTGTTTTTTAAAACATGATAAATGACTAAGAAAACTATAATCCAAAAATAAAATCCAGTTAGAACAGTGGAAAGAAGGAAAGACATACATTTTGAAGCGGTCCTCATATGTTACCAAATTCACAGCCAATCCAAGGTGTCCAAACCGTCCTGATCGGCCCACCTGAGCATTTCACAACATGAATTAAGAAAAATGAGGATGTACTTAGGAGAAGCTAGATCATAAACCAATTTTTTTTCGACCTACCCTGTGTAGATACGACTCAGAAGTCCTAGGAAAATCAAAGTTGATCACTACATTCACAGCTTGAATGTCTATTCCACGAGTAAACAGATCTGCACCAGTCATTTCACAATAAGTCATATCATCGTCATCATTATCAACTACACTTGGTCATTGTTTAGAGTACACGCTCGACAAACACAAAGCATACCAGTGCAAACGAGATTCCTGCAAGCACCATTGCGGAACTCGTGGAACACTCTGTTTCTATGGTCTTGAACCATCTTCGCATGAATGTAGAAGCATGAATAACCAAGTTCTGTGATTTTCTTAGCCAACAGCTCCACTCGATTGACAGAGTTGCAGAAGATTATCGATTGATTTATTTGCAGCTGGGATTTAGACCAGAAAAAAAAAAGTTTAGAACATCCAAATCAAGTGCCAAATACTTCTGTAGTTACAGGGATATGTCTAGACATCTGACCTTAGAGAAAAGTGTGTTGAGGCAGTGAACCTTCTGTCTTTCTTCAACAAAGGCATAATATTGTGTGACACCCATAAGCGTGAGTTGATCCATGAGATTGATAACATATGGCTTCCGGAGATGTCGATCCTTAAAGGCCTTGACAGTGACAGGAAATGTGGCGGAAAACATCAAAAATTGACGATTTTGTGGCAGGAATTGTATCAATTCCTCTAGAGAAGGTTGGAATTCTGCAGACAAAAGCTTGTCGGCCTGGTAAAAATCATTTGAAAGGAGTCAGAAACATTGAAGCTTATGACACTATAAAAACAAAATCAACATCAGGTAGATATAGAATTAGAAGAAAGAACTTAAATTCACTAAAGGGGTAAATGACTGTTAACAGTCGTAAGTATTAATATGCATATGTATAATACGATACAATCAATATTGTTGGATCTTCAACAGAAAAAATCCATGGCAAAATTAGAAAATTTTCTTTTAGCAGTAATCCCACAGTTTTTTATTCATTGATTTTAGCAATAATGACATGAAGAATATATACTTGAGGAGTCATATCACAAAAGGAAGATATTGTCAAGATCAAGATATTAGGAAAAGCTGTCAGGAGCTCACCTCATCCATTACAAGCATTGCACAGTCTTTCAAAACACATACACCCTTTTTTGTAAGATCCAATATTCTTCCAGGAGTTCCAACCAGCAGATGTACAGGTTGATGAAGTCGCATGATATCATCTCTTAGACTGGTACCGCCAGTGGTGACCATTACCTGGATATTCAAATACTTGGAAAGCTCTTTGCAAACCTGTGATGTCTGAAGGGCCAGTTCTCGCGTTGGCACTAGAATCATGGCTGCATAAGAAGACGGAACAACAAGTGGTAGACAAACACAGTTAGTCAGTAACTATTTTTCACAAAAAAAAAAAAAATAAGCCAGTCATTGCTCACTGATTTAACTCTACTGGGCATAGACAACTGGTCACTCAACAATAAAAGAAAGGGTACCAAAGCCTCAAACAGAGAAGATTTTTAAGAGGAAAGCAGCATACCTTGAATAATATTGTTATTTGGATCAATTTTCTCGAGGACTGGAATGCAGAAGGCACCAGTCTTTCCTGTACCGTTTTTGGCTCTAGCAAGAATATCACTACCAGTTAAAGCAATTGGAATGCTCTCTTCTTGAATTGGAGATGGCTTCTCAAACCCCTTCTCATAAATTCCCTTTAACAGATCTCTTTTCAGAAAGTAATCTTCGAATTCATTTCCTTTCGTAGCTGTCACGTCCTGCACACAATATTGAAGACAATGTTCAGCACGCACTTTCATTTATCAAAAAAGCTTTTATTCCATGATGCTGATAAAGAATGAAGATCCTCAAGACTCATAACTCCATACCGCTGTGATCTAGTATATTAAGTATGAATATCCTCAAGAAAAATCTCGGAAGTAAGTAATCGAGGAAGCCATACCGCTGTCTGATAACGAGTATCAGGAGGTGGGAGCCTTAACGTTGCCTTCCAATCCTGGGCACTGAGAGTAACATAGAACAGAGAATCCATGAGCATAAAAGAGAATAACTTCACCTCATATCAGATCACATTACACAGACCACTCCAGCATCATTAAACAGCACAAATCATTACTCACTGCAAACCTAATCCACTCATAACAAGCACTCCAGCACCAATTGTTTTCAACAACAAGAACTTACTTGGGATCGCTGCTAGCTTCGGACTGAGACGTCTTCTGAACCTCATTAGCGTTATTGGCGTTTCCAGGAAGCTGAGGGCGTCTTGACCACTGTTGCTGCTGTTGTTGTTGTTGTTGTTGCTGCTGCTGCAGTTGCATCTGCTGAGGATTCTGCGGATAACCGCGCTGAACATACTGCTGATCTTGAGGTTGCTGCTGCCGATAAGACTGATGATAATCTGGATTCGGCGGCGCACCACGTCCGGCTCCAACCCCCGGTGGATATCTTCCTCTGTTACTCATCACAAATCTCTCTCGATCTCGAAAATTAGACACAGACAAACCCTAAATCTACCGAATACCTTTTACAAAACTACAAAGAATAGAACGAAAGAGTCTGCGATAATCTGAGAGTTTAAAGAAGAAAGAGAGAAATAGAATGCTCGTTCAAAAACTAGGGTTTAGAGAAATAGAACTCTAAGGCAAGATCGGGAATGTTCAAATAAAACCACAAACCGGTCCGCCAGGAAAAAAAAACGGAGAAGAGAACGAATCCAGAGTTCCGATTGATATTATCACAATCTCAAGAAGAGAAAGCGTGAAACCAGAGAGAGAGAGAGAGAGAGAATAAGAAAAACTTTCTCGGGAAAAATTTGAGTGGTTCGGTTACAGGAAAGTGACGAATACACACACACACACACACTCGCCGGCGTCTTTTTGTTAGGGCGTCAATGGATTTTCTCCTCTTTCTTTCAGACTCTCAAAATGACCCTTCATCTTTCTGATATTTACAACAATAACCCATATTTTCGTTTTCTATCAGGTGCTCACCCTTTTTTGTGGATAATTCAGAGAAATTATTTACAGTGATCACCCCCATGTTTTATTGTTTTGTCATATATGAGCCCTATTCTTTTGCCATTTTCAATTTCTCAATCGAGTTTTGATAAATGATATGTAACATTAAAACATGCTTAAGATTTTCAACTGATGGGTAGGTATAAACTATATGATGGTTAAAAGGCAATCTTGTAAGTTGTAAAGTTAGGTTAGGTTAGGTGTTACTTATTTTGTATAAGGATATGAATTCATAACATCTTAAATTCGGAAAGGTAAGCTATATATAAGCTTTGCACCTAATCGGGAAAAATAGTGTTTTCTTTTTCTAATGATACCGTATTTTCGTGTGTCCCTTGCTAGCCAGAATTAGATTATAGAATATAGATGATTGCACATTTTTAAGGGTTCTCCTAATTCGAATCTCAACCATCAGAACAAAACATTACCCCTAAAAATCTCAATTCTAGATTTTTGATATAATAAAAAGGCAGAGAGCTCATAGATGGGAAAACAAAACAAAGAACAAATACGTTGATCCATCTTCGAACTCTAGACAACAATGTCGTTTACAGGGACACTAGACAAATGCAAGGCGTGTGACAAGACGGTATACGTTATGGACTTGATGACATTGGAAGGAATGCCTTATCACAAGTCATGCTTCAGGTGCAGCCATTGTAATGGCACTCTCGTGGTATCTATCTATCTTCTTCTGTCTCCACTGTTCCTCTCTGTTTCTGTGGGAAAAGAAGAACACAAAGATAAAATCTTTCTTCTCTTTTACAGATATGTAACTACTCATCCATGGATGGAGTTTTGTATTGCAAGCCCCATTTTGAACAGCTCTTCAAAGAATCTGGAAATTTCAGCAAGAATTTTCAAACAGGTCGTTGCTTAATTTCTCTGCTTTTTAGCTCTGTTCTTTTAATCTTTGTTAAAATTCTAACAATCCTGGAGACTTTCTCTTCTTGATCTTTTACAGCAGGAAAGACCGAGAAGTCGAATGAAACGGTATGAACACAATTCTTCAACATTTCTCTATTTTATCTTTTTTTTTTTGGTTATTTCTGATTTCTTGGTGTGATCATCTGCAAAGACAAGGGCTCCAAACAGGTTATCTTCGTTCTTTAGCGGAACACAAGACAAATGTGCAGCTTGTAAGAAAACAGTATATCCTCTAGAGAAGATGACAATGGAAGGAGAATCTTACCACAAGACTTGCTTCAGATGTGCACATAGTGGTTGCCCATTAACACATTCTTCATATGCTGCGCTCGACGGCGTCCTTTACTGTAAAGTCCACTTCAGTCAGCTTTTCCTTGAGAAAGGTAATTACAATCATGTCCTCCAAGCCGCCGCTAACCACCGTCGCACGGCTGAGGAAGGCAAAGTCGAACCCAAAGAAAATGAAGCTAACCCTGCAGAAGAAGAAACTTCTGATGCAGCAGCTGAAGAAACTTCTGATGCAGCAGCTGAAGAACATGAGTCCTAAGATAATCCGTGACTTCCTTTGTGACATATATAATCATAAATTGTTTAAAGAGCCACAATTTTCTTAAGTAATCCAATGAAGTAGACCCAAATTCTGTTTTTGTTTCTTTTTTATGAAACTGCATATTATTCTATCTCTGTAACGTATTTTATTCAAGTTTATAAGTAAATGTTTTAGAATGCAACTGGTAGCTTAGTCTCTGTAGAAATGTTCACTCTAAAGTGCGTCGAACTCGTAAAAAGAAACAGTAGAAGCAAGTCAGTGAATACAAAACATATGTGGAAAGCACAAATCTTGCTGTAAAAACCATTAAACTGTATCTATTCACAACTTGAACATAGAACAGAATCAGCCTACTTGGGAAGCTTCACTTTTTGGTTACCAAACCTCATAGAGTTTCAATCTAAACACTAAGAATCTAGAAAAGTTCAGTTTTTAAATGCTCAAAATGCATTTACCAAAGCGAACGTCTCCATAATTGAATTTGAGTAAGTCTTCTAACACTCAACACGCTCAGCAGGAGAGCAAAGCAACAACAAAACTCGGTGCAGGATCAGAGAGATTCAGGTGTATGCAATCTTAATAAGTATTCAAGGAAATTTACTAATCTAAAACGTGGTGAAATAATTTTAAAAAAATGTAAAGATAATATGTTATTGTATATAACAAGAATACATATACCATATATACATCTAAGTATATATTCTATAGAAAGTAAAACTTCCTTAATCTCAATAATTCATCTTTATTTCTATTTTATGATATGATTCTCCAGTATACATCTACTTAATTATATATATTGTCACGAATTCTATTACATAAAAAACCTAAGACAATAAAGTAATTAAGATCTTTGAAAGGAAAGAAAAATGGTGGTGCATCTGCAAGTTACACTATGGGTTGCTCTTTTAGTACTTGCCATTATTGTTTTGGGAATCCTCTGTATGATGCATGGTCAAGATAAGAAGCCAGAGATGCCAAGTGTTTAAATAGAAAGCTATTTACACAATTATCATTGTTGGTTTATCTTATTTTAGAGCTCTTGGGATGAAATTAAGTTCTTTTCTAATCGTGTTGTTCCGTAGTAGGATTTAAGTATGTTATTATTATATATCTCACTAATAAAGTTTTTATTTTCTAAGAGTTTTCTGTTCAATATATTTTTGGCTTATTATATTATATATTTATAACACTAAAGATTTCAGAACTCTGAAACTTGCTTGCGACTAAAGAAACAACCAGAAGGAGTTTGTTGATGCAGAAGCAAAGCCAAGTTCACAGGACTTGATGCTCCGTCTTCCACAGACAAAACTCCAGTCTTGAAGTTCATATCCGTCTTAACAAATCCAGGACAAACCGAGTTTATGCGAAACTCGGGATGTTTCTTCGCCAAGATTCTCATGTAACCGTTCAGACTGGCCTTTGAAACCACGTTAGCGGACATAAATTTAGCCTAATTTTCTGTCTTCTCCGTGATGATTTCATGGCACTTGAAACCTTCCAGCCATGTCGAATATATCAAGAAAGCATTTCAACTTCACAAAGATTATCAATACTAATATTATGAAAGTTTGGTTGCAAAATAAAGACAACGATTATCGTATTTTCCCCCTGCCCCAGCTCTTAGAGCATCAGCATCAGTGATTATACCTCCAACCCCTGCATTATTGACCTGTAAAGCAATCAAAATTTCATTCAAGATTACACATAAATAGAACAATTCAGAACAAACCAAAGCGACTCCATTATGTCCCTGATCAATCACTCGATATCTTGGTACGATTAGTAACTCTCATTGATCAATTAACTCTGAAACAGGTCTTAGATTTAACAATTGCAAACCTGGTTTTGACTAGAACGCTATAAACCCTAATAGGGTTTTCACAAACCATCTTAGTTACTAACTTTTAACATCATACTGATATAAAATTCGATGTATTATAGTATTACGTAAAGTTTGATACGATTTACCCACCCATTCATCCTAGTCCATTTTTTCTTACTGCGGACCAACTGACCACAAATCTTACAACTAGTGCGAACATTGTTATATCAATTCGGTGGGAATAATTATAAAACATTTTCTTTTATAGTGGAATGCGGCATAAATGCGATGCTTATAAAACATTATTTTTTCGTCTATTCGATTTCATATTTTTCTAGCATCCTTATCTTCAACGAATAAATAGACTTAAGACCTAATCTAGTAGAGTAAGGTATGAGATTCGATTTGTTTCTCTTCCAAATTTTCGAGACACTATAAAGAATACTAACCTATGAAGCAAAATTGCAATCTATCAACCAAAAGCAAAGTGAGAGGAAAAAAAAACAGAAACAAGAAAAAAAAAAATGGCTCAATTGGCGGCTTTGTCGGGAAAGCAAGCTGATGAGTACTTAAACGCAAGGCCGAAATATCCAACACGATGGTACAAAGAGTTGGCTAGTCGAACCAGCGACCATAAGGTGGCTTGGGATGTTGGGACCGGCAACGGTCAGGCTGCTATTGGGGTTTGTTTTCTTTTCATCTTTTTACGGAGCGTTTAGTTAAATTATGATAAGTGTCTGCTATTTCATTACTTTTTTTTGTTTTTACAATGTTTTGGTTTTTAAGATTTTTATAAGAAGTTTAACGTGTAATTTAGTAGTTGATTGATTAATTAATAATTAATTTCAAATGAATTTAATGTTTTATATTCATTTATAAAAGACTTTGGATTCAATACTCATAGAGAAACATAGCTGATTGATTACTGGGAACATAATTCAAATATTATTTACGTTTTTATTTTAAATTCATCATAAAAAGATGCGAGGTTCAATATTCGTAGAGAAAATAGACAAGTTTTTCACCTTTTTTTGTTTGTTTTCGTTATATATCGGGAAATTAGCGGATCTACAAAAAAAGGTTTCTAGATGACTGAGAAATTTAGAATCGACAAATGAATATAGAGTTTTACTTAGAACCTTTTGAAATTATATCATTTTCCTTGAAAATTCTTTTAAGTCACTATCAGTTTTTTTTTTTTTTTTTTTTTTTTTTGTGTGATGCCTAAATGAACTAATCGTGAGTCAATTATATATTGTGTAATTAGGTTGCTGAGTATTACCAGAAAGTGGTGGCAACTGATATAAATGAATCACAACTCCAACGTGCAATGAAGCACCCAAAAGTCTCTTATCATCACACTCCATTATCAATGTCAGATGATGATTTAGTGACTCTACTCGGTGGAGAAAACTCTATAGATCTCATTGTAGCTGCTCAAGCTCTTCACTACTTCGACCTCAAGAGATTCTATCCCATAGTGAAACGTGTTCTTCGTAAACAAGGTGGTATCATCGCAGTTTGGGTCTACAACGATCTCATCATTACCCCAGAGGTTGATTCTATCATGAAACGTCTGGTGGATTCAACATTACCGTTCAGAAACCCGACTATGAATTTGGCGTTTGATGGTTATCAAACTATAGAGTTTCCTTTTAAAAACATAGGAATGGGGACTCAAGGAAGGCCTAACGCTCTTGATATTCCACACAAGCTTTCGCTGAATGGGTTTTTAGGGTTTTTAAAATCATGGCAGCCTCTAGTGAAGGCTAAGGAGCAAGGAGTAGAGCTTTTAACTTCTTATACGATTGATGAGTTTAAGGAAGCTTGGGGTGATGACAAACAAGTCAAGCATGTTTTCTACAAGGCATACATGCTTGCTGGGACACTTTAGGTAATATATGTACGTTTGATATTAACTATAAGTATCATACAACCTGGTGGATTTACAAGCAGATCACAACTTTTGTATGTTTTTATTAATCGTTTGAACCTTATCAACTTTGTCACTCACATATAAGTTGATATATTTTATCTCACTGTAAAAATAAACATAATATATAAGTTGGTATACAATATTAGCATATGTGTATTATTATAAGCAAGATGCTCATATTTAAATTTATATTTTCACCAATTGATTTTTGTTAGTTACAATTTCCCAGAAGAAAAAACCCAATTTTATAAATCAAATTGAATATATTTTCTACTTCAAAATTTGTTAAATAGTGAATAAACTAATAGATCGGCCCCAAAAAAAAAATGTGGCTGTAGTTTTCTACACTTAACCTTAAATTTTTCTTACTGTTTATTACTTTCTAAAAATAGAAAAAGTTAATTACAAAAGAGAGAAAATTCAACATTTTACGAAAAAAAAAAAAAATCAATTGTGAAAATCAGATAAGGTTAAAAATGAATTGGGAAAAATTCCGTGAAACTGGGAACGGAACCACAGACACAACAATGCCGTCTCCTCCGGTTTCGTCCGAGGCGACGACGGTATCAAAAGAAATCGATCCAAATCAAGTATTGATGGTTGCTGATTTCTTCAAAGCTATCTCCCCAGACTCATCTGTCAACGATTTCTCCTCATTCGACTCTTTCTCCGTCTTATTTCAAAGCAATACCAGAGCTCTCTCCATCTCACGCGGCCGTGTCTCTTGCTCCGTCATCGTCACTCCAGCCTTATCCGTAATCTTCCTTCTCTCTGATTTTTTTCAATTAAGTCAAATGGGTTTAGTAAAGTTTCGATCTTTTTGTTTGTTTCTTATGGAGAAAAAAGTTTCGATCTTTGATTTGTAAAATTCGTTGGTTTTGATGTGAAATTAGAATTTCTTTAATGGGTTACATGGAGGAGCAGTGGCATCAATTGCAGAGAGAGTATCTATGGCTTGTGTAAAAACTGTTGTGTCTGAAGACAAACATCTCTTCCTTGGTGAATTGAGTATGTCTTATCTCTCTTCTGCTCCTATTTCGGTAAGCCACCAAACATTCATTCTCGTTTCCTCCAGATTCGGTTTTTTAAATCAGAGAAGCTTAATTTTGTGTGAGATTTTGCATTGCAGTGTGAATTGGTGGTGGAGGCATCGGTGGTGAGGACTGGGAGAAATCTTTCGGTGGTGACAGTTGAGTTCAAGATCAAGGAGACCATGAAAGTCACTTACCTATCTCGTGCTACTTTTTACCATTCTCTCATCTCCAAGCTTTAAGCTTTTCGACATGCTCAGAGATCTTATGTTGACTCTTTATATTCTTCTTCTATTCAATAAACAAGATTCTGTATACAGAGATTAGTCTTGAGATATATAATATGCATTACTACTTTTCATATGTCTTCAATTACTCTTTACAACAGTCTACACGTTTCCAACTAATAAGAATTTTGTTGATGACAAGCTGAGATCTCTCAAGGAATCAACTGCAGTGGTTTCACATAGATACTGGAATGAATGCCGTTTGTGTTGAAGGAATATATCTTTGGAAGAGCATCTGGGAATCGGGTTTATGCGTCAGGTGGATATTGCTTACAAAAAGGCGTCCTCACGATTCTCGATTGAATGCTCTAGCTTGTGGGAGCATAGTCACACCGGTGTTTCCATCAAGGAACAAGTAGGATCTCCTGAAAATGGTGACTTGCATGAGTGTGTCTCATATATGTAATAACACAATTGAGCAAGGAAGAAACAGAACGGCGGAAAATTTTGAAAGGCTCACATCTGGTGCACCAGAGACAACCTTACCCAGTTCTTTCTTGCACGAAATCAACTCTTCCATACACTCTGCACAAAAATAAAAACAAGAGGTTAAGAGTGTTGTGCAATCAGTAAAATAGTGCATCAGGTGTGTCACACAGGACAACATTGTACCGTTCCTCCTTTGATCTTTTCACAGCCTGCAAGAGACACAAAAGATAGTGAGCTCAGTCGTTGTGTGACAATGATATCATCACGTACAGGTCCTCTGTTAATGGTCACTTGCTGCTGCTCAAAATGTATCAACCTGCTTCCATCAACATCTATTACAGTTCATCGCAAGATTTCTTTCTGAACATATCATATCTTGGTAAATGATTAGATTCAATTCAGCAAAAACTTTCAAATGTCTCATCAAATTCAGCAGCTTGAATATTCGAAGTCTTTTGTTGATTCTTAATTACTCTATTCAATAAAACAAGATTCTGTATATACAGATCAGTCTTGAGATATATATAATAAACACTACTACTTTTCATATGTCTTCAATCACTTGATACAACTTTAACAACTCTACATTCTCTCTAAGAAGATAGTGCATCCCCGTTGAGCAGAGTAGGACAAGCTAGCTAAGATCTCTGAAGTCTCTGAAGGAATCTAGTCTTGTTTGTCCCCATTGGATCATAGAATGAATACCATTTGTGTAGGAGGGATATATAGAACTATATATCCAAGGAGCATTCAGCAACTGAGTTTACACCTTAGGAGAATACTTCTTTGAAAATGGCCTCATCATAGTACTCAAATGGATCCTCTAGCCTTTGCAGACTACAGTGTTTGCATAAAGGACACAATTAGTAGGAGCTCCTGAAAATGGAGAAATTAAAGCTAATGCTTGATAGTGAGCTCAAGTTCATTAAATAACTGATGCTGCTTTTAGAGCACTTATCACAAACCAAACTGATGATGCTTAAGCGCCTTCTCTCCTTTTGCCACAACAATCTCATATCCAGTCCTAAATCGTATCCCTGTGTTCAAGTTACTTATATGGTATAAACTACAAGATATCTATTATCGAGATATTTCCAAGTTTATCTTGTGGTACGTTGCATGCAACTATTGTTTCTTTCCACATTATAAGACCACTAAATGTCAATTGGGATACACACTACAGTGCATTCCAAATTTCCAGTGACAACTACTAGCTCCGGACAATAAAAAAAAAAAATCATATCATTTTTTATTTAGTGAAAGATTGGTAGGATGTGTTATGAAGTCATGGAGTATCGTGTCACACACATGACTCTGCATTATCTGACAAAGATGGAAACGAAAATTACAAGTTATAGAACAGAGATGTGGAAGTTCATGGAAATTTGGTACCAAGAGACTTATAAATTAGGTCTTTTATAGGTCAACTTCTTTTAATGATAGCTTTCCGGATATATATGCAACGTCAGGCACAAGTTTCGTCCAACAATTACTAATAAATCCATTCACCTAACTTTATCTTGAATCATTGATTAGATTATGAGGTGACTAGGCAACAAAAATATGTACTAATTTATAGGCGCTAACTGGTGAAAATTATTTGGAGGAATATATATATATACGCTTACAAATGAAAAATGATGCATATACCAATTTTGAAAGATTGTTTTAATAATGTCTATTAACTAACTTGGTATATTTAATGCTATACCAATTTTTAGGTGGGAACATATGTTGGCAAATGAATGATGATATTCAAGAAAATATTATTTTCATAATCAATACACTAACAAGGCTTGTGTCTTTCCGTAGACTGACACATCAGCATTTTCAATCATCCTCCATCTGACTTCTGACACATCGGCAAAAATTATTATTCAATTAAAACATTTTAATTAATACACATAAGCTAGATTTATTGTGATGGGCTACAGATTTATTGTGATGGGTTACAAATTTATTGTAATGGACTACAAATTTTAAGGTATGGGTTTACTTTGTAAAATGCAAAAATAATTAGAAGGACTACAGATTTTAAAGTATGAGCTTACTTTGTAAAATGCAAAAATAATTAGATAATTATGATGGCTAAGATTTATTGTGATGGGCTACATATTTTAAAGTATAGACTTACTTTGTAAAATACAAAAATAATTAGAAGGGCTACAAATTTTATAGTATGAACTTACTTTGTAAAATACAAAAATAAATACAAAAATGACACTAGAAAGATGAGATCTCAATTAAAACATGTAACCAATAAAATAATAATTAATACACATCATACTCAAATTTGACATATCAATTTTTTACCTTTACTAAAATTTCATATATTTGTAATAACTAGATTTGAGGTTAATTTAATATTTTTAAAATAATAATATAGTGTATTTATTAAAAGAACCAATTAATTTTTAGTACAATTTAAATTAAGTCATATATAAATTCATACAATATAAGTGATTAATTTAATTTAGTTAGAGTTGAAGTCTATTTGATGTTTAAAAAAATAATATAGTGTACTCAATTTAACTATCCGGTTATTTTTACTACAAACCGAACCAAGAATATATAATTTCTTTTTAAAAAATAAAAATAAATCATATATACAATTTAAACATTAAATCAATAAAATAATTTAAATAATTATTAGAAAATATACGCAATATAGAGCGGATTTTTATCTTCTTTTGAAAATCTATCTCAAGACATTGAAATCACGCTAAAATACTAATTTGAGCTGCAATTAGCATCTCAATCTCTTACATGCAAATATTAAAGTTCAAAATTCTCCGATGTGAGATCATTGGTGAGAAGCAATATTTCAACAAATTCAAAACTCTATATGATACTTTTTGGAAACGAATCGAATATGTTTTTGGACTTTCCAAAAACGTTTAGCAAAGATAGAAAAGACAACGGCTCAGAGATCACACAATTAAATTGTTGTACGTAAGAGTCGAAGATTTTGTAATGACCGGCAATTGTCTCCGAGGTACCGTGGGATCCAATATGTGAGTTAATTATGTGAATCAAAACTTTGTAAGAATTTTATATCATTGAAATTTTTTAGAATCTGCTCACCAAAATAAATCTGGAGATATTGTTTCTTGAAATATTGTAGGTGTAAAAAATAATAATATTTGACTGTGGATTGAACTAACGATGGTTTTGTAAGAAAGACCAATGATTCAGAGTTTATTGATCTTAAAAAAATATTATTTTGGTAAATTTTTAATGAAGTTATTGTAAGAGAATCATTGAAATATGATTATGGTATTTAGGGAAAAAAAATTCACAGATGATTCCGGTTAAGCAGATGAAAATATTTTTAGGTGAGTTAAGCTCAAGAAAAGAAGAAAAAAAAAGATTGAGTTCAGAACGAATAAATTTACAGAGATATTGAGAAAAGAGAGAAGAAAATACAAGAGAGGTAAAATCATTGAAAAATAATTCAAAAGAGGTTTTAACCGGAAAAAATAATCATGTAAATTTTTTGATTAGAAAAATAATAATTTGTAGTGTATTTGTTTATGTATTTTTTTAAAAACAAAAAAAAAAATATTTTTAGTAAAACAAAATATATTAATTTATTAAATACAAAATAAATAATATAAATAAAGTCCCGGCCTGCGTAGTTTTAACATAATAAGTACAAAAAGTTTCAAAGGGAATAGAGCGAAGCTTTTGTCTTGATTTCACAGTCTTTTCCCAGCCACTGCTTTGTTAGATTTTTCCAAGACTCGGAATCAAAACGCAAATCCCCACCATATCCTATCATTTCCATTTGTCGTGTATATAAAAACACTATTAAATTCGTTGTCAGGAACACTTGAGAGTGGCTTCGATCGGGTGACTTCATTTTTAGATAAAGTCAACGACTTAGCAATTTTTTTTGGAGGAGACTAATTTATTCGTTTCAGTCTCTAACAATCCAGACGTATAGAGTTCAGTTCCAAACTTCACTAGTAAAAATAAAAACCTTCTTTTGTTTGATATTCAAATTGATTTACTTTGATCACGTCGATCAGTAGCAAATTAGTGTTAAAGACTATGGATTTTCAACTCAAAATCAATTGGCAATGAGTGGATTAACTCATATCTCTTATATACTAGTCAAGATCCCTTCCAATTTTCGATGTGGATATTTATCACTAATACATCCCTTGAGATGATGGCTCTTTTAGCTATTGATCTTGATATGTTTGGGCTTGGATCAACGGCATTCGGGCATAGTCGATAATTGAACCAACTTTGGATCAGATCGGGTTGGACTGTGTGGATCGGGCTCTGATACCATGTTAAGACTATGAGCTTCCTAACTCAAAACCAATTGGCAATGATGTTAAGACTATGAGATTCCAACTCAAAACTAATTGGCAATGAGTAGATTGACTCATATCTCTTATATACTAGTCAAGATCTTTCAATTTCCGATGTGAAATATTTATCCCTAATAATTAGACCCATTGTAAAAAAATAGTACGATTAATTGATTATAATGATTAGATATCATCGTTTCGTCAAGAAAATAAACTATAAATATTTCCAGTGTCAAAATATTTTAAACGCAAATATTTTATATATGTTGATAGATCGTTCTATAATAAATAACTGATTCATCATCAGATGGGGTTTTACTCCACAAAGTTTGCTGACGAGTGACGAGTGACGACTAACGTCATACGGTGTGATTCATCATGCATGCATGCAAGCATGATGTATCCAAGGCAAGCTATGAGATTAGGCTAAGGCAACGTAACTTCTGACCTTCTGTTGTAACCATATGATCATTAACCTCTACGAAGACTTAGAAAATAACAAGAAGATATAGGTTGTGGTACTCCAATAGCTAGTATGGCCAATCTATCTCGAATTTGTACAAAAAAATTATTAGTTATTTACGAATATATATATATAGCACCCACATACAAGATAATTAGAAACACAAATCGGTTTTACATACAAATTTACGACATATAGAATCGTATATATGCGACTATGATCAGTGAGCGGCTCTCGAGTGTTGTGGGACGTTAAGTTGTTCTTCCTCCAAATTGAATGGCCGTAAATTGTAGCTTTTCAGATTATGAGAAGACTATTTGAAACCTTGACGCAAAAACTTGGAAAATTGAAGTATTTTGTACTACACCCATTTATAATTATATATACTTGAAAAATATATACAATACGACTAGAAAACAAAATACAAATAAGTTTCATGGAAATCAACCAAAAAGGTTTCATCGAAATTAGTTACAAACAGGTGTATCCAATACGTACGAGATATTCGAAAGTTATGTATTATTTTTTATATATAAATGATGTTTTCATATAAAATGCGTACATAATTTTTTTAAATTAGATATAATCTATATTAACGTGGTGAAGACTTATTAGTTGTACTTGTTCTTTACGTGCAAACATGATCACACAATCCTTTAATAAAAAAAAACATGATCAGATAATCATCATAAGAAACCAAAATGTTCTTTACTATTTGATTTTCTAATTTCACTATATTTTGAAGATTAATTCTCCCTCTAAAATTTCCACGCATATACTATCATATAATATGAGAAATTGAAAGATTGTCGTTCATAATAGATTGATGTTTTGGTATTTTCACACACATTAAGAAATAATGAATATTTAATATTAATTAATTATGATTTTTTTATGGGTGAAAAGAAAAAGATATAGATAATTATCTATCATGCCACATGAAAAAAAACATCAAGTAGGAAAACTATGTTAATTTTTTAATCTGTAATTTAAGGTTTTTAATACAAGATAAAACTCAAAACATCAATCTATTAGGAACATGCCAACAAAAAAAAAAGGAATTGTACAACTACACAACCGGACAAGTAGGACTTTGGAGTCAACGGCTTCCTCCGTATTTTCCGTGAGCTTTCGGTCCACTCGCAAAAAAAAAAAAACACAACAACAACAAAAAGTAATCTATATATACGTATTTGAATATTCGAAGTAAATTCTAACCTTCGTAAACAAAAGTTAACTCTATTTACTAAAAGTCGTACGAAAAATATTCAAATGAGTTGAATATTTCTTGTTCAATTTGGTGTAAAGCCAGCGATAGTTTCCATTCAAATAAACGTTTTGCGAAGGGCACTTCCACATATATATTTTTCTAACAAGTTAGCTTTTTAAACATTAAGAAAAGTATTTTGATGTTATTGTCCTGAGTCGGTAAGTTCTAATTAATATTTATATACAGTAAAACCTCTATAAATTAATATTGTTAGAACTGTGATATTTTATTTATTTATCGATATACTAATTAACCCGAAAAACTAATTTGGGACCGAATAAATGTATTGATTTATCGAGGTATTAATTTATCGAGTATTAATTTATAGAGGTTATACTGTATATATATATAGCCTTGATATATTTAGTGTCAACAGAGTGCCTTGATATATTTAGTGTCAACAGAGTCTTATACAATATAACCTCTATAAATTAATACTCGATAAATTAATACTTCGATAAATCAATACATTTCTTCGGTTCCAAATTAGTTTTTTAGTCCTATTAGTATATCGATAAATTAATAACTCGATAAATTAATAAAATATCACGGTAATATTATGGTTTTACTATATATATATAAAGCATGATTAGAAGAAAAAAAAAACTCATACACTATAATATGAGATCAAAATGGACACTTCATAATTTATAATTGGAATATATGTGCGTAACTATATTTATGAGATAATAATATTTGTGAAAATATAAAATTTATAATTCAAAAAAAAGAAAGCCAAAATTAATTGAAAACCACGAGCGCATTAATTAAAATAAGAATTAGGATTTGAAAGTAAGGAAGAAATAAAGGAGTAGTTTCCTTTAGTATCATAACTCGCGGTTTTAATTGACAACGGACGTTCCCGCCGCGTTTATCACGCAGCTGGAATGAACTGGCTTCAGCCACGTTCTTATTTTACTCTTACCACAACATTATTCAATCTTTTGCCCATATACACTATATATTATGTTATCAAAAGTCTTGAGATTCGAAAAGTCATAATCACACAATTATAATTGATTTACTGTTTTTACATAATTAATTATTTTGTTATTTTCTATCATCTTATCGGTATTAGAAATTCTTGTAAGTGGCGTCCAATGATTCAATCCAATTAACTAGAATTGATGGCGTAGTTCAAACATATTCTTCTATTTCTAACTAATCTGTTTTCTGGAAATCATTTTTTCGAAAATATGTTTTACTCCCTCTTTTGTACATATATTAATTAAAATAACTAAATTTTCTATTTTATTAATTATATATTTTTTGTTGGTCATTACATTAAAATAATAGAGACCAAACTATAAAATTTACCAAACATTTGCATTAAAAATATAAAATTACATTTTTTGTAAAATAAAAATAAAACTTTAAAACGACAGTTTTTGTAAAACGAAAGAAGTAAAAGTTTTTATACATTTTTATTAGTTAATAATGATGAATTGTATACTTTTAAACAAAAAACTACTTATTTAAAACTATAAAACTTGTTAATCACAATAGACGATGTATTTATAATCAAATTTTAATTTATTTTAATATTATCAAATTATTTAAAACTTGAATTAATTAGAAATAGAAAGAGTAATATACTAATAGTTAATTATTTAAAACCGAGTTTTAATTAGTATACTATTTTGGTTATATCTGATTTTCTAAAAAGGAACATACAAATTTAAATTTTAAAAGTTTTATTTATTTATTTATTATTAATTGGTTTGGTCGACATGTGCTGAAGATAAGAAAACTCCGCGCGTCTTCTTTCCAAACTTCCCTGTCAGCTTCGTTGTGATATACTATAATATAAATGAAACAGTCTATATATATATAACATGATCGTTCATTCTATTTAAATGATTAGATCAATAATAAAATACATAAAAATAATAACCCAAATGATATATTTTGGTAGATCAATTGATCATCACTTTATTACAAGAATGACAAAAACATTGGAGATT
The DNA here is from genome assembly GCA_004349715.1 of Crucihimalaya himalaica. Classification (NCBI taxonomy): domain Eukaryota; kingdom Viridiplantae; phylum Streptophyta; class Magnoliopsida; order Brassicales; family Brassicaceae; genus Crucihimalaya; species Crucihimalaya himalaica. Next base: position 3,462,037 of record SMJT01000008.1, on the reverse strand, counting down.
CATATAAGATCTGCAGAAGGGCTTAAGCTAAACCGTAGAGCGCTCAAGAAAAAGACTCTCGCCGTCGTAAGGGTCGACGAGAAATCTCGAAAATCTAATCTTGACGAATCAAGAGGAAGCAATCCAACATGGAACTATAAATCAGAGATACCCATCAATGGTAATGTACAGTTTATCTTCATTGAGGTATTTTATCAAACACGTTCTGGGCATGAGGAAAAACTCGGAGAAGCTAAAATCCCAACCAATGATTTCATGGGAAGGTATTCACCTGAAGGTCATTTGAATTGCTTGAGCTATAGATTGAGAGATGAGTTCGGTGATAAGTGTGGCATCGTCAATCTTTCCATTTTAGTTAAATCGGATCCCACCACCACCGCCACGACGGCGATGAGGGATTACGGCGCCTGTTCTTCGCAAGCGGCGGATACTGGTTTGTGGAGACCGAGATCGGAGACGCCATCGATTGATGGATATGGTGGCCGGATTGTTACCGGAGTTCCGATTTGGGGTCTGTATCAACGGCCATATTAAGTTTTGTTTAAAAGCTTGCCTGCACATATTATTGCCGAACAAACTCAACAAAGATGTGCGTTTTTTTTTATATATACTCAGGAACAAAACAAAAAATTGTGATTTTTTTTTTCAAGGTTGAAAATAAATACAAAAGTCAAATTTGTTGATGATGATATCTAAGAACTTGTTCTATAGTGTACATGTTCGTCGTGTGTTGTTATTAAGAACTTGCAAAATGCAGTTTGTATTTTAGTCATTTGTGAGTTATTGTAAAATTTGTAACTCTACTTGCGTTGTGATTTGTGGACGGACACTAGTTGAAAAATATAAGTATATAAAATTGATAATTCAAATGTTTTATTACTAGTGACATTTTTATAAAAATTTCATAATCATTTTTAAATGTTACTGGGAATGTTTTGTGATTTCTATGGATAATCTATAATATTCAATCACATAATCATCATGACCGACGTTCTTGTGTATACATAAATGATAGATTTTGGTAAAAGTTTGTGGGCGCCGCTGGGCTTAGTCTCTGTTTGCGGCCATAGGCTTTAAAAAGGCTTTTACTAAATCCACACGTTGATTACGACTACAACACTAACCCATTCAAATGTTAGATGATCTACTGATGAATGGCACAACGTCCACCAAAAATATCAAATCAAAATCTGCTGATTATTATATTTCGTGTAGCTTAGCTTACAATCAATAGTGGTCTTAATATAATATTGTTTTATTATTTATTTACATCATCAAACATATACATAGATATGAGATGAATATATAATTTTATTATCATGTTCTAACACCCAATTATATTGGTGTCATAAGCTCTTATGACTTAGTTCATATGACACGAAACACAAAACTATTCCAAAACACAAAACACAATCAATCGAAAAATATTTGAAGTTCGAAATCCATAATAACACTCTTCCAAATCATATAAAACTATTCGTAAGTGCACAACTTTCACAAGATTATAAAAACTATTTCAAAAATTTTCTTTAAAGAAACCAGTAACGTTTTTTCTTGTGTTTCAACTTTCAACCATGTTGACAAAAGTTTGTGGGCGTCACTAGGCTTAGTCTCTGTTTTTGTCGGACTTTTTAGATTGCAGCATTGGCTTAAAGCCTTTTAACTAAATCCACACGATTACCTAATAAACACATTAGAAAGATTTTTTTTTTTTTTTTTTTATTTAACCCATTAGAATGTTAAATAATGATCTCTTTCTCTTTTCCACTTTTTATATGTTTCCACTTTCACTTAATTTCTTGATATTTCTCTTATTTGTTTGATTAGACCTTCTTCCGCTTATAACGTCTACTTAATTACGTGTTGATTTTTTAGATATTTTGAGATTTTGTGATATCTTGTAATAGCATATATATATATATATGACATTCACGTGTGAGATCATTGCACTCATTGTCAAATTATTTTTGATAATTTCATTCCTAGTGTACTATTAAAAATGACTAGAGCCATCCCTCTTGCTATCTTTATGGTCGTCTTCGTTCTAGGTTTGCTTTATACATAAAACATACTGAATATTTTTCCACGTTTCTTCTCTTTTATTCGTAGTAGTATTTTTCTATTAAAAGGAAACTAAGATTATGTTTTGTATTAGGAATGGTGACAAAGGAAACGCAAGGAGAAGGAGAACAGTGTTCTGAATATATTATAACACCGGAAGAAAACTGCGAAGGTTTGGTGTGTGCACATGACTGTACTTTGAAGTATAATGGAAACGGCGTGTGTGTTGATACTAAAAGCAAGATATGTATCTGCACTTTTGATTGCGTAAATTGATTTGTCTTTTGTTATCCACAAACTATTATCAATCTTATTATTATATCAATACGTTTAATAAAATCATATATTATTGCAGTCATTTATAGACTGATCATCATCAATATTAACAACAAAAAATTGCAAAGTAGTGATGAATGGAGCATGAATCTTATTACATTTTTAAAAATTTAAATAAAATATTGTAAAATCTTTTAAAAAATATTATTGGTTTAATTTTGGCAACAGAAAATAACAGTTATAAAAAGATCTAATATGAGAGACTTTTGGCTTATAAACATAAGACTCCTAATAAAATATTAATTCCTATTATTTTCTTATTTCTTTTATGAGATTTTCGTGCGAGACTTACAATACAGAGGCTCTAATATATATATCTGTTGCGTAAAAACCCCCCCAAACGGTTAATATCACACCTGACTTCCTGAAGAACATTTTTCAACCCAACTATATACTTGTTGCATTTACAAATATTATATCCGAAAAAGACAAGAAGTGCAGCTTCGTCTCAAAACAAATCTCAAGGTCTTCTTTCTTGTTCTTTCCTCTGCATTGGTCCAAGAATACACAAGTTTTTAGGTAATGATGTTGATGTTGATGTTGATGATGATGAGCTCATCACATTCACAAAGATAGAGGAGCAAAATCTTTCTCCTCCTCACACTTGTTCACTGCCACTAGGTTCACCATTTTTGAGAATATTGAATTTGCAGAGAGGGCAAGTAGCGTTAATCCTTAGCCATTTGTCTACACATAAACTGTGGAAATGGTGTCTACAAGGAAGTTCTCTTAGTTCTACTCCATCTTCATAAGCACATAGACAAATGCTGCATTCCTGCAATGGTTTTTTTTTCCCTATTTGCTCAAATCATTTCAGTGTCTTTAACCAAAATCGACGAAAAAGGGGGTTCGATTATGGTAACTTACAGCATCTTCGCTTGATAGCACACGTTCGGTTTGAGACTCTGCACCTAATCCAGTCATTATCCCTCCTTGAGTTTCCAGGATTTGGCCATTCACTTTCTCGGAATTCTTTACTGTGAGGAACTTGAATTTTAAAAGTTTTTCTATCTCTTCATCTGGTGCACCTTCCTGAAAATTTAGACATCGATTATTAGGATTCATCAAGAAACATGAGATTCATTTGTTCTTCATCCTCACAGTGTTTCTTTACCTGATCTGCTAATGCGTACAAGATCGCGATAATGCAAGGTAAACAGCAACAAACAGCAATACCGATCAGACTAGCAACCGCAACGCAAATGACAACAAACATAACATCAAAGGCAAGGAATGCAACACAGAGCCTGCAAAGTTCAAGAAACAAGGATTCGATCAAAGAAGCAATGTACGGAGGAAATAAAATCACAACAATCAAGAAATCTTAGAAGCAAACCAGTAGAGTTGAGGCGAAGATTGAGCTAGTGCCTCAGTATCAGCTGTGACCCAGTAAAACCCGATGATCCACCAGACAAAAGAGAACATCGTATTCGCAGATTCGAGGTGCTTAGTGAAACTGAATAGCAAAACACGCATGAGGATTTTTAGAATATATCAAAGGAAAACAGTTAATTCAATTCTACATTGGTATACAATCCTAAAGATTCCTTCAACCTAACGTAGGTCTGAATCTAAGCTAGTAAGAGTCTATCACTTATAGTGAAGAATCAATCAAATAAAAGTTTGTGCCACTACGAAATAGTAACCCAATTCTACGAAATTGAAGTTTCAGTGACAGAGAAGAAAAGGGGAAATAAGAAATTGAACCTAGTTCCATGGTCATCATCAGACTCGTTAATGCTATAGCCATCAGATTCGTCTTCACTTCCGCTAAGAGATCCGTGATTCGAAGAATCTTCACCAGTGGGAGAATTAGCTTCCCGGCGACGTTTATACTCAGCAATTACACAACCAACGTGAAACAAACACTGGGAATTATACCCAACTATCCACAACCTAAGAGGAACATCAGGATCTTCTTCAGAACTAAACCCTAGAATCGCGATTGAAACAATCACAAAGACGAAATTCCAAAGTATATCGAGAACAATAATGGGTTTCGAGTAAGCCCATTGACTCTGGCGTTCCTCTAGCTGCTCAGCCGCAACCTCACGGACTCGAACGGAGGGCTCACGGAGCATCATCCTGCGGTTGCTAGCACGGCGGAGAAGTCTCGACGCCGCGCCACGAAGCGGCTGAGAGGACCGTGGGCGGTTACGTCTGTTCCGGCCAAGAAGCGGCGAAACGTCCATCGTATCCGACGCCTGAGAAGAAGAGACGGGAAAAGGGATCGATTGATTCATCAAACCCAGATTCGATCTTGGGTAGCCGGGTTGATCCAGAATCGATGGGTCGGCGTTGAATTCGCTGGAAACCTGCCGACTTTGCGGGTGGATGATTCTAGGTTTTGAGGACCAGCTTCTCCGGGGAGCTCATGGAAATTTTAAATAACCACTAGAGAATGTCCCGATAAACAAATTCAGTTGAGAAGAAAAGAAACTGGAAAAAAGAAAATATAAAATCCAACTATGAAATCTTTTTATTATAATGTTCTAGTACCAAATTATATTGGAATTTTTTTTTTGTACTAACACCAAAGATTTAAAATGTTGTAAAATTTTTAGTGATATTCAATTAAGATTTTTCGAAACTTTATTAAAGTTTTGGTGTTATTAGTTTATATATTTATAAAAATTACTTTAAAATCTTTATAAATTTAGAGTTATTGTATTCATGAATTTATAAAGTTAATAAAATTTTATGGTATTCAACTTTTGTGGAAGAATCTTATTTTAACATTGATTTAAAATATTATGTTATTAGTTTACGGATTATAACATTTTTTCACATAATATAATCACCGAAAATATTATATGTTGATAAGAACCAATAACAAATCATAAACATGTACAATTTGGTAGAGAGAAAATGACAACTTGGTAAAGTCTCGATTAAACAAAACTTTCTTTGACATTTACAAGCTGCACCGGTTTAACAAATATAACATAAATATAACATAAATATTAGTTACTTTTGAAAAACAACCAGCTAATCGTTTATAAAGCTTTATTATTTAAGGGGTCCTTGATGTTTTGCCGTTACGTTGGAGTTTGCTTGACCGCCCATAGCATTACAAATGCTGGTGGTTGATTCCAATGGCTGGTAGAGTAAAGCCCATCTCTTTTTGCAGTCCATGAACGTAGCTGGTTACATCGAGAAGTAGCGGCTGATCTGTATACCATAATATCATAAAAATATGTGATATTATACTTAGACACATACGATAAATGACAATTAAATTGTCTTCTTCTGTAATTGATTAAAGGCTCATCGAATCCAAAACCATATGGAGTTCTATCTTTTAATAGTTTGACTCCCAAATCATCCTTTGGAAACTTATTACGGCAATGAACTCGGAGAACTAGACCAGGAGGAAGGTTGTTATGAATATATATCCAATTTTGTTTGCAAGCTTCATTTAACCCAAAATACATAGCAATGATCACAATAAAACCTATGAAGTGATTCATTTCTGTTGGTTGACAGATAATTTTTAGAGTAATAAGGGAATCAATGTGTAATTTTCTACTTTTTTTTTTTTGGTGTGGGGAATATTTTACCTTTATTTATCAAAAAAATCTATTTATGGCGTTAGTTAAATTTGAAAACAAACATCAACCAATAGACATTTGATCAAGTGAGAGTTTAGTGTCGAAAATTATGTTCGGCCACTAAGATCCACTAAAATATATCATTCTAACAAAACTTTATCCTCAAAATCCGTTTAAATTATGCATAAGATTTTTAATTATAAATAGTAATTTTTTTAAAAAAAAAAATCTAATACGGGAATGAGTTATGTATCTAGTAATAACATGCCAACTAAAAGTGATATATATGTCCTAATTATATAACATCAAAACAATGTAGTTGATTATTTTACAATTTTTGACATAATATATATACATGAGAAATTATACAGATAACACATTTGAGGTTGGCAAACTAACTAAATTCACGACTCAGTTCGATATCCGGCAAGATATCCAAATCTTGAGAGTTCAAACTTCAAAATACGTGTATGATAGTTAGAAAGAGATGTTTGAAGGATTCTCACAACTCATGGTTTAAAGACTAATCGATGTAGCTTATTTTACATGAATATCAGAATGGTAAGATAGTCAATTGGATTTTGTTACATATAATTTTTAGATAAAAATCTACGAGAATGCATCTTGGACAATTCAATGTATACAGAAAATGTTAAACTAAGGTTGTCACTGCGAAGCTATAGTGAAGGTGCACGGGGTCTTACCGTCTAGCCGTTGGTACTCCGCATCTTCACGGAGAATTCAATTTCACCGGGACCCGATAACTGCCCAAAGCACTACTAAATGGGTGTCAAAGAATGGTTATACATAGCTTATTGAGTTTTTATTTGCTTTCATTTTTTGTAAATATCTTTCCTATTCATATATTTTTATGATTTCGTTTCCATTCCCAGCATCTACTGTATATTACTATTTAGTGATTTTGTCTACTTTTGTTAGTTCATGTATTATACTATATATTATTACAAATTGTATATATGTAGTATACATCTAATATCACATATATATATCTACATGTACATTACCATGCATTAACATTTCTGGTCTTTTATTTTGAAATTTTCATTTTCATTGTATATTATAGTGTTGAATATTGATTATATTATTCATAATTATATAATAAAGTAGGGTTCGTTTAACCACATACTGACACGTGTCGTCTCTTATTTTAACTATTTTCTATTTTCTATTTTCTATTTTATCTTTTGATATGTTTATTTCTAAAAAAACTTATTTAAAAATAATAACTTCTCTTAATTACATATTTAAAATCAATTAATTCAATTTTGACCATAACTTAATCAATTAATTTATTTGAAAAAAACTCAAACAACATAATTGACTACAACCTTTTAACATGTGTTTTTCAATTTTTTTTTATTGTACCACTTGATATTCTCATTCATAAAAAAACATATACAAAAAATAATAACTTCTCTTAATTACATATACAAAAATTATATTATATATATATATTTATTTTTAAATTTATCAAAAACTGTTAAATATCTATTTCATATTTAATATTAGAATTTTCCCAATTTATATAATAAAGTAGGGTTCACTTAACCATAGTCTGACATGCGTCATCTCTTATTTTAACTATTTCTCTATTTTATCTTTTAATATTCTCATTTCTAAAAAAACATATATAATAACAATTATTTTTCTTAATTGCATGTTTAAAATCAATTAATGCAATTTGACCATAACTTAATTCATTAAAACATTTGAAAGAATCTCAAACAACATAATTGACAAAAACCTTTAACATGTGTTTTTTAATTTTTCTTTATTGTACCACTTGATATTCTCATTGACAAAAAAATTGTGTCGTGGAAAATTGTCAGGCCCCAAAACTTGGAGGAACTTAAGAGGTAAAAATGCAATAATTACCCACTTAAATGCATTAATTAGTCTCCCTTTAAAAAAATTTGGATTTAAAAACTAACTTTAAATTATTGTCTAAGTTGAAGTGATAACAATTGTAATAATTGTCTATTTCAATACATTAGTCTTTCAACCTACAAAATTTTGTAATTAACGTCCACTAATTCAAATGCACTAATTGATGATTCCATAACATACAACTATTAATTAATATTAATTTAGAATATTGAACCAAAATCATCAAATTCTATATATGTTTTCATGTTTTATCTTGGGTAAACAGCTCCAAATTTCAGATGCTCCTGAATTCGAGAGCCTCAATTGTTACCTATAAATAGAAAAACACACATTTTATTATTCATTATATTTCAAGTAATACATAATTTTGTAAAATCTATTTCAATTTTTTTTCTACAACTAATAGAGTTCAAATTGTTTTCTTATGTCAACTTTGTAAGTTTGTACACAAGCTGTGATTTCGATGTTGAATCAGCCTTTAACTGCTATCGTCGAACCAACCACAAGTGAAAAATTATTTTTACTAAGAAAATGTTTTTGAATAGTGTTAAAGAACAACACTGTTCTATTGGTTTTGAATTTTTGTTTTTGATTCTTTATGTTTATTGAGTTGAATGATATGAGAGACAATGACGAAGAGTTATCAGGTAACAAATTATGTTTTTATTGTGCTTTTTTCGACGGTACTTACTCGAATTAAAAAAACTATGTTCGATTAAAAATATTTATTTGTTAAATAAAATAGACTATTTAACAAATAAAATTACTTAAAAAATATTAGAGGAAAAAATATGAAAAAATTAATGACAAAAAGAGAAACAATATTTTTTACTGTTATTATTTTCAAACCAATATATCAATGTTTTGACAAACATAACCAAAGTAACTGGTTTAATAAAATAATTATGGATTTGTTTCCATCCACTTTATCAAATTGTAGTGTAAAACTAATTTAACACACTATTATATAATACAATAAATAAGAAAATTATAATATTAAATATGAAATATATATTTTAAAAGTTTTAATAAATTTAAAGAGAAAAATGTAAAAAAATATAATATATATATCTAATAGATTTTTAGAAAAAAATCAATGATCCAATTCATTTTAACACATAACCTACGCAACGCGTGGAAACTACCTAGTTATTCATAATGATTACATTGCAGGGAAGCTGTGTACATAGCATTTATAGAGAGACAATATTGTACAATTAATAGAGGAAATCAAGAGGAGTAATCATAAGAAGTAATTGATATGATTCTCCTTAATATATATCATCATAGATTGATAGAATATGAATATTCAGTTTTCATATATGCCAAGATATCATCAATCATATATTTGAAATCAACTGTATCATTGATATGACATGTTTATGACAACCTCTATATATATCTATGTGCATTTCAATGGAAAAGTAAAGAAATGCAAAGACTTTCAAAGATGACTAAAGCCACCGTTCTTGCTATCTTTATGATCACCCTCATTCTAGGTTTACTTTACACTTTCCATTCTCTAAACATATTACAACATTTATAATTTTTATTCTCAACATCGATCTTAATATTCTATAAAGACTATTTTTGTAAAGATTATGTTTTAAATATTGATCAGGGATGATGACGAAAGAGACACAAGGTCAAGAAATGTGTCGTGATCTTCTAATGAGAGGAAACAACTGTGACTCTGGCACATGTGCCTCTCTGTGTCAACAAAAATGGAAAGGAAGTGGAATCTGCTTCCCAAACGGACAAATAAAGAGCTGCCTCTGCACATTTCCTTGCAAAACTTGAATTTTTTAACAAGTTATGATATATAAACTATAATAATAGAGATAAAATAATATTAATAATAATGACGTGAAATTAAAATATAATATGCAACGTTTTAAAATTTATATTAATTCTTATTTCCTTTTTTATGACATGAGCTATTATTATAAGCAAGCATTTGTGCAATGTAGAAGGAAGTAAATGATATGATTCTGCTTAATACATGTACATTACCTAATGGGAGATCAATTCATATATATTACAATAGGAGAATCAGAGTTACCTTAACTGTCGTAATTACAGAGATTTGCATTGATAATAATATGACATTACAATTTACAGCTAAACTAGTGGGATATGTCAATTTGATTTTTAATTGATATCCCATTATTACCATTAACATTCCTGGTTTTTTACTTTTAAATTTTCATATTTATTGTATATATCATACATTTCATATACAAAATATGGTGTTAAGAAAATACAGTATGTTATTGTAATATATAATGTATTTCTTTAAAAAGTGGTGTAGTAGATTTTATATAAAAATTTTGAATTCAAAAATTATACTTTAGATAATTATTTAAAAATTTTATACAATAAAATTATATAGTGAAAAAGAGATAGTAGGAGGTGGAATGAGTTTTTTTTTAAATATTAAAAAACAATGGAAAAAAATATTAAATGACTAAAGCCACCGTTCTCGTAAAATAGTAAAAGAATATATTTTTAATGATAATAGGCAAAAGGAAAAAAGAAATTGTCCAGAGGCCCTATTTTTCTTTGGATAGGGGCCTAATCAATCATAAAAGAATTTTGTTAGACGGGCGCAACCTTAACGAGTCAGGGCCTAAATTAGGCCCAATAATAATGTGTATTTTATTTTATTTAGCAAAACGCTTCGTTTCAAGAGAGAGTGTTGCATCACTACTTTTTTTTTTCTTTTCGTCGTTAAAGAGTTAAACTGGTCCCGTCGTGATGCACAGATTGAATATCAGAATCTTCCGTCTTCATTTGAAACCGTTTGGTAATTACATCCACAGCTATGCTGATCGAACGAAGCTTCACTCGAATCTGGTGTTGGGAGATTTGTCTAAATCCGGTCGGGTCAACGAAGCCCGCCAAATGTTCGATAAAATGCCTGAGAGGGATGAGTTTACTTGGAACACTATGATCGTTGCTTACTCGAATTCAGGGAGACTTGCTGATGCAGAACACCTTTTTCGTATTAACCCAGTGAAGAATACTATCTCATGGAATGCTCTGATTTCTGGGTATTGCAAGTATGGACCTGAAGATGAAGTTTTCAGTTTGCTTTGCGAAATGCAGTTTGATGGAATAAAACCTAACGAATACACTTTCGGGAGTGTTCTTAGGATGTGTACTTCGCTTGCTTTACTTCTGAGAGGTGAACAGATCCATGGGCATACAATAAAAACTGGGTTTGATTTGGATGTTAATGTGGTGAATGGCCTTCTCGCTATGTATGCACAATGCAGACGCATCTCTGAAGCTGAATGCCTCTTTGGGACTATGTCAGGTGAGAAAAATAATGTTACATGGACTTCAATGCTCACTGGGTACTCTCACAATGGATTTGCTATCAAGGCAATCGAGTGTTTTAGGGATTTGAGAAGACAAGGAAATCAATCGAATCAATTTACATTTCCTAGTGTTTTAACTGCTTGTGCCTCCGTTTCTGCTCGCAGGGTAGGAGTCCAGGTACATGGCTGCATAGTTAAGAGTGGTTTCAAGACCAATATCTATGTTCAGAGCGCACTGATTGATATGTATGCTAAATGCAGAGACTTGGAAACGGCAAGAGCTTTGTTAGAAGGTATGGAAGCTGATGATGTGGTTTCTTGGAACTCGATGATTGTAGCATATGTTAGACAAGGTCATATAGAAGAAGCTCTTTCTATGTTCGGAAGAATGCATGATCGAGATATGAAAATAGATGATTACACGATCCCATCCATTTTAAATTGTTTTGCTTCGTCTAAGACAGAAATGAAGATAGCTTGTTCTGCACATTGTCTGATTGTGAAAGCCGGTTATGGAACTGACAATGTTGTGAATAACGCTCTTGTGGATATGTATGCTAAAAGAGGAATTATGGATTCAGCGTTGAAAGTTTTTGAAGGGATGATTGAGAAGAATGTGATATCTTGGACGGCTCTTGTCACAGGCAATACACATAACGGATCTTATGAAGAAGCATTGATGTTGTTCTGTAACATGAGAGTTGGAGGCATTTCTCCTGATCAGATTGTTACGGCGAGTGTGTTAAGCGCCTCAGCGGAGTTAACTCTTCTGGAGTTTGGGCAACAGGTACATGGGAATTATATTAAATCTGGTTTTCCTTCATCTTTGTCTGTAAACAACTCTCTTGTGACAATGTACACAAAGTGCGGGAGCTTAGAAGACGCGAATGTTATATTCAACTTTATGGAAATCAGAGATTTGATAACATGGACTGCTCTAATTATGGGTTACGCGAAAAACGGCAAAGCTAAGGACTCCCTAGAGTCATACTATTTAATGATAGGCAGTGGCATAACACCAGATTACATTACCTTTATCGGGTTACTATTTGCTTGTAGTCATGCGGGTCTCATAGAAGAAGCTCAAAGCTATTTTGATTCAATGAGAACAGTTTATGGAATCAGACCAGGACCTGAACACTATGCCTGTATGATTGATCTCTTTGGTAGATCTGGTGATTTCGTTAAAGTAGAGGAATTGCTGAATCAAATGGAGGTTGAACCAGATGCAACTGTATGGAAAGCGATCTTGGCTGCAAGTAGGAAACATGGGAATATTGAGAACGGAGAAAGAGCAGCGAAAACTCTCATGGAATTGGAACCAAACAATGCTGTTCCTTATGTTCTGTTATCAAACATGTATTCTGCAGCGGGAAGACAAGACGAAGCTGCAAATGTTCGTAGATTGATGAAATCTCGTAATATAAGCAAAGAGCCTGGTTGCAGTTGGGTTGAAGAGAAAGGTAAAGTTCATAGCTTTATGTCTGAAGATAGAAGTCATCCGAGAATGATTGAGATATATTCCAAGGTTGATGAAATGATGCTTTTTATTAAAGAGGCTGGTTATTTAGCGGATATGAGTTTTGCCCTCCATGACTTGGATAAGGAAGGCAAGGAGCTTAGTTTGGCTTACCATAGTGAGAAATTAGCTGTAGCGTTTGGTCTACTTGTTGTACCATCTGGAGCTCCAATCCGGATCATCAAGAACCTCCGTATCTGTGGAGATTGCCACAATGCAATGAAGTGCATATCGAGAGTATATCTTCGACATATCATCTTAAGAGATTCTAACTGCTTTCATCACTTTAGAGATGGAGACTGTTCTTGCGGAGACTATTGGTAACATTTTGCATTAGAAGAAAAACTCGGAAAATTCTGCATTTCTGTCTGCAACAATGGAAGCTACAAAGTTACAAAGTTACAAACTTACACTTATACACTTTCAAACTGCTAGTCCATGTGATTGCAGAGGTCAGTGAGGGTTCATAACCAGAATAATGCTATACTTGTGAGCAAGAAATCTCTCGAAATCAAAAAGATTTATATATCAACATCTGTGTAGAGAAGCAGCCATTAACCAAAATGGTCATTTCCTTGCATGCTCAGGTATTAAGCGATGACGTAGTTCAACAGATGCACCAGCAAGTTCTGCAAGAAAAGAAAGATAAGCATTTTCCGGGTAAGAGGTAAATTATAAAGGAAAGCAGAGTGTTGTTGCCAAAACCTTGAGCTGTGAAATCAAACAATGGAGGAAGTGCTCTTCCATTAGGCAAGGATGCTCTTGGGTCTCTTAGATCATCGAAGAACGGGTGTGCACAAGCTTCAAGCTGAAACACAGAGTTAAATTAGAGGAGTTGAAGAAGCCATTTTAATGATGTTAGAAATCAACTGGGTTTCTCTCTTACCGCTGTGCATCTCAAGTTTGGTGAATATTGGAGCAATCTAGAGGCAAGATCCATTGCTTCTGGAGATACCTGTCTCCGGAAAATCTGGGAAAAACCGTAAGATTTTGAGTATGAAAAGTTGCAGATTCATTTGTAGCAAAAAGTAATCATTATCTAAAATCCCTTATAGTTAATTTTTTATATATACCTTATGCCATGGCTGAGCTTTTATTTGAGGGAACTTAAAATCATTGTAACGAGGATTCATGTTCTTTATCTCCTCTCTTGCTGGTGTCCCCAAAATCTGATTATACAAAGAAAATTGCTGAACTCGATTCTGAGAATCTGAGACCCCTAAATAAAACAGACCAATCTGTTGTTACCTTAATGATCTCCACCAATTGATCAACACTGGTCTCTCCAGGGAATAGAGGCTGTAGACGTTAAAAACAAGAGAGAGGTTTAAAGAAAAATTGTCTGAAATCAAAAGTTTAAACTCAAAACCAAAGGTTTTTCTTACATGTCCAAGAAAAAGTTCAGCCATGACACAACCTACGGACCACATATCGATTGCGCTTGTGTACTCAGTTGCTCCAAATATGAGTTCAGGAGCTCTGTAATACCTTGAGCATATGTAAGATATATTGGGTTCTCCTGGAATCTGTAACCAAGAAGACATCCCACTACTCTCAGTTTTCTAATAACAGACAGTGAAATCTAAAAGCCCATTTACAGCCATGAAACCTACCAACATTTTCGCGCTCCCAAAATCGCAGATCTTTACCTCATGCGTAACATTATTGACCTGCCAAATACATCGATATTTCCAAAATTAACAAGTCAGAAAAGTACTACTACCCCCTCACAAGAACTACTTTAAAACGTTGCTTACCAATAGATTCTGTGGCTTAATGTCACGGTGACACACTCCAACTGCTCGATGCAGATAATTCATAGCACGACAAATCTGATTTCAACAAAGAAACGTTCCTCAGAATCCCAAAAGTTGAGAATAGATTTTACAAAAAAAAAAGAGTTGGAGCCCTTTACCTGATAAGTATATAGCTGAATATAAATCAAAGGCATATGATGATTCATCTTGGTGTAAGATCTGGATGCGCGGTATATATTCTCTGTTACATACTCAAGAACAAGGTTTAGATAAAGCTCGTCTTTCTCAGTGGTGGAGAAGAAAGAATGCTTGAGCTCAACGACATTAGGATGATCGAGCATTCGCATGATCTGAAGTTCTCTGTTTTTGTATCTCTTGTCCTGTAACACTTTCTTGATTGCTACTTTTTCCTCTGTCTCTAAGCACTTAGCCTTACATCAAACCCGTAATGAACATCAATCATATATTAAAAAACAAATAAATGTCTTGATGAGTGAAGTCTGTTTTTTTTTACCTGAAACACAACACCAAAGGAGCCAGTACCAATTACATGTTCAGCTCTGTACGAGATTGTCTACATAAGAAGAAACAAAACAATCAGATTTTCATGAACAGTAATAAAAATGTGTCCTAAAGAGAAGCAAAATCTGAAAAGTGACCTTGTCTGTTTGATCATTCAAACCCTTCTTCATGGTTGTAATAATCCGTCCAGATTCAGTCCCATTTCCCTTGATAATTCCACCGTCCGTCGTGTCCTATCAAATCCATTTAACATGAGTTCATCATAAGCTTCAAGATCAAAAGGAAACAAGCAAATCAGAAACTCAAATGGTGAACCTTGTCATCTGCAATACCCATGTCGGGGATTTGCTTTGGTAATTGATCAGAATGCTCAGTGGTAGAAGAAGAGACAGAGACTTTCTCGTACGTCGTCGTTTCCGTAGACTCTGTTTCTTCACGATTCTGGTTAGGCTTCGTTTTCGGCGTCTCAGTGTCTCCTACCTACACAAAAAAAAAAAAAAAAAAGGTTCGAGCTTTAAACAAACCCAAATCAAGAAAAAAAAAAAACTCAAACTCTTACGTTATTATTATCAGAAGAGATAAAATTGCGTCCAGAGGCAATACTCGTCAATCTACGAACCACATTCATCGTTTTTTTTTAAAATTCAAAATTAAATTAAAAAACAAAAACGCAGAATTAATCGAAAGGAAACAAACGAATTAAAAAATCAAGAAAATGTTTTGATTTGGCGAGAAGAGAAAGAGAGAGAGAGAGAGAATCAATGTCACTTTTGTTCTCTCTTCCTCATTCCTCTCCTCTGTAAGAAAACGAACAACAACCAAAAAAGAATTAAGAGTTCTTCTTCCTTAAAAACGAACTCTCTCTATATATAAACGAAAACAGAGTTGTAGAAATATATAAATATATCTGCGGCGGAGCGGATATAGAGCTTTAAACAATACACAATCCAATACCAATCAATCATTCTCTCACACCTTTTTTTCTGTACTAAGAAAGATCACAACAATGACGATCGATCGTGACCGATTGTTTTTTATTTTAACGGTGGTGATCGATTCTTTTTTTCGTTCATACATATAAACATAATTGAAGCGCGCGGATTTTTCGGTAGTTTTGACTTTCATTTGACTCTTTTCCTTTCGGCCGTTTCTAATATTTTATTATTTTATGTCGGAGGAATACATACATGATACATGTAGCCCTGCTTAAGGTGTTAGATTCTAATGGACTTAAAATCGAACCCAATTAAACTAGTTTTTAATGGACTTTTTAAAAGGCTTTTGTTTGTAGCCCATAATATACTAGTTCTAGTGGCATTTGTCAAACAATCTCTTAACCAATTAGATCAAATACATGGAAGAGAAACTACGACCTAAACTCAAGCGGAACTGAAACCGTTAAGATCAAATAGATAAAAAAAAATGTGTTTTGAATTTATAAGTTGATTAATAAGTATATTAGATGTTAAAGAGACGCAGAGACTTTTTCACATGCTAAGCTATAAAGTAAATGTGTAGCATAATCACATTCTAGCATTGCCAAACACTTTCTAAACCAATAAATAAATTAGGTGTACTCTACTCCTTTGTGTATTTGTTGTGTGCCGTGCATGGAACTAAATTTATGAACTCACGTGTTTCGTTCTTCTTCGTTTGTTCCTTTTTCTTATCTTATTGAATGTGAAAGTCACATACTTTTACTTGAACATTAAATCAATGGTCCAACCTTACCTTCCTTTCACATTATGTACTCCCACAAAAGTAAACACGGATTGAGCATATGGTTTTACAACCAATAGAAAACTAAGTTGACAAACGTTTTTGGTAATCATAACTATTTTTTCAAAATCAAGAAATTAATCAATTTGGTTTTACGTTTCATATAATGCTTTCCCGATTTTATCGAGTCATTACAAAAAGAGAGAAACCAAAAAAAACAATTACATTTCAATGAAATGATTTCATCAAACATGAAATCCAAATTACAACTTTTTTTGGGTTTGTTTGTATAATTGATTTTTTTTCAAATCTCATCGAGTCAATACCCGAACCATCACAAAACAGCTTCGTCACAAAATGAGGTTCGTTCTTGACTCAATCTCCACCGTCGGATCAGGTACTATCACAATGAAGAGCAGCTTTAATCTTCTGAACGGTGCACGATATCAGATTATTAACCGTCTCTACAGATTCAACCGTGAGCTTAGCCGTAGGCAAACTATTCACCAGAATCTGAAACGCCACCGTTAGCAACGACCCTCCTTCCTCCATGCACCCACCGTTAACGTTAACGTCACGTTCCTTTGCGGCGCAGCGTTGAGTATTCGCCTGAGCGTTCGGGAGAATGGCGAATCCTGAGGGAAGGAGAGCCACGTAAGCAGAATCACCACCGTTCATCACAGCTTGCATTGCGGGGATATCAACAGGCGCGTACACCACAACCGCTCCTGCTGCGTCTATGCTTGTCTCTTGTAGTATCAACATACTACTCTGATTCGCATTTGTCGTCTGCATGTAAATATATAAAAAAAAAAAAAAGCAAAACAAAATCAATAATAATCACAAAAAAAGGAGAAAATATGTGATTAGAAAAAGAAAATTATAAGCCCGAAAAGGAAACAATAAATTAAAAGCTGAGTGGCTTTTCAAAAGTGTCACCGTCACAAGCCAGAAAGCACAAGGGTAAAAGGGAGAAAAGACACCAATAATGCAATAATAAAAGAAAAATAAAGATTTTTTTCAAAACGAAAGAAGCCAAAAAGGAAAGAAAAAGGTCAAAAATGTCTTATTAATATTGACTTTTTTTCCCAGTACTTCCAAATTCTAGATTTGTCACTTTCCAATCACACGCGACAAGATTCATATGACAACACCATCCTGGGGTCACTCAACACAACAAGTCCTTTCACACACAGTAGTTGATATTAAACATTAAATGCCCAAAAAAAACGAGTTCAGTTTATTTTAACCAAACCAAAAATCAGAAAACCGTAAGACTACAAATTTTCGAAAATTATTAACATAGAAAATTCACCAAACCCAAAATTGTAACAAACTAAACCGGAATTTTGAAAGTAAGCTTAGCTTACGCATGCATATAGAAGTGTAAAGATAATAATTAATAAGCTTACACTGGCACGGAGGAGAGAGACGGAGTTGGAGTGGTCATGGCCTTTAGCTATATGGGCCATCTCTTTCATGGGTCCACCGTTGGATAATATATCCCATTCAGATCTCAGCCGTTCATTTCCAAGGAAATCAAACAACCGCCGTGGAGAAACCGGCATCCACACCGACGTCGCAGCGTTTAGAATGATCCCAGGCGGTTCCCCGGGATTGTTTACGCTCTTCCTAGTCATGATCCTCACGTCCTCGTCCACATTACCAACGTTAAGTTTGCTCCATTTCTGTAACGACGAAGCACAAACGCCGCCGCAGAAATTTTCAGTCATCCTCTTCGCTAGCTTTAGCATGCTCTTTCTCCCATTGCAGTTTATGGCTGTGCCCAACAAAAGGTTAACATTATAATTAAAAGCCAAAACGAAACACATAGAAGCTTCATAGAGACAAATGACTCCATCTAGTTTGATTAATGTTCGATAATTACAGAATGAACAACTATCATGTTTTTCTTTTTGACTCAGTCAACAGTCAGTGTTACTTCTTTATTCTGGTAGATAAGATAAGAGCCACGTCGACAACAACAAAGATAATAGAAGAGTCGAGTTGATTAATTTTTTTTTGTTTTTAAAAGAAGATTATTCTACAATTAAATTAGAAACGCAACGTTTTAGGGAGCTTACGGGTTGGGCTAGGGGAAGGGGAAACAGTGGAGGACATAAGAATGGTGAGGCATTCGCATTGACGTTGTAACGCAGCCATCCATCGATGGGCACCAAACGCTAAGCCGCAGCTGAGTAACGGTCGGTATAAACGGTGGATGCGGTTTTCGTCGTACTCCGTATGCTCAATCCACGTTACCTGCAAACCATTCGGCGTTAGATTCTTTTATCACAATCGTTCAGGTCTAATGTGAGCTTTAACAAATAATCAATGATAAGAAAAGGGAGAAACTTTATGAACGTGTAATATTAAAAGTTGACTCAGAAAAATGGAAAAGAAAAAGGGATTTTAAGCGATGAGTTTGATGCACGATCCAAGGGCACAGAACTCGGAGATTTTTAGATGCTTCTGATCTAATAAAATAACGTGTTTTTTTACCTGCATAATACAGTATATGAGTTTATTTAAAGTTATAAACCCAATGCATAAGAAACCTTTATTATAATTTCTTGAACAAAAACAAAGAACTTGCCTGTGGTTCCTAGAGAAGTGTGAACCAACACTAGGGTAAATCCTAAAGGTGAAAAGTGAAAACTTTACCGTAAAACTAATTCAGTACTATTTGACTATTTTCTACTTTTACTCCTAAATTTTTACTCCAGAAAGTATCATTTTACCTTAGAGTAGCCATTGGCCATGTCTTGTACGAGGCAACCGGACGGTAACCTTCTACAGCTCGAAGAAGATCCTTCTCTTATCGAATCAATTGACACATCGACCACCGCCCAAACACCTTCTGCGTGCTGTTTACAGAACCGCAAGAACGACACTTGTCTGACCGGCACGAGTGGAGACAGCAACTGAAGCTCTGCGTGCATCTAATTAACCAAAAACAAAAAATTAAGAGACCCATTTGGTCAATTACGAGTTTTGTGTGTGTAACGCATATTTATTTACCAGGTGAAGTGCACCGTTTCGTGTCCCTCCCATGCCATTAGAGATGATCTCTGTGGTTGAAGTTCTTGAGACCATACTTGGAAACATTTCCGCCCATCGTTCCTATTAAAAACCATCACTTTATCAAAAGATTAGTACTTTAACTTTTGTTGGATTAAGCATTACTACAATAAAGTGTTTAAGTTACTAACCGAGTCCATCAAGGTTTCAACGAGGGCTAAGCTATTGATGATAACAGTTCCAGCTTCTTTAGAAGCTTCTGAGACAAAGCCATCTGGTTTTGGTCCAACACACCGATTGAAACTTGTGTCGTACTCTTCCTGGTTCAGCACTTCAAAACCAGTATCCGAGCTCCGAACCCAGAGCGGGTCACGTGTCTGAGCCATCTTCACAAGCTCATCCATAGCCGCAAGAGCTAAATCCAAACACCTCGATCTCTGATCAAAATCACTAACACTAACCGGTGGTTGACGGTTAACCGTAGCCAAACCAGAACCGGTTCCATTAGATATCTCAAATCTAGGAGAAGGTTGAGGCAGCGACGAAGAGGAGAGAGTGAAACCAGCAGCATTACAGCCAAGACCAACGCCGAGAACAAGTGCTGAGTCCGGTATATGATGTGAACCGTTGGAGCGGCCAAGGAATTTACCGGTTAAGGCACAGACTCGGTCTAGCTCATCTTTGAGACGCGAGTTTTCAATTCTAAGATGTTGCTCTTCCATGGAGATCTCTCCGATAACGGCAGGTCCGCCACAGTTACCGCACATAGGGTTTCTCATAGCTTCGCGTACAGACATATTCTCAGCTCGAAGCTTATCGTTCTCTTGTCTCAACAAAGCGTTCTCATGGCGCTCGATTTGAGTCTGGTAAGAAAATCAAAAAAAAAATCTAAAAAAACAATCAAGAAAACGAAGAAGAAGAGGGTGATTGAGAAGCTTTAAAAACCTTCATCTGAGTTCGACGATTTTGGAACCAGAATTTGACTTGACGAGGATCTAAATTAAGTCGACGGCTGAGATCAAGACGTTGCTTCTCGTCTGGATGTGCACACTCTTTAAAAACCCTAAAAAGACAAACAAAATCGATGTCAAAAATAAAAATCAAAACAATCTCGTAGAACAAAAAGGAGAGATATGGTTTTTCAAGATTTATTTACGATTCGAGGTCTTGTATTTGTTTAGGAGTGTGACGATGGTAACGTTTCTTCTTCTTTAAAGGTCTATCGGAGGTATCTAAATCGTCACCGGAGACAGCTTCAGCGTTATCACTTTCAGATCTGCTTTCTACATCTTCTCCTCTACTACTCTTACGAGTTACATTCGACTCCAATATCTCTCCGTTTCTACTCATTTCTCCATTTGTTTTCTGCCAAATTTATAAATTATAAGTAGCTACGAAGAAGAAGGAAAAAGAAGAAGAGAGGAGATTGTGAGCTTACGAGTCCGAGGGAGAGGCCTGGAGACGAGAAAGGGCGAGAATGAGGTGTAAGGCTATGGTGAGAAGGAGTAATGGCGGTGGTTCCGAGCATGGTGTCAACGGCGGAGAAAGAGAAGTGGTTATTGTATGGGTCATCGGAGAGTAGCTTCGAGGCGCCGGCTGCGTCGACGCCGGGGGAATTATCGCCGAGAAAACCGTTGAAATTCATGGAAAACTGATAAATGAGGAAAAGTAAAAATGAATTAGAAAAAATCAGCCATGGATGGAGAAAAAGCCCTAACTGTTAGAAAGCTTTTGTCGCTTCGGTGCATGTCCATGAAAAGGAGATAGAGATAGAGATAGAGAGAGAGAGAGAGTGAGTGAACAATAAATGAAAAAGCAAAAAGACAACACAAACGACGAATAAAGGAAGTTACATTATACTATTTAAAAGGCTTCTGATTTTTTTTTTTATAAAAACAAATAATAATAAGAGAGAGAGAGAGAACTAGAAGGATAAAAATGGTAAAGAGGGAGATGTGGAGTCATGAAATGCCTTAAAACCCCATTCAAAAGTTGGGTTTGACTCTTTGATGTTTCTACACCCTTTTGCTATAAAAGTCCACAAATCCATTATATTATTAAAATAAGAAAAAAATCGAAATCCACCTCGTCCCGGACCATCGCAAGGAAAACTATACCCGAAATGCGTGGAGGTTCGAGTCCTCTTCAAGGCATAATATTGAGCAATATAATAGAGAAGTAACGATTGTAAATACCGGTACTGTACTTCAAGTGGGCGATGAGCATGAGAGCCAAATGAATCGAAAGATTCATGTTTGGTTCGGGATGGTCCCGAGGGACGGAGGAGGCTAGGTTAGCCGAAAGATGGTTATCGGTTCAAGGACTCAAGTTGTGAATCAAAGCCTGAGCCTACTTTTAAATTACTGTTTTTACCCCTTCTTCTTCGCTATTTTCATTTTATTCTGTGGGATGTGGGATTTGATTCTTCGTTAGTTGAGCGTTTTATTTGTTAATTCACGCTTCTTTTAAACATGTTTCTTCACGATGCATATTGTTCTTGTATCGTATATCGTACAAGTCTGAACACAAGTAGTTATTAACTTATATGGCGAATAATTTATTTTTAATACACCAAACACACTAGCAAACGTTTCATACAAAAAGTGATGGTGTATCATATACGTAGTCTGTTTCATTCCCCATAAAAACATATCACTTTTGAAGATATCAGTATTGCAAATGATGTGATTCGACTTATGATTTACAACCACATGAAATGAAAAATATCAGTAAATTTTGTATTTAAAATACTTTAAACCAAAACGACCTCAAATAAATTGAGTATTGGGGTGAATAAACTTAAGAGTGGCCCATCTTCCAAATTTGGCGGAATCTTGACTCTTATGGTTTGTGAGTTTTGAGTAAACATGGAGTTATTGCGATGCTACTTAAGACTCATTTAAAACGCAATATCATTGAATAGTTGATTTATAATGGACAGTCTCATCTTAGAAATAATACCTTTACTTACTCAAAATGTCATCGACTCATAGAGAAACACAATAGGTTCTTACATAAAGTAATCTGCCCAATTTCTCGTTTTGTTCCAATCTTGGAAAACACCCTTGAATATTCTGGTAGACACAAACATATAGAAAAAGTAAATATAAGAAACCTCAAACTACCAAGACAAAAACTTAAAAGAAATGTATAGAGAAGAACTTCTTATAAGTTATAACAATAAATAAAATAAATAATAGAAGTAAAGCTAGTACCAATAAGATTATTACAGATAATATGAATTATCCCATTCAGTGATAGAGACACTGAAAATAATGAAACGTAGCTATCGAGTGATTAATATCAAAAGTTCTTTGACACAAGAAAATCATAACTTCAAACTTAGCCTACATGTTGCGTTTTGCCGACATCAAATCTTAGTTTCAATTTTCGAGATAGTACATAATTTTCAAATCTTAGTAAGGTAGTATAAAATAAGACCTTACCGTTTGATTATTATTTTATGAAGATAAGATCAAAAAAGTCATGAACTATAGAGTGACATCTGTGCACAAACTATCATATAATATGCAAAGTTAAGTTGACAAAATGAAATGGATATTAGTTGGGAGATGAGATTTGATCCCACCCACATGCATACAAAGACGAGCATCTCTCATAAATTATATTGGCCCATGAAACCAAGTGTGTGTACTTATGTCTGTACTCTTTGACCATTTCACTTTCAATGTGATTCATCCGTTTATAGATTCACATTCAGGATTTCATTCAACGTCCAAAGATACTTCAAAGAATCTTAAACTAAAGGTTGACAAACTAATGCGAGAACTAGAGACCAGAGAAGATTAGACATAAACCTAACCAATAACTAAAATAAATCAATTTTTCACACGCATCTTATGATCTTGGAATAGGACATTACCTCTCAGATTAGCAAAGCAGATCATCAATTTCAAAGTTTTCTCGAAGCTCTGGCATGATACTCATGTTTCAGGAGGTTGGCTCTTAACAGCATCGCCCTGACATCTCTATCGAATTCGTTTCCCATCTGAAGTACCTTTTGGAAAGTTGCATTCCTCTGATCTGCGTGTCTTGCATAGAGGATTTTGTTGTGTGAGTCAATCCGTGCCTGTACGGGATGGAAAAAAGGTTTCCCCTATTGTAAGGTTTTGAAATTACAGTGATACAAAACAAAGTTCTTTCTGGAAACAGAACGGACCTGAATCTGGTTGTCTGTAATCAAGGCTTCTAATTCCTTCTCTAGACCAGAGACGCTAGTCTTGAATGCATCAGCCATCCTGCTCAAATCAACAGACACAAATGGCAGTGTGTACTGGATCAGTGCCTTCTTCCTTATTTGATCATACAGTGTGTCAACGTGATCATGAAGATGGATGTCCAGCAGCAAATTTGCTTTGAGACTTGCTAGATATTCCAGACAGGAAGCATAGCGGCTGCAACAAGCAAACTTAAAGATTAGATTCAACGAGAATACAGTGATTTTGGATGTCCTATAAATTGGACGGAAACATGGTAAGCCTTTATAAGCAATACTAATTGGCATCCAACGTCATAACCAGCTAATCAGTGAGTTTATCAGAGTCAGTTGTTAGAATAAATAGTGCATTCAAGGGACTTAATAATCATGGGGAACTTAGTTGGTTAAATCTGGTCTTAGAGAATATTAACTCTAATAATCATTGGTTCAAGGTTTGTAATTTGGTTCTACGCAAAAAAAAAAAATAGACGTGACTCTTGTTAAAAAGATGTTACCTTGAATAGAAATCGTTGATAAGTTCCCTCACTTCAGGCACTAACTCCAAGAAATTCCGGAAGTTGATATTGTCAATGACTTTTTGCTGCCACATTAGACTACGTTATAGACCAAATATTGGAAAGAAACTGGCAGAGTAAAATAAAAGCTAAAAGGATACATGCCTTCAATTCTGATCGATCAAAGCTTGCCAGGGCACAGAGTCCACCATAGGTGGCAACATCTTGAGGAGCAATGACCTCGTTATAGGAATTTCCAAGTTCTGGATTAACTTCTAAGAACTGCACAAGACAATATTCAAGTTCAAAGATTAGATTTCAGATATAATACCGAATAGGATATGTATAGGATCCATAAATATGACAAAACAACATACCTTACGAGCAGCTAGCTTGTACTTCTTAAGCTCCAAATGAGCCAACCCAGATGCACATCGCAGTTTTGCAATTACAATAGGGTCAAGGGTTTCTGGATTCTGCTCTGCCTTGTTCACATAGCTTGTAACATGAGTAAACTGACCCATCTCGATGCTGACAAGAATCGCATTCATACACATGTGAATGATGTGCTTTGCTGTAGTGCAGTAGTCGCGTGTTCGGATATAGTTCTTGAAAGCCTCTCCGAGCAAACCACATGCATAGTAGAAATCTCCAAAGTCATTATAACCCATTCTGATGCTTTCCTTGATTAGATTTGTCTGTATACACATATCCAGAAGATGAATCAACATTCAAGCAATTAAATAATCAGCAAACAACACCACATACTTCAATCTCTAAGCAATCAATTGATAAACAGTACCATCGAAATCAGCATTACGGAATTGTTGTTATACAGATAACCATGAGCTAATCTTATGCTTTCCTTGGTCAAATTTGTATGTATACTCATATAAAGAAGATGAATCAACAATTATGCAATTACTGAATCAAGTAACTGATTGACTAGAAAAGAGCTATGCACACGCCAAACAACACATAAACAACACCACATACTTCATTCTTTAGGCAATTAATTGAGAAACAGCATCATCAAAATAAGCGGTAAAAGAATCATCATTATACAGATGACCATGAACAGATTTGTCTGTATACTCATAAGAAGATAAATCAATATTTATGCAACTACAAAATCAAGCAAGCCAGTGAAACGAGCTATGCGTACAGTAAGCAACAAAAACAACACCATACTTCATTCTTTAAGAAACTAATTGAGAAACAGCATCATCGAAATCAAGCAGTGGAGAGTCATCATTATAGACGCAATAAGCAAGGAATTATATAAAGGAAATAGGTCATAAATCTCGTTTGGGAAAAGAAAAACCTAATTACCCGATACGAACTGAGCTCGTTCTCCAGCTTTGCTTTCTTCTGTTCAGCACGACGATCGACGGATTCACACCAAGCCGAATCCATCCCATACTTGTCCCCAAGCTTGCCATTAATCTTACTGACAACTTCTCTCAACAACTGCGTATTCTCACCCTTTTTGATCTCATCGTAAGCCATCCTCAACGCTTCAAGCTGAATCGTGTGGTTTCCTCCGCAGTGGTTAGCGATAAAGAGAAGCCGCATAATCTTCGTGCGACCTTTGTAGAGCGCCGCGTAAGCCTCGATGTCGAGCGGTTCGCCACTTATGATAGGTCTTCGATTAGAAGTCTCTTCGCCGCCGTTAGTGCACATCTCCATCATCGGTCCACTGGCTTCGTCGTCTCGATCCATTGATTCGTCGGGTTAGGGTTTTTAGCTTTGGGATTATATGTTCTCTGCGAAGATTTTGTTTCAGTGTTGTTGATCTTCGTTTCGTCTTGGGACTTTACGGAGGGGCGATTTGTATTTGTATTAGTAGCAATAAGCGTCGGTCCGATTTAAGCCCATCTTCTAATTTCAACTCAATTTGGGGTTTATTCTTATCTTTCTAGTTTTCTATCATAAAAAGGATTTTTTGTAATTAATATAGTTTAAATTTTTCCACTAATGCTGTCTAATTTATGATAAGATTATAGTGTCATATTTTTATAAAATAGTTGCTATATTTTGTTGACAACAAAATGTCTACAATATTATGTTGGTGCTTCTTAATACATTGACACTATAAGAAAAGAATATGAACGTAATAATGATAATGATAACAATTAACAATGGAAAAATAAGAGGTAAGAAAATTGGATATTCAGAAATCAAAAAATTCTAAAATGTGTAGCCAATCCAATCTATTATTATTCATAACTATTGACACATCAACAAAATATTGGATATTAAAGGTGAGTTTCATTATGTACATGTCAAAATAAAAAAAAAAGTTTAAATAGCAAACACTTGTTGTTAATAAACTGGGATTTAGATGTTAACATTTTTCAATAACTTAAAACTTTTTTACGTAATCGATCAATGTTTGAATTTGCAAAACTTATATCCAGTAAATAGAGAGACAGAATGGTTTCTTGTTTTCACAGGACCCTCAACAGAATCTCCATAAACATATTATCATTAGAAGAAGGTAAACTCACAAATAACAGAAGTATTTTTTAACCCGAAGGAAGAAGAAGAAGAAGAAGAAAAGAATGACTAAACAAAGATATGAATAAACAATTAACAATGTGTGGAATAAAGAGGAATGAGATGGGAACAACAGAACATTAGAAGTAATTACCTCAAATCATCTAACAAAGATTTGATTTTATTCATGAAGGTTGCATCGACGAAGATAAGGGTGATCAAACTTGATGTATTTAGTCCAATACGGTCGGTACTTGGACATTGCTAACTCCAACCATGGTTTCATGTTCCCGTTATAGTGAACCACTGCTGCATTCTCAATGTCTTTCTTGTCGATACTCGGGTTGTATCCAAGTCCCAGCACGTGCCACGCCTTGTTCAAAGGATGTGTTAATCCGTAGAATGTTATCAATCCTGGTGGTAATGTCCCTAGCTTCCATAGTGTCCTGTTCTCATTCTAAACAACAATAAACCATAATTAGCAGACCACAATAAGTAAACAATAAACCATCATGAGATATATTAGTTGCACAGAGTCAAAGAGTTATTTACCATGTTTTGCCACTTATGGTATATACCAGTGATGTCTCTCTTCTTCCATTCCTTTAGGTCGAACATGTTCATTCCATAAGCCCATCCACAAGCATTTGGATTGAAGTTCCTAGCAATGTGAGGATTCGAAAAGTTGAGATACTTGTCGAATCTGTGGAAACTTTCCCCACAGGTTTCGACTGCACCATTGACTTTGCCGTTCAGGTTAACTTCCCAGAGTGGAGTCAAATCTTTCTGAACAATGATGTCGTCATCCAGGAAGAGGATTTTGTTTAGCTTGGGATAAACCTCAGGGAGGTAGAATCTCAAGTGATTCAACATGGATAGATACTTTGGGTTTCTGTATTTCAGATTTGAAGAGCCTGAAGTTGGATGGTCTGCTTTAAAATAGTATTCTCTCATTGCTGCAGATTCAAGCTGACGAAGGACAGGGCAGTAAGATGAATTAAGCCACTTAAACTCATCAACGTTTTCCACATGTATGGTTGCCTTTCCGGGTGGGTTTAGGAGGAACCACATGTTCATTGCTCCAAAATTGAGTTTATCCGTGACAAGGTGAAAAACATGCTTAGAAGGATCCTGCGCAAACAGGGAACAAAAACATTTTTAATTTCAGCTCTGCAACTCATATCTAAAATTAATACAGATATGAGGACAAATCAAGTAAGAGCTAATGGTTTACCTTGGCATTCATGATGGTTGAGTTAACAACCACTGATGCAGCTAATACATTGTCGGAAAAGAGGGCATAATGATAAAGATTAGGGTTTTCTAGGTTTTCACTCCGAGGGAATTTTCTTTTCTCCGGAGACAGAAGATAGTAATCGATGGTCAAGCGCATCGATAGGCAATGGATAGGATTTGGAATTGTTTTTGCTGCTAACTGAGCCAGAAAAGTACTCTGCTTCTTTAAGCTCCTGACTTGTTCGTCGGCAGTCTGAAGCATTGCTCTCAGCTTTCCAGTAACCAACTTGCAGTCATATAACTGCATCTTAGCTTTAGCCAAGACTTGACCCATGGCTCTGAGCTTCTCATGTGCACTATATAAAAAGTAATTAAATAGAGAATGTTACTTTAAGGAGTACACGAGCAGACAAAAGAAGGCAAGTAGTAGAAAGCATCTCTGGGAGAATAACAGAAACAAAAGAAGCAATTTACCTCCTAGGAAGATCAGCATCAGATGTTGATTCCCCCAAAACCCGTTGGCTGTCCTTAAGTCGGGCCTGGAGTTCTTGTAACAAATCATTCTTGTTTTTCAATTTTGCAATACCACTATAGACTCTAGCCATTATTACTTGATCCCGCATCAAGCGTATATTTGAATCGGAGTTGTCGTTCTCATTTTCTCTTCTCCAAATACTGTATTTTCCAAGGACTGCAGAATCAACAGACTTAGAGCGTTCAATGGCTGCATTTTCGAGTTTCAAAATCGTGTCATCATTGTGCTGAACCAACTCATTTGCTCGCATCTCACGCCTTTTCTCTCTTAGTTGCTGAAATTTCAAGATGGAAAAATAGAATGTTGGTAATGAAACACTAAAGACACAGAAGTCTCCAAAAAATATTAGATGCATCAAGATAGTTACCCTTCTGTGAATCTTTGCAGGTGTCTCAATTTTCTGATGGCTACCATCTGCATCAGCGATATATAGAAAAATCAGAGATAGAAAACGTCAAAATAGATCAGAATGCCACTTAAATAAAAGCCACTACCTTTAGAAGTGCTGTCATGTTTTTCATTCAGGATATTAGGTTTGACATCTGGAGTTGTTGGATTCTGCTTCAAGTAGATCAGATATAACTATGAGCAAAAGTAATTGAGGATAGACACTTGGAACAGGAAACGTAATAAGTTAATCAGGTCGTTAACTAAACCACACCTCAGAATGTCTAAAAGAGGTGTCTACTTCGATTCCCCGCCATGATGCAGACAAATTGTTTTTCTTGAAAGAATCAAGGCTAAGAGGACCCAAATCAGCTGTGCTACTTGCGATAACATCTAGTACCTGGACAACAGATTTAGTAAGAAACAATCCAATCAAAGAAAAACCGACAAAGAGATTAAAGTTTGTACTTGCCTCTTTCGAGAAAAGAGATCTAACAGATTGCATTGCTAAACGTTCTCTCCAGTCAAGATTCTGCTACCAAAAAAAAGATATAAAACAGTCCAATCAAACAACATCCTTAATACTGTTAAAACAAATATACAAGCAGAAAATTAAATAGAGTTTCAGCCCACCTGCTTCACAGAAGCATTTGAATAATCTGCAGTAACGAAAATGAGCTCCATCAGATGGACAGATCGCAGATAAATGATATATATCACAAAATTGAAAGACACTTATTGTTAGAAACAAGGAGCAACTTTATCTTCTTCTTTTTTGTCAAACAGGGAGTAACTTTATCAGTGTAGAAAAATAGCAATTTTCCGACGAACATCAGAGTCACTCCAAACAAATAGTTTAAGGGTAATGTAACTTAAATAGAGATAATAAAGGCTGCACAAAAGAGTAGTCAATTATTCTAATGCTCTCAATCATTAATCCCTTATAGCATTTTACATGAATCTGCAAACGTACAAACAAATATAAGCAATATGCATACCTATAGAGGAATCGATGTATACTCCTCGGCCAACAAAGAAGACAAGAGGTGCGAAAACACAGAAAAAGATGAGGAGCACAAGCACGGATCGAGATCCACTACCGCTTCCTCTAATCCGGTTAACTCCAGATAGCCCTCGCTTCAGCGCCATCCCTACCAAATTCGAAAATAAGAAACCCTAAATCAAGCAACTAACCATGGAAGCAACCGGGATAATGGAGGAGATAGAGAGAGAAACAAATCATACTCGGAATCTAATAAGAGATCAGAGCGAGATTTGAGAAAAAATCCAGCGTTCGCCTCACAGGTAACAGACTAAAACGCCATTACTAATATCCCGGCGAGATCTGACAAACTCTAGCACAGGAGCAACGAATAGAAAACTCGGAATTGAAG
This sequence comes from Crucihimalaya himalaica, assembly GCA_004349715.1. NCBI lineage: Eukaryota > Viridiplantae > Streptophyta > Magnoliopsida > Brassicales > Brassicaceae > Crucihimalaya > Crucihimalaya himalaica. Next base: position 3,431,535 of record SMJT01000008.1, on the reverse strand, counting down.
CTAATGGTAGCGAGGAGGAAGAAGAAGAAGAAGAGAGTATGATTGATTGATATCTGTAACAGAAAACGTTGATTCACCGACAATGACCAATCGCTATCAACGCCAGGATTTATTTGCAGTAGAGAAGAGAACCTCACGCGTACTTGACACAGATCTCTCTCTCTTTTATCGATTACAATTTACGAATCTCCTCCTATCCGGTTTACTACGGTTAGAATTAAACCGAAATCATACCATTCGAACGTCAAATTGATTTTATTTCAAGTTTTGAGTAAGAAGAAGTGAGAACGATATAACACTACTTGCTTCCAAATTATTCTTCCAATAATTTAATGGGCTTTTTGTACATATGTTAAAAGCCCTGGCCTATACATGTGTGACGTTCATTTTTTATTTTTTTCATTTTTCAAAAATATATTATCAAATTTGATTTAATTTTCATGTAGCAATAAAGTATGGCATGATTTAAGAAATAAATTCACAAATTTGCTTGCATGTATGTTAATGACGATACAAACTATATCCTTTAGAAAATATAGTTTGAAGAACTTATGAAATGATTTTCAAATACAGTGGAACTAGTGATGGTATTTTGAGCTATATTTCATATTTTTAATAGTGATCAAATACAACCTCTTGGTAGATGTTACCTTCAATTGCCAGAATCATGTATATCACATAATTCAAATTAAGTTGGATCATTATTTGTGTTTCTCTTGAAGGGACCTTTTCTTTTTTGACCAATTAAAACTTCCCGAACTAGTAAAACTAAACTGCAGTTCACACGCAATAGAATTAAATCAATTAATCATACATTCTTTTTTTGGTTTTTTTACATTAACCCACCAGAAAATGATAAACCAGGATATTTAATTAAGAAAACGTTGCTTACATTTTTTTTTTTTACGGACTCCACATCAGTTCAGGTTGAGCAACATTTAGTGGAAGATATTTGTTCACAACATAATACAAAACTTGACGAAATCAGTCACTGAACAAAAGATTTAAATTTTAGTTTTATAAAGGTGTTAGTATGAATCAATATAAACTTTAGCAAAAATGGACCGCTTGGTCCAACTGTTGCATATTAAAAAAAAAAAAACAATTTCTTTTGAAGTGTCAGTTTGAACAATATGTCAATAAAGACTGATGTTAGAAGAAATAATGATGATTTCTCCAGTGGTCCAACTGTTTTTGCATTTTTCTATTCATAGGTATCTAACCACGACTAATGAGTAGGAGAAAAAATTCGCTTTGTTCCTATCAGTTAGTTTTAATCTAACCAATTTTTTTTTTTTTTCATTTGGGTCAAGTAACTACTTGAAACTTCAAATTGTGCAGTATGATCATTAACACACTAAAAATAATAAACAAAAATGAATTCTTATTTATGCATGGTAATTCAATAAGATCATAACTTTTGTAATCTTTGAAAACATTTATGATGAGATAAAACTCGGTTCTACTATGTATGCGTTTTATATAGACTGAAAGGAAAAAAAAAACAGAAATTAAAGGGTTAATAAATACGCATTTAACGGATACCCAACAAAAGAACTAAAGTAAGTACGTAGTGGGATTCCTTTTGATTAATACATGTAAATTTTCAATATTGAGAGGGATTTAAAGACAAGAAACGTAGAAAGAAGAGGAGTGAGAGAGATATGGGAAGAGGAAAAGTTGAAGTGAAGAGAATTGAGAACAAGACCAGTAGACAAGTAACCTTCTCTAAACGAAAAAATGGTTTACTCAAGAAAGCCTACGAACTCTCTGTTCTATGTGATGCAGAGGTTGCTCTCATAATCTTCTCCAACAGTGGCAAGCTCTACGAGTTCAGCAATGTCGGGTACGTATATATATGTACCCATTAGTTCAAGATATTTATCTAGGTTTTCTTAAAAATGAAAATTTTTATATTAATAAAAACGTAGTGGGTTTTAATGGGTAAAATTAAGACCAGCTTATAGGTTTGATTTAAAATTTGTGTGTGTGTTCTTAAGATCAAGAAACCAAAGTTCTGTCTAGTGGGTATCTTAAAAGTTTGTGTCTTTTTAATTTTTGATCCTAACTGATTAAGATTCAGCATCGATCTATCTCGGATCCATCACACAGGTGGGTCAGCTTTAGCTTTTAGTAAATCTTTCTAAAGAAAAATTTCATTGTTTGATTATGGGTTTTAATTAATGGTTATCACCAGCTTTGATCTGTGTCTGTTCTTAAGATTCAACAATTAAACCCCCATATATACGTTTTGCCTCCTAAAAAAATGGTGTCCTTTAATTAGACAAAGTAATTAGGGGTTCATCATGGATAGATCTCGTTGATCCATCATGGATATATATATATAAACTCTTGACTGCATTTGGTTTCCAGCGATTTTGCCTAAGACATTAAATGACGGATCCACTAGGTTTTGTGTAATTAGGGTTTCCTTAAGACATGCGTATAAGAGAGAGCTAAGGTTTTCTTTCTTTTGTTTTGAATATATAAGCAAATAAAGCTTACAAATTAATTATCTCTTGTGGTATAATTTGTAGAATTGGAAGAACCATTGAAAGGTACTATCGCTGTAAAAACAATTTTCTGGACAATGATAAGCTTGAAGAGTCTACACAGGTCAAGCTTTTTGTCTTCCTAATTCTATACATGGTCAAATTAATATTAAAGATATAAAATAAACAAAACATGACGAGAAGCAAAGATAAAACCTAATTAATCTTCTGTTTCTGGTGCAGAACTGGCGTCAAGAGATGACAAAGCTCAAATCCAAATACGAATCTCTTCTTCACACTCATAGGTTTAATTAATCATAGTCCTCGTGATCCATTATTTCCTCTAATTGTACATCTCCTAATTTCTGCAACTAATAATCATTTTAAATCGTTGAATACAAAGACATTTGGATGGGGAAGATCTTGGAGGGATGAGTGTAAAGGAATTACAGACGCTCGAGAGACAGCTTGAAGGAGCTCTTTCGGCGACCCGAAAACGCAAGGCACGCCATAGTTCATACATACATAGACCAAATTTTGTTTTGTTCGCATCGTTTGGATTTAAATAAAATACAGATTTAAATGCATATGTATGTATATGTAGACGCACGTTATGGTGGAACAAATGGAAGAGTTTCGGAGAAAGGCAAGTGCTCGAAATGATGTTCTAGGAACTCTATATATATATATATGCAAATATTAATGCTCATGCTTGTGTATATTATTCGTCTTTTGGAATGACAGGAGAGGGAACTTGGAGATGTAAACAAGAAGCTAAAGGTTAAGTTTTTCATGTATCAAATTTTTCTTAATATAGTTACTATTATTTTGTGTAAGTTAATTATAGATGTGTTGTCTACCCCTAAATCTTATAAAAATGGATAATCTTCACAATCAGCATGAGACAGAAGATCATGGTTTCAAAGGCTTTCAAGACCTATTGTCAAACTCGGTGGTCACGGCCGGTTCCACTGATTTTTCATTGCAACCATCTCATCCAAATTATCTTTCGGATTGCGACGTTGGATATTTCTTACATATTGGGTACGTAATAAACATTGTTTTTTCTTCTCTAACGATGAAATATAAAGTCATGGTCCATGATTCAATTTGATTATGAAATATAAATATATATATATAAATATATATATATAAATATATATATATATTATATAATATATTTATTATATATACCACAACGGCGCGAGCTCAAACATAGGAGAGAACCAATCGCGCAAAGAATAGTTATATAAATATATGTTATTTGTAGGTTTCAACAACACTATGAGCAAGGTGGAGGATCTAATTCGGTGTCGAAGAGTAATGCAAGTCGTGATTGTGAGACTAGCTTTGTCCAATGATGGGTTCGTTTACTTGGTTTTGACTATATAAGGTCACGATCGTTTAGGTCATATAGACTATAAGGTCATACTTGTTTTTTTCAATTATTTGTTAGAATTATTGTTGCTTGGAGGTTATATATGCGATAAGTACTTACCACTTACATTATATCTTAATGATTTTGCGATCAGTGGATTTTTTTTTTGTTAACCGTGTTTCAGTCCTAAAGAACAAATTAAAAAGAACTCATGTCGTACGTTTCATATTCTTAAAAGTATAATGTGTATTATTACTTAAAGATTTCAACCGAATTTAACTTTCTATTAGTAGAATTGAAACTCGTATCAAAAATTGAGAAGTAGCTGGGAAGAAAGAAAATACTTTTTTACTTGAGAGTCTTGAGTGCGTTTACGATTTTCCGTATTGTTCCTACGTTTTGATTTGACTTGAGAGTAGGAAAATATGAACGTTGTGAAACGGTAACTTTTAATAGTATATAATATTTGAATAATACAAAAGATTAATTGGAAGAAAAGAATGAATTAAATATATATTTTTCTGTGACTCGAGAGTAGGAAAATATTAACGTTGTGAAACGGTAACATTTTTTGACCGTTTGAATTAATATTTTTAATGAAAGAAATTAGGATAATGGACTCTATAAATACTAACCTTCGGATAGAATCAGAATCCTATTCGGTTTTTTTACTTACAAATGATAAATACACTCATTTTATTCTCTTTGTTCTGTACTTCTGTTCTTCCACTTCACTTAACGTGTATCTCTATATCTTAGCATCCGAGTGAGAAACAAACATAGATGCATCAAGTTACAGGTAAAATATTATAGTTTACCATTAACAGAAGCAAACATAGATGCGTCAACTTGTTCTGTGTTTTTTTTTTAGATTACGATTAACAGATTCTTGTTAGTGTCTATTGATTGCCCTGTACGTCGTCATCTTTCAAACATTATTTATGGAGTTCAACAAACATTTCAAATGCTATATTTTAAATCCATTTTATTTATCTTGTTGTCTTGACTCTAATGATGAGTCTATTAAACTGATTTTTAATTATATAGACACGTCTTTAGTAAACTGATTTATAGTTAAACATGTGTGTCTTTCGTTATATATCATGCTACATTAACTTCATTTAATGATGTGAGATTAATTATGTGTGGTGTTGTGAGTTGTATATACACATATGTTCTGTCTAAGAAAATACAGAATGGAGTTTTTAACAAAAAAGAAAAAAGAAAACATAGAATGGAGTTATAATTTTGTGCATGTACTGATATAGACTGATTTTGTGCATACACATATATTTCTTTTTTTTTTTTGGTCACCTATATATGTGCACACATATTTCTATAAACTGATTTATAGAAATAATGTTTTTCTTTGGAATTTTAAGTAACGTACTTAATGCATGTACCAAAAGTGTTGCCCAGCGGAAAAAACAATTGTAATGAAGTTTGATTTTGATTTTGCAGAGGGGGCAAGTTCCTGTGTGTGTCCGAGGGTCTTCCCATCTTCTACTTGGCCCCAGACCTTTGACGTTAAATTAATCCAGCTGTGTGTGTATATGTATGAAATAGACGTATTTTTTTATGAAGATGTATGTATAGGGTGCGAATGTGTCACATGTGCCAATGCCACATGCATAATAGAATAGGATGTGAATGTGTGTGTGTACTGCATAGATTGTGTGCGAGTGAGCGTGGGAGCAGCGAAAGATACCAAACAATTGCTAGATGAAATCACACAAAAATAACTAACGCGGACAAGACCAAACAATTACTAGGCGAAACATATAAAGACGCCTAGCGAAAAACTCAACAGATCGCTAGGCTAAACACACAATAGAAAATGCATGTGTGTTCGGGTATTCGCTTCGATTTTGGGTAGATATTAGGGTAGATCCAGTTCGAAATATAGATGGGGTGTATTTTTATAATCAAAAATTATTAAAAATCTAAAAAATTCATACTAAAATTTCGGTTAGAAGTACTGGAAAAATATCATTGAATTTAAATAATATGAATCTAAATTTAGGTTGGGCAACACAAATATCTTGGGCAACACAAATATAACCCTTTAAAAACACACACAAAAATCAATACGATATATTGCAAAAATAAAACAAGCAGTGAAAAAATTTAGTGCATGCCAAACATATAAGCTTCTTTATATATATATTTTTTGATATAAATGTAAATTTCATCAATCAAAAGGAACGTTTGTATACAAAAGCTTGACGCATATATTAGTTTCTAAGACCCAAAAAAAGAATTAAAAAGTCTAGTAGAAACTGAAGGTGTTGGTGAATATGTTGATTCTTACTCAAACTTGAACCATTGCTGGAGCAGATATTTGAAAGCTTTGTGTTGTCTTCTTGCTAGAATAGTGTCTCGGACACACCTATCAATTTGTTTACAAATCACTTCAGAAGGGTAGGCAACACCGTTATGCAGCCTATTGTTCCTTTCTTTCCAGATTAAGTACACTGTGGTTTGGCACACCATTCTTCTAAGAGTATTGGAGATTTCCTGAGAAGGAGAGCACAACCAAGTGATCATTGTGTCCCAACTGTGCAAAAATACTTGAGGCTAGTCGAGTCTCCGCATTACTTCCCTCTAAACCTCTTTCGTGAAGCCACAATGAAGTAGAAGGTGGTCCTTAGTCTCAAGCTGCCCATTACAGAAAACACAAATAGATTGTTGAGATGCGTTCCAAGCTACTAACCTTGCCCGCACTGGTAAACGATTCAAATTTGCAACCCAAAACGTGAAAGCAATCTTAGGAATGTTCCCTTTGTACCACACTGCCTTGTTCCATCTCTTCATGTGGCTTGAATTCCTAAGAACATTCCAAGTACAAGAAGCATTAAAAGAAGAAAGCTCTTTGCCATCAATAACCCACTTATAACTGTCCTCCCCTCTGTTCTCATCCAGAGGTATAGTCTGAATCAACAAATGTCTCAGCTCTAGGAGTTTCTTGTTCCTAGCTCTAGCAGAAGGAAGGATCCAACCTGAGGAGGTACAAGCTTTTTCACCTTTGTATTTTCCCGGATGCCAAATCTAATAGGACTATAAGCTCCCACCATAGTCCTTAGAGGCCCTGCTGCTGTCCAGTTATCAAACCACAACATAAGCTTCTTTAAATTGCCAAAGACACTCACCACAACAAAAATATCAAGGTTTCGGATGGGTTGTCATCTAAATCGTTTTAGACATCATAAAAGAATATAAATAATTCTTTAATATTGGAGATGAATAATATTCAAGATTAACATGAATGAAGACACGTGAATGAATCTCGTTCGTCGAGTAAAAATCAAACGGTTGTGATTCTGTGTCATCGTCGAAAAACCCAAGCGATTAGGTATTTTTTAAAAGTTAATGCTGTACTGCACATAGGCCCAACTTTAAGAGCCCATGATTAAGACTGAGAAACGACGTCGTATGTTAGTTGGCTATTTACATTCCGGTCAGCTCTTGTTTCATCAGATCAATTGGTAGTGAATGAGATTCCTATTGGTATTAACATGATTTATGTGCTTCTTGATCCTGCAGGGGAGGTTTAGAATTGCTCTGTGACTCCGTAAAGATTCATAGAGTTAACATCAACTTCCCCAATGAATCATATATCGTAAGCTTGTCTCTCTTTTGATGATTTTAAATACCAAAGAGTTTTTGTAGTCATGAAAAGCTGCTGCTCACTGGTGTTTTTCTACCCCTGTTTCATACATTATAGTTGACAATGAAGGATTTGCTTTCATTGGTTCGTACCAATTTGATAAAGGAAAGACCTGAAATGTTCATGAAAGGCGATACTGTGTAACGCTTTTTTTTCTCTTCTTTCCTAGGGTTCAAGCAAGAACCCTGATTTATAGTGTTTTAACAATGGTGTTTGGGATATATAAATGCAGAAGGCCTGGAGTTCTTGTGCTTGTTAACGACTTCGACTGGGAGCTCAGCGGCCAGCTCGATACAACATTAGAAGACAAAGATGTTATAGTTAAAGTTGCAGAGCCAACTGTGCTCTTTTCCAACAATTCTGATGAACATTTCACAAAGCTTTGTAATCTCTGGCTCATTGTTATTTCTGAGTTATATTTGCAATTGAGGAATATGTTGTTTATGAATCTTAGTGATTAGAATCAGAATCACCACATATGATTGCTTTTAACGCAGTGTGCCTTTTAGATGTAATGTACCTTTGAAAATATCTCTACATACAATTCTTATCACACAAAATACTCTTTATTTTCTACAGTGTCTTTTTGAAAAAAAAAATGGTGCCTCCTTTTTTATTTATATGAATTAAAATTAAAGTTGACAAAAAAAAAATTAAAAAGATAATGTAAGCCTCTAGTTCTTTCAGAAGGTCTGGAACAGGTTAACTTGTCGTGTTTATATATAAAGGCATTAAGTAGTAACCCTAGAAATCCCTCTAGCCTATTGTTGCCCTTACTGCTATCGTTCGCCGTCGTCTCTTGAGTTTCTTGCGAAGATGGTTAGTTCTCACACTTGATTCACTCCATTTACATCTCCTGATTTGATTTTGTTATACATATATTGAATCCTGTTTGTGAATTTTTGAGTCACACAAGAGTTTATGTTTCTCTCCGTTGTGTAAATTCTCGTTTGATCTGTTCTTCTATAACGTAAGGTTGTATCTTGGTTTACGAATGTCGAATTAGCTGATAAGAAGTGTGCTTTTGTCATTTAGATTGATTTGATGTTAATTTCGTTTGCTGGGATCTTTGATATGGAACAGGTTCTTCAAAACGATATCGATCTGCTTAACCCACCTGCTGAGCTTGAGAAGAGGAAGCACAAGCTCAAGCGTCTTGTTCAGTCTCCCAATTCCTTTTTCATGGTAATTAAAGTTTGAAACCTTTCTCATTCTTTTGTACCCTTCAGAAACCAAATCTCTATGATTAGACTTGTAAGTTTAGAGTTTGTGAATTTGAATTTTCTCATAATCCCTTGGTTTGAGGCTGTATCCACTCCTTTCGGAGTCTGATTATTGTTTTTGTTTTCCAACCATCTGTCATGTGACAACTTTTTGAGCTTAAAAACCAAATACCTATGTTTAGAATTGTAGTTTGGTGTTTGTTTTTGCACTCTGATTGTAGTTGTTGTTGATAAACATTTGGCAATGTGCTAAATATTTCGAACCCCTTTGCTGCTTTAGATTTCCTCGAATTTGTGTTGTTTAATTCATTCTCAATCTGATTCTCATTTACATGTCTGAAGTTTCTTTACTCTTAATGGCCTCTGATTGTTCTTTCTTTTGTTGTTTACCTTAATGTAGGATGTGAAGTGCCAAGGCTGCTTCAACATGTAAGCTGTGGAAACAATTTTTTAAGCCTATTCCTTTTGACATTACATAGATAAAGAAAACACAAACTTATCAGATCTGTTTATTGGTATTGATTGCAGTACTACCGTCTTCAGTCACTCGCAGACAGTTGTGGTATGCGGAAACTGCCAGACAATTCTGTGCCAGCCTACAGGAGGAAAGGCGAGGCTCACCGAAGGATGCTCTTTCAGGAGGAAGGTTGATTGATAGGAAAGCAATCATCAAATCAAAGCTGGTTTCTTCGTTTTTTGTTGTTGTTATGAATGCTTGTTGGTGTTTGGCTACTTTTAGTTACTATTGAAGTCTGGATTTTATAAAAAGTTTTGGATTTTAAGTTAATTATTTAAAGAATTAAAACGTATACGTTTTTGCATTCTGCAATCTGCATTCTGCAATCTGCATTCTAGAGAACCTAAGGGCTCACAAAGCCGAGGCTGGCAAAAGTAATGTGAACCTAAGCATACATTAATTGTTTGAAGTTGCATAGTAGTTCCCTTGCGTATTTTGTTTACGGTATACGATCATAGCATCTCAAGATATAAAAAGAATCTAAAGATAATTTGGAGAAAGGGATAAAAATGAGGTGAGAAAGTGTAAAAAAAAATTTAGTGTTGACAGTGGGATTTGAACCCACGCCCTTTCGGACCAGAACCTTAATCTGGCGCCTTAGACCAACTCGGCCATATCAACCTTTTGCCGATGATCTCAGAGTTTACAAAGTCAACAAGTTCAACATTCTCGTAGCTCAGCCAGAAAATGGTGTAAAAAGATGTCACAACTGCAGAAGGCCTTTGGAGGAGATGATCACTGAAGAATGGTTTTGGGAAAGCCTATCAGCTGGAGGAGACCCTATCACCAAAACCCTAGATGCAGACCCTAATAACTAACTAGTAGGTTCTCAGTTTTTCGAAATGTTTAAATCGTTTGTGAATCCTCTCAATTACATTACCACATCAGCTTTGTACAACCAGATCATCGATTTAAACATGTATCAGTGATCTTTCTTCGTATAAACCACCTAAGATCCATACTGTAATACATCAAATCTGATATTTTTCAAGATTTAAACTATTAAGTTGTACATTAGAAAAACACCCACTAAAAGAAAGCCTATAAGCAGCTTCCCTCATCATCTTGTCCATTTTAAGCTTTGAGCATCCGTAGATAATCATCAATGATCGACATTGCAGTTGATCGATAGCCCGAGCCAAACAGGTTATAATGATTCAAGTAATGATAGAGCAAATATAGATCCCTTCTCTTCTCATATCCTGGTTGTTTTGGCATTACCTTGAGGGAGTCAAAGAAACAAAACAACAGCTTTGTAATTTAACAAACAAAGAACCTTCAAACTGGATTTAGTTGATACAGAAACTGAGAGAAGAGGAAGGAGTGTGCGGAACCTCGAAATAGGCTTTGTAGAAAGATTCTCCAAATCCTGCGCACCACGACATTCCAAAATCCGCCTCGTGATGCCCATCTGCAGAGGAATGAGATCAAAACGGTGCTTGAAAATGGTAAATATGTAAAGGATTTAAGAATGAAAGCTTATACAGTAACATGCAGGATCAAGAATGACAGGTTCGCTGTTCTTGTCGTATGCGATATTCCCGCTCCAGAGATCACCATGTAACAAGCACGGTTCTATGACAACATTCTCAAAGAGAGATGCCATGTTCTGTATTAGTCTATGACCTGTCCAGATATTTTCTCAAATGTTACAAAACCAATATCTCCTTGCAAAGTTAATAATGACAGAGAAGAGAAAAAGAAACCTTTCTGATAAATTGCAGAGTCACCATACTGATCCCTAGCTAACTTTAGCTGGTAACCCAATCTCTTCTCACCATAAAATTCAATCCAGTCCGATGACCAAGTATTGATCTGCGGGGTACTAAAATGGGAACATTGCATTGCTACGTTTGTAAGAAGACAGAAACTCAAACAAAGGGAACTAAGATTTGAAAATGGGATTCATTCCACCTGCCAATAGTGTTGTCAACCTCAAATCCGAAGCCTTTCGAAGATTTCCCGGCTTTATGCATCTCAGCGAGCTTCCTTCCTAATGCAGCCTGATGACTAATAACCATGAACCCATGAGATTAAAGTTCTTAACATTGGCTCATAGTTTAGATTCATCACTATCACCTGGTAGCCTCTTGATCCTCCAAAATCTATAAATTCCATGATGATATAAGATCCACCTGTTGGCAATGCCCCAACCTGTAAACAATTTTGAACAATAATCTATGAATAGAGAGATAAGTAAAGACATATATATCTACGCCAAGGAAAAGAAAGTTTTCACTTGCTTTGTGTGGCTTTGGCACACGGATTGTTCTGGTTTCATACATAGCCTCAAGACCAAGAGCCTCTCCCTCAAACATGGCAGGTCCAATACTCCTTAAACCAGTGTTACAAAAAAAAAAAACATTAAAAATGTCTGATTGTGCATATCAAGGAGGTCAAGTGATATGCCGAGAAAATTACTAAAACTATAACAATCTTTTTCACCTGTTAGTTTTAACGAAGAAAGAACCAGCATCAGTGTGATAATGGGTAGCAAGGTTTATACATCCACCACCAACAGAACTAATCTTTTTGATTTGAGTAGCTTTTCCTTCTGTAAGAATCCATTCACGAATTGGATCCTCACTCATTGCAGCCACTACCAAAATCGATGAAACAGGTTAAAATTTCACATTTTGATATTTCCTTAGTGAAATTCAAATAGTAAGAACAACCAATAATCCAAATTCTACAAAACCCATCAAACACAGTGAATGAGTTAACATGATTTGGATCAAAACAGTAACTAAATTATCTATTTCGTAAATTTGCCTCCAAAATAAAACCAACATTGTCCATCCAACACAACACCAACATAAATAAGCTAAAGATAACTTACCAGCAAATTTTCTGGGTTGAGAGAAGCTGCAAAAAATAAGATTTGGTGGAGCAGAGAAGCAAATACTTAGAGACGCCACCACCATATTCTTCTTCTTCTTCTCCTTCTCTGGCTTTGGTATTCTTCATGTGGCCGTTATTCAATTTCCAGACTAAGCTATTCGAGGAATGTTTGGGACACAATACTATCTTTGTCCTTGTCTTGTATAACTTCATAACCAGCTTTTAAAAAAAAAAAACAATAGTAAGGCTTCTTAAGGAGGCCTGGCCCATTAATTTATAAACGGTGCGTTTTGATTGACTTTTTCTCCTTCCTCGATACGTGTGCCACGTGTGTATCGCACGCGCGTATAGATGATGTTATATCGACGGTTAGATATGAAACGCTTAGGAGATTAGATCGTTTTGATCGAAACGATGCGTTTTGTTTGTAAATATATAGTACTATAGAAAGAAATAAAAGGAGAGATGACCAAACACGCCTTTATCATAGTTTCTATCTCCGGTGACGCAAAAAGAGGAAGAAATTGACATTTATAAGTAAGTAACAACTAAGAACAGCTTTACGTTGTTCCAAAAACTAAAAGGCACTGAATCTCGGATCCACTTTCTTAAAAGTTTGATATTCTTCTGGGTTTCTGTCTTTGAAGGCTGAATTGCTCTCATTTGTATAATCAACCTCTCATCTCGGTAAATGGATTCCCAATTTCTGTAATATTTTTATATTCATGCCTTTAGTTTTTTGACGTTCTTTTCAGTTTGTAACTTGCTAATTGCACTGTTTTGTTGTTTAGTCTTTGTGGTTGCTGATGAAGTTAATTTTCTGGCTAGAATTTGATAAAGCTTACATTTTTTCCTATGTTTCTCATTATTCAAAAGTGGCCTGGGAAATTTTAATTAAAAGGGTGATTTTTTTTTGCAATAGCTCTAACGTTTTATTGGGTTTAATTTAGAAGGGAGCAAGAAACGATAATATACTAGTCTCACTTATGGACTCTGTGTCTTGATTTTGTGTCATAGTTTAGTTTGAGCTCATGTAAAAGTGTTCTGTGTTGTTGGTTTTTGACAGAGAAAGCATGACTACATTAGATTTGTCCAGAGCTGAGCTTGCTCTTATAGTCCTCTATTTGAACAAAGCTGAGGCTAGAGATAAGATATGCAGAGCTATACAGTATGGTTCCAAATTCTTGAGTGGTGGGCAACCTGGTACTGCTCAAACTGTTGACAAAAACACCAGCTTGGCTAGAAAAGTTTTCCGTCTTTTCAAGGTCAAGCCCCCGATTGTTTCGATTTCTATCTTTGTCTTTTAGATTTGGATTTGGCTTCGTTGTTGTTGCCTTATTATATTGGATTGAACTGTTTCTTTTTATTTCTGATTAGAAAGTGGTTTCAAATGTGCAGTTTGTCAATGATTTTCACGGTCTTATCAGTCCTGTGCCTAAAGGGACTCCGCTTCCTCTTGTCTTACTTGGGAAGGTGCCAAAGATATGTTGAATTTTTACAACATTTGTTCATATCTTGATTTGAATTCGTCTTGAACTTTTGTTTTTGTTTGTTGGTTGACCGTTTCAGTCCAAGAATGCGCTGTTGTCGACCTTCTTGTTTCTTGATCAAATCGTCTGGCTTGGTAGATCAGGCATATATAAGGTGAGATCAGTTTAAGGCAACAATCCATTTTGGTCTTGAAGTTTTTGATGTTTCATTTACTCCGCTAAGTGTTACTAAATATTCTTGTTTTTAAACGCATCACAGAACAAAGAACGAACTGAATTGCTTGGACGTATATCACTTTTCTGCTGGCTGGGATCATCCGTTTGTACATCTGCAGTCGAGGTTTTTTTAATCTCCTCTTTCTCAACTTTTTGATTTGCCGACGTATAAACATAAATACGATCTTGATCTACTCATGTGTATCAGATCGGTGAGCTTGGAAGGCTCTCTTCATCGATGAAGAAGATGGAAAAGGAACTCAAAGATGATGAAAAGCATCATGTAAAAACTCTCCTCTGTAAACCCTCTCTTCTATCTTTACAAAAACTCATTCCCTTTGTAAAAACCGCAGGATGAGCTTTATCGTGCTAAGCTTCAGAAATCAAACGAGAGAACGCTAGCTTTGATTAAGTCAAGCATGGACATCATTGTAGCCGTTGGTCTGCTACAATTAGCTCCAAAGACGGTTACCCCTCGTGTCACTGGCGCTTTCGGGTTTACCACCTCGCTTATTTCTTGTTACCAGGTAAACTCTCTCTTCCTTTCCACAAACCCGATTCCATGTTCATATCTTTCATCCGATTTTGATAAAATTCTCCATTTTTTCTTCTGTAACCACACAGTTACTTCCATCGCGCCCCAAGTTCAAGACACCTTGAATCAAGAAGAAGCTCGTTTTCTAGGCCTTCAGAATAATTGTTTCATATTCATTTGTAAACCTGCTGTGTTCTGGTAATTTCAGGAGTCTCTGTTGCTCTTTTGAATGAATTGCTGCTCTTATACTCCTTTGCAAGAATAATGATAACTCAAAAAATAAGATTGAATATGATACTTCTTCAAGATTCTTGATTAGAAATTTGTGTTTGTTTCTCATGTTGAAAAAGACTCTGTTTTCTACATAGTAGAAATAGAAATGGATGCATTCTATATGTTCAACAAAGCAACTTCTGCAAAACAAGTGTAGTCCCTAAAATGGAGAAAAAATTTGTATTTACAATCACGACCGCCTTGTAACTACAGACAACACTAGAGACAACCCAGCCATGTGTACACAAGTTCCAGATCTGAGACTGAGAATGCACTCCCAGATCAAGAAATAGCCAGTATAGTGAAATATGTCACTGAAAAAGATTCTCTCACCCTTTACAACAATCTCACTCTATATTTACTTAAAAAAATCTGATCCAATGACTTCTTTTACACATTCTTTAGGTAATATAAGAACAGAGTCTATGCATAGCCCACCTTTCGTGTGAGTGCAATCGATTTGAGTCATCGAGAATTTGATTCCTGTTGATATATCTGGGTTTGCCACTTTAAAATCTCCGACGTGATAGTGACTCCAGTTTCCAGGGTTGTTTTTCAGATACCACAGTGAAACAGCTTGTTGGTTGTCTGAAGTCGCGAGCTGGAACCTCACGGGTTTTATGTCCCATCCATGAATGTGTTCGGAGTTGCAGATTCTCCTTCCAAGCCTCTTTGATGTTTTACCGAGCTGGATACGGAAGAAGAGACTGTATGTTCCAGATGGAAACTGGATCTCAAACTCTCCTCCTACTTCAAACCACCATATCTGTTGAACATAAGCAACTGACTGGAACCTGCATATACATATTGGAAGAGATTACTCATCGATCACACGTAATCCGAGATCATTGCAACATAAAGCTTTTTTTTTTGTTTTACCCAACGGATATAAAAAAGACTGATGTAATCTAAAACTAACAAGATGGCCAACAATACCAGGGTCAAATCACAAGAAGATGGTCAAACTGAGGAAATTTTAAACAAAGTACACCTTTGATTGTAAAGGTTGAATTACCTGGATTCCTCTGTTGGGATATGACTCCAGTATCTCCGATCATCAATTCCAGTAATCCTTAGTGCCTTTGAAGAAATCGATAAACAAAGACGACCCGTGTTCTTATCTATCCACAATTCCTGCTCAAACATATAAAAGTTTGAAAGTAAGAAAATTTTATTCTTTGAAGATTTAAAGAGAGAAAGATATGCAACGGGAACAAAATTTCAAACCTTTGTGCCTCCGTCGAAGAGATTAGGCCGGCTAAGCTTGGCATAAAGATCTTTCTTTATTAATTTCCTCAGAGTAATTTCATCAAACACCTTCTGTGCAATAGCCCGATAATTCGAAGGCAACTTTGAATCCCATATGAAATCAGCTGACGAAGCGCGACGGAACATCCTGTTGAGACGAGCAAGCCTGCAAATCTCCGGTGGATCAAGCCGTGTCATAATCAACGCTACACAATTCTCCGGTACATCCACAAATCTTGGTTTCCTCGAGTAAGCGTCACCGTTCCGGTCAAACTCCGGCAACCCTCCTGAGATATTCGCGCCCATAATCACACCAAACAAACGAATACCCTTAAATTTGCATGGCCGCGGAGAACCGCGAAAAGGTTGAAATGACAGAGATTTAACCAATCGATCGAAAGAGACTCAAAGAAAAAAAAAAAAAAAAAAAGAAGCTTTCTTTTATTTTCTTCTACGGTTTTGAACATAAGGAGATACACAGAATACGAAAGCAACTTTATATAGAAGATAATATTTTGACAGTATGGTTTTATGGAAATATTCAAAGGTCAATTCTCCTGAGCCTAACAATTATATAATCCTGCAGTGTACTATACGTATCTACTACATCTGAAGATATGTATCTTCGTGGTCCGGTTTAGGTCGATCGGGTCGGGTCGGGTTCAGATAAAGTGATTCTAAGTTGGCCACTTGGCCTAATAGTTTTGGCTAAACGTGCATTACACGCGTTATAGTCAAAATACGTGTGAGGGTTAGGGGATTTTAACCAAAACACCTGGCCGAGTGTTCTTGTCTGAGGTGGCTTTAGATGGCTATAAACTTATAACTTAATAGTAGTAACTATATACAGTTTCAATTGGATATGATTAACAACAATAATCTTATCTGGTAATCTTATTTATATACATGTCGAGTCGAGCCCACTTAATCCATTTTTGACGTTTATTTTAATAAAAGAAGAAAGTTATGTATATGGTGTGTTTGGCTGCGGTGATTAAGAGCATCTTATAACTGTCGAACTCGAATGAATATAATTGAATTTATAAATATAGTTAGTGGATTACAAATGTTGTCCAGAAAGAATTAAAGAAATTTCGGTTTCCAAAAATGAATTATTTCGCTAGTCGGTAATTAAACAAAAATAAAATTATTAGATACCACATGCAATGCAACTTTTGTATGAACTTTTCCGTTATTGCATTAAGTAACCGATTAATAATATGGCCACAGCAAGCATAAAAAATACTTTTTATATAGATGTATAATGTATGGTAAGTTTTAAATCCTTTTAACAAAAAAAAAAGTATGGTAAGTTAAGAGATTTGAAAACGAAGAAGCTTTGAAAATTAGACTTAATGAATACAATACATATAAAATATCAGGACTGTTAGATTATAAGAAGTAAAGAACACAATATTGTGATGACATAATGTACTCTTGATCGAATGCTTTCGTATGATAACATTAGTTAGAAGAAAAGTAACAAGAGACGCATCAACTAGATCTATTTTGTGTCTCTGTTATGACCTAAGTTAGCCAATTAACAAAAGCAAATTGCCTTAAATAATCACCATTCATATATTAGATGATATTTTTTCATAATGTGGCCACTTCGTAATGCAATTATTTACGAATAAAATAAGTAAATCAGGTCGGTCTTGTGGTCGGGACACTTTATCCACTTGGCTTACGTATCAACCAATCAGTACACAGTTTAGAACTTCCCACAGTTTAGGCTTACGTGGATCCAAGTCATAGGCTCGTGTTAACACGTCAACCAGTTTTCTCGTCCCAGTCTCCAGATATTGTTATGATTTTGATAAATAGATTATATCAACAAACACAAGAGATAGTGTTGATCTTCTGTAATAGTTCAAAGCTATGCCCAAAAAATAAAAAAAATTACAACTATACGCGTTTATAAATTTTAAACTCTTTTGTAGTATTTTTTTAATGTAAACATAAATGATTCCGTAACGTTGTTTTTTTTTGTTAGATTTTTTTTGAGTGTGGTTATAAAAAAATATTGGTCTTACAACGACTAAAGGTGGAGGAGACAGTAATCTATTGGAAGCCACATAATTTTAACAATATATTAATATACGATAATAGTATAATACCAATAATGGTACTTTGAAAATTGATCCAAAATAGATAAGAAAGATTTCGTCTTGTGTGTGTTAAGAAAATTTGTTTGTTGAGTCTATATTTTATCGTCATGATTTATGGTATTAGAATTTATACATGACAAAGACAGCTACGAGTACGACGTTATATCTGAAAATGGGATAGTGAAAGCCACTTACATATCTATAATTTGCTTCTACCCTTAACTGAGCATTTTACTTCCAATCAATCAGTTTTTATTTTATTTAATTTGTTAACTTAACCGCTGATGTTAGCATGTTTAAAATATACTTACAAGTGTATATGAAAGTCTGACGCATAATTTTTGTTAATATAACATTCTATAAAGTTAAACCACCAAATCATTGACAGGAAATCTATTGTTTATGGGACGATTAAACAAATGACTTTTGTACAATATTTAAATTTGAAAGCTCACAATGAAAAACAAATTGATGCAGTGAATCCAGAGACTAAATTCGAGAGAAGTTAAGAAAAAAAAAAAAAAGGAAGTAAAAAGAAGTGGCACAGAGTAATACGATGTCATGATCACAAATCTTCCTTAAACCCAATGTTTACTTACTGTTGTTTCGCACCATCGTTCTCTTGAACGGTATTCACAGGTGTGGAGGAGCCACTACTGCGTTTGCTAGACTGACCTGTGATTGTTCTACCCATAAATCTCCCTGCTTTGCTCAATCCGCTGCCGACAGCTCCAAAGCCACTACCAACCATACCAACACCTGAGCTCACTCCGGTCCCAACCAACCCGACTCCTGCACCAATCCCAGTCCCAACCATTCCTACACCAGCACCTAGCCCACTTCCCACCATCCCAACTGCATCCATTGTACTACCTATCACACCTGCTTCCTTCAGTCTCTTCCTTTCCTCCAAGATCTTCTTCTCTTCCTCTAATGCAGCCATTTGCTCCTCTTTGTTGAACTCATGATAATGTACCTTCAATTTCAAGTCAATTTAGGAACCGGCGAAAAGTAAAAGATTTGCAGTTTATTCAAGGGAAGATCTATACCTTAAGAGTTATACTTCCTCGATCTTTCTTATCCTTTACTTTCAAAGAATCAAGTGAAGACAACAGATTTAGCTCCATTTCTTTTGTAACTCCGTTTTCCAAACTGCTTAAGGGAAGTTTCACAAGTCCTAGACGCTCATCTTGACCTACATCTTTATCAAATACCTGCCAAAAGTTTTAATAGAACAAAGAGAATAGTTCATTGTTTGCAATGGCAAAGTTGAACAAGTATAAAGCATGAATGTTTCAGATTCCAGACCTCTACAGTGAGCGACTGGGTTTCTTTGTCCTCTGCAATCAATTCAAATGTTTGATCCCAAACAGGATTCAGATTGTTATC
The DNA here is from genome assembly GCA_004349715.1 of Crucihimalaya himalaica. Taxonomy (NCBI): domain Eukaryota; kingdom Viridiplantae; phylum Streptophyta; class Magnoliopsida; order Brassicales; family Brassicaceae; genus Crucihimalaya; species Crucihimalaya himalaica. Next base: position 3,412,155 of record SMJT01000008.1, on the reverse strand, counting down.
AATTGTCTTTGTTTTATACTTGAATACAGGACGAATGTGGATGGTAGCATAAGGGTCAGATTTTCCAATCAATTCCTTATTCTTCAAGTTAGTTGCTTTCACAACTGTTACTATAAGCTTTCCCTGTGGCTTAAGCTCCAAATCACTGGGAAAGAGGAAAAAAGAGAATCGTCAAAAACTATTAGTGCTTACTCAAAAAGTATCATGACCTCCGGATGTAAATCTTATGGCTATATCAGAAGAGGAGAAAAGACAAAAGATTGGCAATGGCAGGCAAAATATTTTTTGAGTGAAGAAACTCAAAATGAAAAAAAAGCAGAACACATGAGACTACCTTAAATCAACAGGAATACCACCAATGGGGACAACAATTCTATGAGGCCACTGAAGCATGTCTTTGACGATAGTATCAACAGTATCCTAACAGAGGGAGAAGCAAAAAGCTGTGCATAAGACCAAATGGGAACAAACAAAACATCTTGAAGCTGTTTGACCTACCAAGAGAGATACTTACATCAATCATATCAGATAGTCCAGGAATTGCTGTTAAGCTTCCACCGACAGCCTTCAGAGTGTAATCAATTCTCGGTTTTGGCTGGTTGAGATCATTTAAAAAGTTGGTCATTGTAAGACAGGAGAGATGATATAAGAAAAATGCATATTATTCTGATCTTTTCAGGAAAAAGTGTACCTCGGCAAGTAGAGCAACAACAACGGCAGATATACAAGGAATCTCATCCGCAAGTTGAAAGATAACTCGTGCAACTGTGAAAACTTGAAGATCCTTCAACTGTTTCATCCAGAAACAAGTGTTTGTAGAGATAATCAATCTCTACTGGGCACAAACGACAACCCAAACGACAAATACTAATATCTCTCTAGTAACCTGAATGGGTATAGAAGCAACAAGTGCTGTAACACCTAAAACAATATTTGGATCACCACCCCATCGAAGATCAACGTCCATTGTGACTTGACCTTCCTTGAAACTTTGAACACGAATACCTGCAACAATGATTAAATAGGCATGTACTCAGGCTTACAGCAAAACTAACATATGAGACAAATGCATGATGTTCTTTTAAGCATGCGGATTGATTAGCATTTGCAAAGCAACTCATCCAAAATAAATAGTAGGAAAATGCAAGGTTGAACAATGGAAGAGAAAAAAATAGCCATCACAAAAACGATATTGTCTACTGTACTTTACCTTCAATCTTTGGTGCTACGTTACCCAACGTCAATTTGCTGAACTTCAGGGAAGTAATTCCTGGTGGTCTGTAATCTTCAAGCAGAGGTTCAACAGAATCTCTTATTACCATAGTTGCTGCCTGGAGATTAGTCAACAGAACAACGAAAATTACACTCTTTGATTGCCAAGCTGCATTGTGGCAAGTGTTTTCCATTCCAACAAATTGGACTCTTACGTGTCAACAAACACTGGATTTGTGTACCAGCTAAAAAAAACAAAAAAAACAGTCTACGAGTCCATTCTAGAAAAGCTAAATCTCACTCTTCTTCAATAATTTCGAACCTCGTAGTACAGCTTGACAGTATAACAACTCTCCTCTTCCTAGGATATCTTCAGTTACCATTATTCAGGGTAAATATGCTAATGATTTAATGGCCAACATCAAACCATATGCACGGGAAAAGAAAACACCTAATATTACAATAAAAGAAGATTAAAATCTCACCTCGGCAATATATGGCCACATCTTGCTTAGTAGTTTATTCAGCCATTTGACCTGAAAAAATAAAGTACAGAAGGTTTGCAGTTTGAGAATGTTGTTATGTTTGCTGAGAAACTGAATGGTTAAACTGTACTAGACTTGTTACAAAACCAGAGGCATACATAATAGGTACGCAAAATCAAGTATTTGATTTCAAGGATAAACGAACCAGAGCTAGATTTTCTCCAGTCGGAGTACAGAGTACTGAGGCAAAAAAATCAAAATTTAAATTCTAACTACTCAATGACTCACAGAAATCATGTCGACCAAGGAGCACCCAAAAATAATGAAAGATGAATATTGTCTAGAAAAAGATAACCAAGAGTAATGATGAGATCATGAGAAGTACCTGTTCAAATGCTGGAAACGATATCCACTGTGGAAAATTATCACCACAAATTTTCTTCAAATCGTCTCTGCTAAGAGAGCCTAGAAGTTTCATATCAACTGCCTGCCAGAAGACGAGACGAGAACTAATCAATTATACAGTATTGCAGACCAAGAAACTCCTCTACTCACGTCAGACGTAGGAAGGATCTGGCTCCTCAAAGTGAGGAAATAAAGCAAGCCACGTCACTTCTCACACAAAGCATGGTTAAACAGCAAAATAGTGAGAGTGGAAACCACCAGCTTGTTTGTTAATTAGAATCAACAGATGAACACTAATTTGGGATTTTGCTAAGCCAATATTGATCATTTACTCATTTCAGCTATCCAACACAATAACGATGATTTTAAAATCCCAGGTTTCGAATCATAAAAATAATCCCGGTGGATTCACATTTAGAACCAAATCACGGATTTCAATCAATTTAAGAATAAGCAAATTGATTTCAATCGAACCTTGGCGATTCGCTTGGACGATCGGTGCGTCATCATACGACTCCAGCCAGCCATTAGAGCTACGCCGAAGATAATCCCGAACAGAATTCCAGAAATCAAACCCATTTTCCTGCAACCAAATCAAAGGTTACCGAATAAGCTCAGACAACCGATCAGTAACTCGGAGAAACCCTAGAAATCGAACCAAAAGCGCAATCGAAACCTTTTCCGCCACACACAAAAATATCAAAGGTCTGAGTTATCGGCGAGAAGCGTCGGCCAGCAGTTTATGTTCACGGGATTGGTCAAGTGGGAGAATCAGAACAAATTAAGAATGCATTGAAGTTTTTGGTAGGCCAGAGAGAGAGTGAGATAATGGGAAGAGGAGGATGCTACGAGGCGAGAGAAACGCTTCTTTTCGAATCAAGATTGTATTTAATTCATCTTCCAAACAACGCACTATTACTAGTCCCTCAATTTTCATATTTTCTCAAATTTGCCCCTTTGTTCTGATTTAAATACTGGTATATGTGCAATCTATTTTTTTGTTGAATAATTTCCATATATGTTCAATATTGACATAAAGAAAAATCATGAGCTGTCTCATTAACTGAATTTTTTGATTATGTTGCTGTTATAAAACATAGCTATGTATATATTAAATTTTCATCTCTTGGACAATAGAATTGAGAATAGCGTATGATTAGAACATCACAAGAACATGTGGTCAAAACTGGAATAAGAGCAGAAATACATGGACCAGATTGAGCAATTAAAGATTCTGCTTCGTTAACGAGGCAACGAACGTTTTGATGATTCGATGATCCACGTGACTTGGTAAAAAAAAAAAAAAAATCTCAGAGTTAAAGACGTGGCTTTACCACAAAATCACATATCCTACACTAAGGCGACGTTGACCGTTGAGTCGTTGACCAATAATGAACTACGTTATAAGTCATTTCAAATTTTATATACGCCAGATTGTGTGGTTAAAATAAAGCTGTTTCAATATTATTGTTCTTCAATTTTCAAATTCAGTGGTAATTAATAATTTATGTTGTACATAATCGATGCAGTTATTGCCAAATTAAAATTTCACATTTATTTTAATTAATAAATATTATTTTGGACCGGTTTTAGTAACAAGTAACAAAACAAATCCTTAATTACATGGTCACACAAAAGACAACAAATTAACCCTTGCCTATGTCGTGTTTATAAAGGAACTGACTTTTTTTTAATAATAGAAAAAGCAAAAACATTTTTTAATATTATTATGATTTATTTTTGGGGTAATTACCAATTTGGTAATTGATAAATGGGTGCGAAATTGCTGAATCAAACATCAGTCCCTGTTCCTCGCGCGCGCCTTTCTCCGATCGTCGCTGCTCCTCTTGCATCGTCGTTCTCCCATTAGATCCTTCTCCTTCCCCGATTTTACAATGCATTTGATTTCTTACGGCGTCGGAAAGAAGCGAATTAAATCTAGATAGGCGAGCTCTGTAATCTTAAATGCTTCCCATTCCTTTTTTTTGTTTCAACCATTATTATCTCTGATCCGTGCGTACATGTTCCCGTTTTCTGATTTCTTATGAGAATGTTTACATTTCCGTGCATTACACGCGACATCGAGTTTATTCGTATGAAATTCTGATATCTTACTAATCTATCCCTGCATGCATATGTCTGGCCCAGAGATCTCATGTTTCATTTCTCTCTAGCTTTCTTGTGCTCGGACGTAAAATTGCCAAAATGGTAGTGTTTGTTTTGTCATGTGTGCTACAATATATACATGCATGGCGTAGTTGTTACTATGAATAGATTCGAGTTGGTATACCTTACGTTTACGTGTGTTCCTAACCTTGGTTCTCATTGTATGGATGTTAAACAGGTGGTGGAAGAGAAAAAATGCTGTGAATGACTGCTCCGGTTGGTTCTCCATAAGTTCATAAAATGGACGAAGATGAAGAAAAGAAGTTCTCCAAAGCCCCTGATGGACACCTCGATGATGCTGATAGACCTAACGTCGTTGAGAATAGAATAGATGCATTTGATTTAGGGAACTCTAGTTTTCTTGCTGATGAACATGCTCTGGTAGGAATGGATGATGCAGATTTACAAGGGAGTAGTTCAGTTGACGCAGTCCTCAATGATGACCATTTTGAACAGGTTTCTCTAGGAGATCAAGATAAGAGTCTGGATTCTTTCTACCCTCAAGAATCTGGATATCCTGTGGTTCTGTCCTCACAGAGGCCTAAGCCAAAGGCTATAATGCCAAACGTTTCTCCAGAGTTATTGCATCTTGTTGATTCAGCCATCATGGGTAAGCCTGAGAGCTTGGACAAACTAAAGAATATTGTTAGCGGTGTTGAGAGTTTTGAGTCTGGAGAGGATTCAGAGACTATTGCTTTTCTTGTCATCGATTCACTTCTTGCGACCATGGGTGGAGTAGAGAGCTTTGAAGAGGATGAAGATAGCAACCCTCCTAGTGTGATGTTAAACTCTCGTGCTGCCATTGTTGCTGGCGTGCTTATTCCTTGCTTACCTTGTTCGGGTGACAGTGTCAACTTTATGTCCCCCAGGACCCGCATGGTGCTAGGATTGCTAGCGATTTTACGCTCTTGCACGAGAAACAGAGCTATGTGTTCGATGGCGGGTTTATTAGGTGTTCTCTTGCGATCAGTAGAGGAGATTATATCCAAGGACGCTACTATGATGTGGAATGCAGCAGTTTTGTTTCACTGTATACAACATTTAGCTGGGCACTCCCTTAGTGTTGACGATTTGTATAGATGGCTTCATGTTATTAAAAACTCTCTTACTACAGTGTGGTCAAGTCCATTGATGGATGCCTTAGAGAAGGCAATAAATGGAAAAGAATCAAGAGGACCTGCGTGTAGTTTTGAATTTGTTGGTGAAATCTCAGGCTTACTTGGTCCGGGAGAAAGTCGTTGGCCTTTTACCAATGGCTATGCATTTGCAACTTGGATATATATCGAATCATTTGCTGACACATTAGATGCTTCAACCGCGGCAGCTGCAATCGCTGCTGCTTCAGCAGCCAAATCAGGAAAAACGTCTGCTGCAGCGGCTGCAAATATTAATGTACACACCGGTGAGGGTACTGCTCATATGCCTCGTCTGTTCAGCTTTTTGACCCCTGATAATCAAGGAATTGAAGCATATTTCTATGCACAATTTTTGGTGGTTGAGAGTGGCAATGGGAAAGGAAGTAAAACTTCACTGCATTTCACTCATGCATTTGAGCCTCAGCGTTGGTACTTTATTGGCCTTGAGCATACCTGCAATCAGGGACTTTTAGGGAATTCAGACAGCGAATTGCGGCTATATATTGACGGGTCCTTGTATGAAACTCGTCTGTTTGAGTATCCTCGTATATCCAAACCTCTTTCTATCTGTTGCATTGGGTCTAATCCTCCGTCTACAACTGCTGGTCTACAACGTCGTCGACGTCAGTGTGCTTTGTTTGCTGAGATGGGACCAGTTTATATATTTAAAGAACCGATTGGTCCTGAAAGAATGACACGATTGGCAACTAGAGGTGGGGATGTTTTGCCTTGTTTTGGCAATGGGGCAGGTCTTCCATGGTTAGCTACAAATGACCATGTCCGTAAGGGGGCAGAGGAAAACAGTCTTCTGGATGCAGAGCTTGGAGTATACATTCACCTACTTTACCACCCATTTCTACTAAGTGGGCGGTTTTGTCCAGATGCTTCTCTTTCTGGAGCAGCAGGTGCTTATGATTATACTCTTGTTTTTTTTTTAATATATCTGATAATGTTCTACAATTTTCAAAAATCTCTGTTCCCCAGTATGCATGATGTGTTTTATTACTTGTATTCAGACTCTCATTTGGTTGATTTGTTGTATACTTCTAATTGTTCTTGTTCTATCTATATGGCTTTCACTCGGTCTCACTATTCTCCATTCTCATATGAACTTTGTTTTTATTTGCTCGTGTCTCACTACTAGGAGATGAGGAAACACCATATTCTTTTTCTGATGTAGTTTGCACATTTTGTTATGTTTTTTTTTTATTAAGGCACTCAAAGACGACCAGCCGAGGTAATTGGACAAGTCTATGTTGCAACGAGAATGAAGTCAGTGGAGTCCTTCTGGGCCTTAGCTTATGGAGGACCCATGTCTTTGCTTCCTCTAATCGTAAGCAGTGTGGACAAAGATAGTCTGGAGCCATTCTCTCAAAATCTTCCATCGTCTTTGACAACATATTCTCTTGCTGCACCTATATTTAGAATTATCTCAGTTGCTATTCAACATCCTGGGAACAATGAAGAGTTGTCTCGTTCTAGGGGGCCTGAAATCCTGGCCACAGTTCTGGGGTATCTTCTTCAATCACTTGCATCCCTTGATCTCAAGCACGATAGAGTTAGAGATGAGGAAATAGTTGCTGCCATCGTTACGCTTTGCCAATCTCAAAAGATCAATCATGCTCTTAAAGTGCAGCTCTTCCGTACATTATTATTGGATCTGAAGATATGGAGTGTGTGTAACTACAGACTCCAAAAGAAGCTGTTGTCATTCCTTCAAGATATGGTTTTCACTGAAGCAACAGCTTTGAGGAATGCTGATGCCATTCAGATACTTCTTGATGGATGTCGAAGATATTACTGGACAATTCAAGAGAAAGACTCTGTGAACACTTTTTCTCTAGATCAGGATGCACGTCAAGTGGGGGAAGTTAATGCATTGGTTGATGAACTTTTGGTGATTATTGAACTTCTAATGGGAGCAGCATCTCCTTCGTTTGCTTCTGCTGATGTCCATCTATTACTTGGGTTCATAATTGACAGCCCACAACCAAATCAGGTAACACGTTTCTTGGCGACACTTCATAATTGTTAAACATGTGTCGTTTCTCAGTCTTTTAATATTTTTGCTCTGACATCATTCAGTTGTTACCTCTATTTAGGTTGCAAGAGTGTTGCATCTCATGTTTAGGTTAGTTGTACAGCCAAATGCTGCAAAGGCTCAGACATTTGCAGAGGCATTTATCACATCTGGTGGGATAGAAACACTTCTTGTTCTGCTCCAGAGAGAAGCTAAAACTGGTGACGAAGACGTGAAAGATTCTGTAGTTAAGGGTGAAACAAGTGTGCCGACTTATCATAGTGAACAGAGTCAACACAATGGGCCTGGTTTGTTAAAGCAGTTGGATTCAGTTCCGCAAGATAATGATGATGACCCTCATGCTCATGGTGATAATGTAGGATCTTTCAAGGAAACAGAGTCAGTTCATCAAGAAAAAGCACATGGGTCTGCGACTGTCTTATGTGATAGTGACTCAGTTACCATCTCTAATTCCATGAATGCTGACACTGACAGAGTATCCTCTGTTTCTGAAACTCCATTCAATAATAATGCAAGAAACAATGTTGACGATAGAGATCGCGTTATGGTTGGTATCATTAGATTGATCGGTGCATTGATTTCAAAAGGGCACTTAAAATTTTCCGTTGGTGCCGAATCTGATGTCATGAGTAACCTCATGGGTAGTGAGCTTCATGAAAATGGTGGAACAATGTTTGATGATAAAGTAGCATTACTTCTATTTGCTCTGCTGAAAGCATTTCAAGCAGCTCCAAACAGACTGATGACTGACAATGTCTACACAACTTTGCTTGGGGCTTCGGTACGAAATATTTTTTATCTTTCATTTGTTTGATCTATCTTTAAGAATGGCTGGCTTAAAGCCATGGCTATTTCAATGTGATTATCATGATCAAAAGCCAGAAAATATTGGGACTATATCCCTTTTTGGTGATAAATTTCCTGTTTTAGATTTTGACATGAGGTTAAATTTGATTGCATACCCGACTCTTTCTTTCAGATCAATGCTTCATCAACTGAGGATAGCCTGAACATTTATGATTCAAGTCATCGCTTTGAACACCCTCAACTACTGTTAATCCTCCTGCGTTCTCTACCATTTGCATCTAAGGCTCTACAAAATCGAGCAATTCAGGTATAAATGCCATAGTTAAAGATACTTTTGTGCATGTCCATGATTTTTTATTAAAAGGAATAGTATGCACCAAAAAATGCAGTTGTGAAAGTGCTATACAAACTTCTACTTGCCCAGTGTCTCTACTATGTCTCATTCTGAACTCACTCTTTCTACGTCAGGATATTCTATTTTTGGCTTGTATGCATCCGGAAAATAGGAGCAGTCTGACCAAAATGGAAGAGTGGCCTGAGTGGATCTTGGAGATTTTGATCTCAAACTACGAGGTATAACTCCAACCTTTAATCTTTTAAAGTTCTCCTCCATGATTTTTTGTATCAGTAATGAGCCAAATTGGATGTATGTGCGCTAGTGTGATATGGCAAGTTACATTTTCTTATCTGGCAAGTTATCAAAGCATGTACCAGCAAACTCTAAAAATGCTGACTATTGTGCGTACACACAGAAGGATGCAGGGAAACAATCTGCTTCACCTGGTTCTGCTGAAGTGGAAGATCTGATTCATAACTTCTTGATCATAATGTTGGAACATTCGATGCGCCAGAAGGATGGCTGGAAGGTAAAATAAAATTAGTTTGTTTCAGATTTTCACCTTTTTTTCAAGCTGAATTGTGTTTATTTATATTTCTCGCTACTTCTGATTCCTTTACAGGATATTGAGGCTACAATTCATTGTGCAGAGTGGCTTTCTATTGTTGGTGGCTCTAGCACTGGAGAGAAACGAATAAGGTAACGTTGTTAGTTTGTGTACTTCGAGAGATACATGTTTCAGTTCAATTGTATTTACACTTTTTGTTTTCTTACTTTTTCAAAGGCGTGAGGAATCACTGCCAATTTTCAAAAGAAGGCTTTTGGGTGGATTGTTAGACTTTACTGCCAGAGAACTGCAAGCTCAGGTAAGTCCTTGTTTTTACTTGTCTTGTTATATTGGGCGACTGCTATAGTTTGACTTACACATTATACTTCTTCAAACAGACTCAAGTTATCGCTGCAGCATCTGCTAGTTTCGCGGCAGAGAGTCTAACACCAAAAGATGCAAAGGCTGGAGTAGAAAATGCTGCTCAGGTTTCAGTATTTCTTGTGGAAAATACAATAGTGATTTTGATGCTTGTCGAAGATCATTTGCGACTACAAAGCAAGCAGAATTGTGCTGCAAGCGCAGTTGACGTTTCTCCATCCCCTCTTTCTCTAGTTTATCCTCTTAACAACCGTTCACGGACATTGCCAACAGTCGGAGAATCATCAGAGGTTTCGAGTAGCCGTGCTTCAGTGTCCAGTGATTCAGGAGGGGTCCATTTAGATGTAAGTGGAAATTACTCTAATCTCCGGATCAAATATGTCTCCTTGTTTACTGGCTCATTTCCTCTTTGTTTACATAACATCATTTCTAATTTACCTTCTGCTATTTTCCTGCATTTACTTTTTCTTCAGATACTTGCTTCAATGGCCGATGCAAGTGGCCAGATTTCTACAGCTGTAATGGAGCGTCTTGCTGCTGCTGCTGCAGCTGAGCCCTATGAATCTGTTTCATGCGCTTTTGTTTCATATGGAAGTTGTACCATGGATTTGGCTGAGGGTTGGAAGTACAGAAGTCGATTGTGGTATGGTGTTGGACTTCCTTCTAAAACTAGTTGTTTTGGTGGTGGTGGAAGTGGTTGGGACTCTTGGAAACATGCTTTACAAAAAGATGCTCATGGAAACTGGATCGAACTTCCTTTGGTTAAAAAATCAGTATCCATGCTTCAAGCCTTGCTGCTAGATGAGTCTGGACTTGGAGGTGGCTTAGGAATTGGTGGAGGATCTGGTACTGGGATGGGAGGGATGGCAGCACTCTACCAGTTACTTGATAGTGATCAACCTTTCTTATGCATGCTTCGAATGGTACTCTTGTCTTTGAGGGAAGATGACCATGGTGAAGATAGTTTGCTGATGAAAAATTTAAGTTCTGAAGACGGTATTACCGGTGGACTACAGTGTCCCTTAGGGAATTCTACCTCATTAAATATCAGTTCTCAGATATCTATGCGACAGTCACCATCAGCTTTATTGTGGAGGTAAAGTAATGACATATTTTCTCCCTATGCGGCTTTTCGAATTATAACCATATGCTTTAAGTATCTTTAGACTAGATCTTGTCACAAAATTAGAATGCAGGGGAGATTTTGGATGCTAAATGGTTGTTTGCTCTTATTCTGTAGTTTATCTAGAGAAGTTAATGAGACTTTTTTTTTTTTATCTCCAGTGTGCTATCTCCTGTTCTAAACATGCCAATATCTGATTCAAAGAGGCAGTGAGTATTGGTTACTACATGTGTTCTATATTCTGAGGTTAGTTCTTCCCTAAATAAGGCTTCATGATTAACTTTGGTCTGATCTCACATGTTCCTGTTGATTTGGAAGAAAAACAGTGGAAATCACCAACCTTACTTTTTTGTGAACTTAATGCTCATTTTGTTTTGTTATTTCGTTTTTTGATTTTTGATTCCAAGTATGTTTCAGGTATGGAATGCTGTCAGCAAAGATAGAAAACCACTATGTAAGCAATATCTAGAGGCTATTTTACTACCGTTTGTTGCAATTCTCAGAAGATGGCGACCTCTTTTAGCTGGCATTCATGAACTTGCAACTGGTGATGGTTTGAATCCCCTTGTCGTTGATGAGCGTGCTTTGGCTGCTGATGCACTCCCCATTGAGGTTCCATGAATCTGTTCACATACCCTTTCGTTGCTATCATATTTGTCACAAATATCTATTTCAAGTTTGTTGTAGGTTATTAAATTGTGCTATCGTTACTTTTCATTTCAGGCGGCTATTTCTATGATTTCTCCGGAGTGGGCAGCTGCTTTTGCATCGCCTCCATCTGCAATGGCACTGGCGATGATAGGTGCAGGGGCTGCTGGTTGGGAAGCACCGGCACCTCCAGCACCTCCACCTCTTAGGCGAGACACTTCATTGCTTGAGCGTAAGAGTACCAAACTTCAGACATTTTCCAGCTTCCAGAAACCCTTGGAGGCTCCAAACGATGATTCACCAGTTCGACCAAGAGATAAGGCTGCTGCAAAAGCGGCAGCTCTGGCAGCTGCACGCGATCTTGAACGGCATGCCAAGATTGGTTCTGGGAGAGGTCTTAGTGCTGTTGCAATGGCCACATCTGCGCAGCGGAGGACTATCAGTGATATGGAGCGTTTACAGAGATGGAATATCTCTGAAGCCATGGGAGTAGCATGGATAGAATGTCTCCAACCAGTGGATACAAAATCAGTTTACGGAAAAGATTTTAATGCTTTGTCCTACAAATTTATTGCTGTACTTGTTGCAAGCTTTGCCTTTGCCCGTAACATGCAGAGATCTGAGGTTTGCTCTCTGCCCTTGTCACACTTTGTTTTCTTCTTGAGTGAGGTTCATACACTAATCCACATCTATTGATTCACCCACTAACCAGATTGACAGGCGTATGCAAAATGATAAGATAGTGAGAAATCGCTTATGCATGGGAATCAGTGGCTGGCGCAAATTCGTTCGTTACTTGGTAGAGATGAGATGCTTCTTTGGACCATTCGGAGAACACTTATGCAGTCCAAAACACGTAAGCTACATTGTTCTGGTTTAGATTTAAAACATGTAGACAACTTTTCCAGTGATGTAACATCATCATATATGCAGGTTTTCTGGAAACTGGATTCTATGGAAAGCTCTTCGAGGATGAGACAATGTTTAAGGCGGAACTACTCTGGTACCACTCATCTTGAGACAACAAGAAACTATGATGATCAGACAGACTTGAATAACAATCAGGATGACTTGGATTCTCTATCAAATGCACCTGTTCTTGCTGTTGAAGCAATATCAACGGAAATAATGTATGAAGATGATGAACATAGAGATGCCGATGATCTTGAACTAGAGGCTAATGTTGGAGAACACAAAGTAGAAAACGAAGAGTGGAGATCTGGCTCACTTGAAGATGCAATAACACTGTCAACTGGAATTAACGATCATCGACCTTTGAGTGAACATGATATGGTTAAAAATTCTACAGAAGTAGCTCTCAGTGAAAGGATTGTTCTTGAAATACCCTCTTCTATGGTTCGGCCACTAGGGGTTGTGAAAGGAACCTTCCAAGTATGCTCTGACTAACCTTACCTATTTATCTTTTGAACTAGTAGCTGACACCAGTGGATATTGTATTGGTGAACAAGACATAAAACAGAGCATAACCAACCAGATTTTGTAGATATTTCGTAGAACTGAGAAAGATTTTCCTTGTCTAAATTACTAGATTCTAATGGTTTTTTTTCTTCTTTTCTCAGATTACTACGCGGAGAATAAATTTTATTGTTGACATCAGAGAAGACCAACATTTGGATGAAAAGTCAAATGGTGCAAAATCAAGAGACCAAGAAAGAGATCGTAGTTGGTTGATGTCTTCTCTTCATCAGATTTCTAGCCGACGGTAAAGTTTCATCATCAATGTTGTCACTAGCTAACTATTTGCTCTGTCTTATTATGAGTGATGGAGACCTATATCTTTGGTAATATTTTTCTTTCACAGATATCTACTGAGGAAGAGTGCTCTTGAACTATTCATGGTGGATCGCTCAAACTTCTTCTTTGATTTTGGGGTATCTAAAAAACTCTCTCTGTTACATTATATTTATCTCTTTCCTTGTATTTCAAGTCTCTAGCTCATCTCACCAATTACTTTTCTGATGTTTGATGAACACCATAGAACACGGAGGGACGAAGAAAAGCTTGTCGGGCTATTGTTCAAGCAAGGCCTCCTCTTTTGAGAAATATCTACTTGGCAACTCAGGTTTGTTTTTTCTTCCTCCGTATGCCCGTTCTTTCATGCATCGGTGCATGGTGGACAAAGCTAGGAACCAAGCTGAGTAAAGTTTTCCTCTGTGCTGCAAAACTTACATAAATCGTTTCCTTTTTAGAGGCCAGAACAACTTTTGAGAAGAACAGAGTTAATGCAGCGTTGGGCTAGATGGGAGGTAACCAAAGAATAGCCTTCATTTTAGTCATGCTATTTCTTTTATTCCCTTGAATAACATCTGGCAGAGAAGTAACTCTAGCTGGATACTATGCATCTTTTCTGCAGATCAGCAATTTTGAGTACTTAATGGAGCTCAACACATTGGCTGGGCGTAGTTATAATGATATCTCTCAGGTAAATCTTGTGCTAGTGAGAATGCTTTTTCTTATGTGAAATCATTTACTTTTGGGTTATCTTGATCTGTTTTGTATATCTTTGCAGTATCCTGTTTTCCCATGGATTCTGTGCGACTATACATCAGAAATTCTGGACCTTTCAAATCCATCTAACTACAGGGATCTTTCCAAGGTGGTAGTACTTGTAGTTTGGCTCTATGCCTGCATATAGTCCATCAAACTGAAAACTGGTTGTAATGTGGTTCTGTATATGTTCAGCCAATTGGTGCATTGAACCCGGAGCGGCTGAAAAAGTTTCAAGAACAATACTCTAGCTTCGAAGATCCAGTCATCCCCAAATTCCACTATGGTTCACATTACTCAAGTGTTGGAGTAGTAGGTTATCTTCTCTATGATATCTGCCACAATTGCTGCCATTTACGATAGTTGGGTAGAGTTTGCACTTATGATGGTTTGTGCAGATGGTTTATCATTTGTTATCTTTTGTGGATAGGTGTTACATTATCTAGCTAGAGTTGAACCTTTTACATCCCTTTCAATTCAACTGCAAGGTGGAAAGTTCGATCGTGCAAACCGCATGTTTTCAGACATTGCAGCCACTTGGAAAGCAGTTCTCCAAGATATGAGTAATGTGAAGGAGTTGGTAAGAATTGGCTCCTCCCAAAAGCACCAAATCGAATAGCTTTAATCACTCTCCTCTTCTTTGCAAGCGAAGAGCGTAGCCATAGTCATGCCTTTCATTTTGTTTGTAGGTTCCAGAGTTGTTTTACCTTCCTGAGGTGTTGACCAACGAGAACTTGGTTGAAAAGCTTGGTATGAGTTTATTTCTAGTTCCTTTCCTTGTCCAGACAAAAATATTACTCCTGAAACAAGAAACAATCTTTTTATCATATTGTTCTTTACCCATCAGATTCTGTAAAACTTCCTCCTTGGGCTAAAAGTCCGATTGATTTTGTACACAAACAACGAATGGCTCTTGAGAGCGAGCATGTCTCTGCACATTTGCATGAATGGATTGATCTCATTTTCGGGTAGGTTTTCTACTTGAACTAACATCTTGTCAACACATTTTTCTACAACTTGGTGTCCATACAAAGTTTAAGATTGGTTTGATTTGTTTGATCACTTCTGTTTTTCTTATGAACTTATTCATTTAGGTATAAGCAACGTGGCAAGGAAGCTACACTGGCAAATAATGTTTTCTTCTACACTACCTACGAGGGGACTGTTGATATTGATAAGATCACAGATCCAGTAAGTTATCTTTATAGTACTATTGGAGTTTCTCAGTTTTGGTATTACCTTAATTCTGAAACTTTAATGTGGCTATTTGATGAAGGTACAACGACGAGCTACTCAAGACCAGATAGTTAATTTCGGGCAAACGCCTTCGCAGCTATTGACTGTGCCTCACATCAAAAGAATGCCTCTAAAAGATGTCCTTCATATGCAGGTAAATGCTTATGTAAAAAGATTCATGGCTCTTCCTCTGTGCTAAATTTTACCATTCAAAACTTGACAAACACTTTAAATTCTTGTTTAGACCATCTTCCGGAATCCAAAAGAGATTAAACCGCATCCTGTTCCAGCTCCAGAACACTGCAACTTACCTGCTACAGCCATCAAGGCATCTTCGGATACTGTTGTGATTGTTGACATGAATGTGCCTGCAGCACATATTGCACAACACAAGTGGCAACCAAACACTCATGATGGCCAAAATACTCCTTTCATCTTTCATCACGGGAAGCCGAGTTCAACTGGCGGAACCTTGATACGCATGTTCAAGAGTGATTGGGAATATCCCCAAGCACAAGCATTTGCCTCATCAGGAATCACAAGTTCATCTGTCACTGCTATTACTAACGACGGAGAAATTATCACTGGTAAGCAGTTTTGAAGGCTCTGATCTCTATAAAAGTTTGGTGACTGATAATATATTCACCGTTTTATTGAAAATCCATGTACGTTAATTAGGTGGACATGTGGATAATAGCATCAAGATAGTCTCATCTGATGGAGCTAAAACACTGGAAACAGCTTTTGGTCACTGTGCTCCTGTAACATGTCTTGCTCTGTCTCCAGACCACAACTTCCTTGTGACAGGTTCACGCGATACAACTGTTTTGTTGTGGAGATTTCACAAGGGATTCACTTCTCAGACAAGCGAGTCTGAGCAGACAACAAGCTCGGTAACGCCTTCCTCCGCAAGCAACAACAACTTGGCGAACAAAGCCAACAAGCGTCGCATTGAAGGGCCCATACAAGTGCTCCGTGGCCACCGAAGAGAAATAAGCTGTTGCTGTGTTAGCTCAGACCAAGGAATCGTCGTTTCGTGCTCAGAGTCATCAGATGTTCTATTGCATTCCATAAGAAAAGGTCGACTAATAAGACGGCTTGTTGGCGTTGAGGCTCATGCTCTTTGCATTTCTTCAGATGGAGTTATTGTAGTCTGGAGTAGATCAGAAAGTTCTATCAGCACGTTCACCATTAATGGAGTTCTCATTTCCAAAGCAAGACTTCCTTCTTCTTGTACCATAAGCTGCATGGAACTATCTATGGACGGACAAAATGTTGTGATTGGCGTGAACTCATTTTCCGACGTTGATGAATCGAGGAGTTTTAATATCCTTACTGGTGAAGATGATTCATCAAATAGAAGCAAAGAAGTTCAGAGATTAGATATACCATCTCCTTCAATTTGCTTCCTCAACTTATACACTCTCCAGGTATTACTATTCGAACAATTTATTAATGCAAAACACTAGATTGCTCTTGATTTAGGACATTGTCTCCTAACAAACCAAAAATCCTTCTTCTGTAGGTATATCATGTGTTGAAGCTTGGTGAAGGGCAGGGTATAACCGCTATGGCTCTGAACACAGACAACACTAACCTCTTAGTTTCCACAGAAGATAAACAGTTGATCATCTTCACCGATCCATCTGTAAGTTTTGTTACTCTGTTCGCATTTGAGGTTCTTCATTAGTTGCTATCATCTACTACAGTTAGAAGATCCCCTGATAAGTCCGTATAAGTTGATGAAGAAATGATTTTTTTCATTACCTATAGGCTTGGAAATATCTTGATCTAATATAATCAGCAAAAGAGCAACACGAGTTTAAGGTCTTTAAGTATTTCTTCCTAATTTTCAACTCAGAACCTAGTATAAGAAAACAGAACTTGTGTTTGAAATTGTTTGCAGTTAAGCTCGAAGGAGATGGATCAGACACTGAAGCTTGTTGGCTCGGAATGACGAATGGATTCATCTCTTCCGATAAAATCAACAGCAACTCTCAGAATTTTACCGTGAAATGTCTCACTCCAAGAATCTGCCGGAAGAAACTTGCCACCGAGCAACAGAGGATTTGCAAAGGGTGTTTAGTTAGCTGATGATGGAGAAGAAGAAGCTGAGCAACGACATTAATGGTGTATTTTCCAAGATATTGAATTCAAAAAACCAACTCCGAGTTCTTGACTCTTAAGCTTTTTTTCTATCGTCTTCCCAAGTAAAGCTTTCCTTTCTATTTTGTCAAAATGATTTTACAGTTTTCCTGCTGGAACATAGAATATCCATTAGACTATAAAGAATATAAAGTAAGATGTTTATTCGTATAAAAGAGATGATGAGTTGCTTGAGCAATTCCGGCTAGGACCTATCAATTGGGATAGATCACTATACAAAATACAACAATAGACCGGCTGATCTACATGGGGATCAAGAAGACAAACACACACGCACGATTTTGCATTGTTTTAGCCTCCATTCCATCCACAGCATCACTACAAAACATCCTCCATTAAAGGGTATGAGGGTAGTTGAGCTTCTTCTTCGTCCTTCTTCTTGCATATGTAAATAAAATGGGAATCAGGATCCTCCAGAACATAATCATGTGGCAGCATTCCCTCGCTTGTCAAAGGTATAGCTTCAAGACTCGATGTTTCTGACGAGCTGCAACTTTCTGGCCTTTTAAATCCTGGTCTTGCTGCAACAACCTCAAAGGAATGAAGCAAAGAACACAATTCATAAGAAATTTTACAGCAAAAAAAAAAAGCGGAAGCTTACGTATAATGTATAATGAGATCTTCCAGTTGTACGCAGAACGTGTCAAATGAGGCATCCTCACTCTGGGATCACCGTAGGTTATCTACCGAACCACCCCAACAAACACAAAATATCTTACATATCTTCTAGTACCAGTGACAATAACTATGAACAGTTGCAGACATAAAGAGAATACAAGTGAAAGTATAATACCAAAAAGTAGGTCCCTCCAGGTTTAATCAGCCTGCAAAATGAAAGAGAAGAGTTTTGTTGGTTCATAAGAGGGTATATATATATTAAAAGAGAATCCAAAAATGGCATCTATATAAGATGATCCAGGAGCAGCCATGATATTAGTGACCTGCTAACTTCACCCAACATTCTCGTAGCACTAAGAGGAGCATCATTGCCACACTGGAATCCACCGTACCACACAAAAGACGAAAACTTAAAAACGCATGTAGACATGAATACGAGAAACAAAGGATCAGATTCCGTACCATCAACGAATCAAGGGTTCCTACACAATCCAGCAGCAATAGGTAACAAAATATCACTTCTAAGCTTTCCACAGTAAAACCAACCAAACAAAAAAAACAGAGCAATTGGCTACAACATACCTTTATCAATGACAGTATCAAAAAAATCGTCCGCAAAGTAGCTCATATCTCTAACATCCATTTGCATATCTGTTTGGATAAACAGAGTATAGGACTAAAGATTCTTACTTTACATATTTAAAGCAAGTACTAATGCAACACTGGAGATGTAAAAAGAAGTGTTACATTTGAGCTGAGGAACAGACGCATATTTGGTTTGCATCATCTCAATAGCAACTGAAGAGATATCAACATTCATAATGTCCTCATACCCGTCCTTCACCATATCCTCTGACATCACTGCACCAAAGAGAACACACAATTGGATGCTTCTAGAGTCAAATTCAATCAATGGTGAGTTGTTCAAGTCCATTTCAAGTGTAAAGAAGAGAGATTTACGGGAGTTGCCACAGCCAACCATGAGAACACGTGAAGAAGTAGGGACAAAGCTGCGGACAAAAGGGCGGAGAGAAGAGTAACGTTGGTACCAGTCGAAGGAAAGCTCGTCTTGCACGTAACGAGCGTCCCAGTAGAGAGCGTCCCCATAGTTATAAGTGTTGCAGCTCGACACGTCCCTCTGCATCTCTCTCTCTCTCCCTCTCTAAAGATCCGATCTGAGATTCTGCGGCGGAGCTTTTGTCTTCGTCGTTTGTTTTTGACCGGCTAACGCAGTTTGGGCTTATTACAGGCCCAATACAAAATCATGTGAAGCTGAAGAGTGACACGTGCTCACACGTGTTATTTAGCATTATAAATGGGCTTAAATCATGGAATAAAGCCTCATCTCCGCTAATGGTTAACTGATTTGGGAAGGTTTAGTTGATTTTTTTTTTATCAAATGATTTTTAACTTTTGCAGATTTTACACGATATTAAAATATTCTGATTGTCGTTTTTATATAAATTAAAAATAATTTCTATATCAGTGCTTTGTCGGGAAATTAGAACCTTCGTTCCATTTCTTAAAGATGATACCAACTATTGACTAAGTATTTAAAACTGATACCGACACTTATTTATGCGTCTACTAACACTAATGATATAGATTGCAAATATCTGAACACTAACGATATAGATTGCAAATATCTCAATGCATTTACAAATCTGATGAGCAGCAATAAATAAACTCACAAATCACTTTGCTGTAGTGTGGATCTATAAATTTAAAAAGAAAAAAAAATCAATACTAGTACTGAAGTAAGCTAGTTGACCATGTTTAACTAGTACTGAAGTAAGCTAGTTGACCATGTTTAACTTAATCCTTGATATAAGTCTTAAGTTAGGACTCTTAACCGTTAAATCATTACCAAATCATAGGGAATAACGTCGAAAAAATGACAATGTTATAACGGTCGCTTTTAGAAGACGAAAGCCCTTATCGTAATTTCAGGCTTTTTAGCAAAAGTAAGCACGTGTTATCATATTAACCCTAGTTAAATCTTCAAATATAACCATGGTTAAAATGTTAATCTCTTAGTATTTAATAAATCCTCTTCATCTCTCTCATTGTCTTCTCACTTTCTCTCTACTCCACAGTTCAGTTCAACTCAACCGGTCCAAATTCCAATGGCGGCATCACGAGCTTTCTCTCTCCTCACATTCACTTTCTCTCTCATCGCTGTCGCTTCAACCGTCTCCGGCCATAACATCACCCAAATCCTTTCCGATACGCCGGAATATTCCTCATTCAACAACTACCTTTCCCAGACAAAACTCGCCGACGAAATCAACAGTCGCACTACCATCACCGTCCTCGTCCTCAACAACGGCGCTATGTCTGCCCTCGCCGGAAAACATCCACTCTCCGTCGTCAAAAATGCTCTCAGCCTCCTCGTCCTCCTCGATTACTACGATCCTCTAAAACTCCACCAGCTCTCCAAAGGCACAACCCTCACCACCACGCTTTACCAAACCACCGGAAACGCTCCCGGAAACCTAGGATTCGTCAATGTCACCGATCTCAAAGGTGGCAAAGTCGGATTTGGATCCGCCGCTCCTGGATCCAAGCTCGATTCATCTTACACCAAATCCGTTAAACAAATCCCTTACAACATCTCCGTTCTCGAAATCAACGCTCCGATCATCGCTCCCGGAATCTTAACCGCACCTGCTCCTTCTTCCGGCGGAGTTAGCAACATCACCGGACTTCTCGAGAAAGCCGGTTGTAAAACCTTCGCGAGTTTGCTCGTATCGAGTGGTGTACTTAAAACCTACGAATCCACTGTTGAAAAAGGCTTGACGGTTTTTGCACCGTCCGATGAAGCTTTTAAAGCTAAAGGTGTACCAGATCTGAAGAAGCTCACGCAAGCTGAGGTGGTCTCGCTCCTAGAGTATCACGCCCTCGCTGAATACAAACCTAAAGGATCGCTAAAGACTAACAAAGACGCTATCTCCACATTAGCAACTAACGGCGCCGGTAAATACGATTTAACCACCTCAACTTCCGGCGACGAGGTTATCCTTCACACCGGCGTTGGTCCGTCGAGACTCGCTGACACGGTGGTCGATGAGACACCTGTCGTGATATTCACGGTGGATAATGTACTCCTCCCCACTGAGCTTTTCGGAAAATCTCCGGCGCCGGCACCAGCACCGGAGCCAGTGAGTACACCGACACCGTCTCCGGCTAAGTCACCGTCTCCAGTGGAAGCACCTTCTCCGACCGCAGCTTCTCCGCCGGCACCCCCGGTGGATGAATCTTCGCCGGAAGGAGCTCCGTCAGACTCGCCGACAAGTTCAGAGAACAGTAATGCGAAAAACGCGGCGTTTAACGTGAAAGCTCCAGCGTTGTTCACCGCATTGGTCGTCACTCTTGCCGCCATATCTCTCTTGTTATAAAACCCTTACAACTTGTCATAATTACGGAGAGTGCCACTCTCTTCTTTTTAGTTTTCGACGAGTTATTTATATATTTGTGATTCTGTTTGTTAAGACTGGGATTAGAGAGTAGTAAGGGTTTAAGTTAATCTTTTTAGTTAATTTAGACTTTGGATGATTGTTTTTGTTTTGTTTTGGTGTGTTAGTTTGTAGTACTTTTGAAACCTGAGATCTTCTAATTAACTAGTTTCCAGTTTGAGGTTTTTGTCGTGGCCTTTGTATTTGTTCTAAATTTATAATTAACGCTTATGCAACGTCGTAATTTAATGCGTGGATTTTCGTGTTTTTTGTTTTACAAATTGCACAATGCTATGGACCGTTGGAACTTGAACTTGTCGTGGAGAGAAAGCGAAGAGTCTCATCGGGTCCATGTTCTTTATAATTTTCGTGAAAAAAAAGAAAAAAAAATCAGGTTTGACCTAAATCAAATTGAAATCATATGAAGATTTGTTTTAATGCTAGTAAGCAAGATGAAGAACTGTTGCTTTACACTTGTATTTCATAAATAAATAATTTAAAAAGTAAATCAAGAATCAGATCAGACACTCTAAAATCTAATCTAAGCCTCCTATAAGGTAGCCCATTTGTGTTTTTTTTCAGGAGCCCAATGGCCAATGGGCTATGTTTCCAATCACACATCGCCGACACAGCCTGTCGTTTTAGTTTGATAAGACGACACTCATTTTAGACAGTCCCCGCCTTATTTCTCTTTCGTCCGGGAGAAGTAGAGAACACAAATAGTGTCGACGGTGGTGCAACATAAGAAGACGGAAGATAATATTGCATAACAATCCTATCCATGCTGAATTTCCATCTAACGTCTAGCTGAGTCCAAAATATCGCATCGGTACTGTTCGTTTGTATGATCCATCCATATGCAACTGCGAACTAATCAATGTTCGTTTAAGATGAACAAAAACATGTCCATCGTCTCGTCTCCTTCTAATAACATCTTTAATGCTTTTGGGGTTGACTATGTAAGCAAAATGATTAAAATTTTTGAATGGTTACTAGAGACCCATTATGCATGAGAGTGCTACGCTAGCTAGGGTTCACATATGGTACCATCTTGCAGTAAAGAGGGGGCGTGGTGATTTTTATATGGACCACTCTTATGCATCAAAACTTATCATTGTAGCAACTCCAGCAATTACCCACAACCTATGGTAAATCTTTCGCCATTTATAATCCTTCATCTTTGCTTTTTTATGCTCTGGCTTGTATGACATGAAGAATAACATTCATCTCTTTGTTTGTGGTAGACAGTGCCCTACTCTAAGAATGGCTAGATATAGTAAAGAATATAGGTATGGAATCATAACTACTTTGATCATTTTGAAGCATGATAATAATTTTGCATGTTGACGAGCTCCTACAACTTGCAATTTAGTCTTTAGTAGTATTGGTTCCTTCACCCTTCTTTATTATTTTCTTTCTTTCTTTGTCTTTCTATTTGGTTGCATCTCAAGAAAATATCAACACAAGAAATGAGTAACAGTTTTATAGTGGTCCTAGTCCTAATCAATTATATTTTTTCACTATTCATATCACATGCTTAGATTTACATAGGAACAAAATATATAAGTCTCTTCGGAACTAAGGTTTTTTCCTAAAAATTAGAACCTAGTTATGAGGGAACCTGTGTTTGAACACGAGATGCCAAACCGAACCCAAGACTTGGACCTTTGAAATGGGTTTGATACTGAGTTAAAGGAATTGTCTTTTGAGCCTTTTTAAAAAACAAAATGTGCTATGGAGAAATATAAATTTGTTTAATCAAATTCTAGTACAAAAATAGTCGGTCTAAATTTCCTGTGACCTTTCTATAGCAAATCAAAATTAAAGTAATTACATAGTGTATGAAAAACTGAATGATTTGTTAATTGTTATGGTAGATTTGGTATATGTACCTCTCAAGTATTTCTAATAAGTTTCCTCTATTAGTACAGTAAACATTCAATCAAGAACAAGAAACAGAGACTCTGAGAGAGAGAAGATTCTGTTTTGGTCTTCTTCTTCATCATCTTCGTCCTGAACTCATGCATCTCTGGCCCCTCTATAATCATGAGTTTCCTTTTGCCATCATAACCTTCAAAAGCCGTATCATTTTTCATCTCTCTTTCTCTCTCTATCTCAAGACAAAACAGCTGTATAGATCATCTATATAATGCTTACTCTTTGGTTGGGCTTACTCAGTTCTTGTGCGGAATAAAACCATAAGATGTGTCTGAAGTCTTCGGAGCCACCATTAACAATGAGATCAGCTTCGTACCATAATAAACGTAAATCTAAGAAACAAACCCATATTCGTATCCTTAATCTCACCAGGTTCAGTTTCAGCTTCCGTATTTATAAAGCTTCTTCAAAACTCATTCACTCTGTTTTAACCTTATAACAGCTCTACTCTGTTTTTCTTTTCTTTGGAGGCAGAAGGAGAAGATTACTAAGAGAGGAAAATAAGGAGATGGAGATGAGAAACTTGAAGCTTCTCGTAGAGAATCAAAGCATCATAGGAGAGAATGAGGCTTTAAAAAAGAAGGCTCTTCTTCTCCACCAAGAAAACAATGCTCTGTTCGCTCTGCTTCATCCAAAACTCTCCCCTGTTTCCACCTCCTTCCTCTTGTGATCTTCGTGAATCTTGCTTCTTTGATTACGTTTCTTCCAGACTTTTCCCACCTTACTGGGTACTAAAATAAAAATCAAACTAATGATTTATGGGTGATTTTATTTTTCATTCTAAGTATTGGTATAGATTAACATGTATCCATGGTCATTTTTATGCGTTTTCTTTTTTCACATGACGATCAATGTGTGATAGCGATTATGAGGACCAAACTCGCACAAATTCATCATGCTATTAATATCTACATCGAACACGCAAAAGGATAAAACACAATCATCCAAAGATGAGAGAGAGCTAGTGTAAGCAAAACCCATCAGATTCATCACTAAAAGCAACAGACCAAGTACTATAACCAGTAGAACAACTCTATGATCCATCCGTGAGTTTCTCAACAGCTAAATAACCAACAAAGAGAAGTATGAACAGAGCCAATTTCCAAGGAAGACAGTCTAATATCGACCGATTAAGATGAAGTCATCATCATCAAGTACCTGAACATCTCTCTCTCCAACAAAATGCTCCCTTCCGATTTCCTTCACCAGTTTTACGAACTCAATCCTTTTGGACAGAGGCAACGGCACATAAGGTAATCGAAAAACTGGCCTCGCAACACCCAACTGAGCCAAAGCAGTATTAACACCAATCGGATTTGGTTCTTGGAATAGCCAATCCATTAAAGGCAGAAGCTTTGAGTTTAACCCTGAGTTTCTACCTTCGAACATTAACTTCCTCATCAAACCCGGAACTAGATTGCTGGTAACTGATATAACTCCAGTCGCCCCGTGATCCCATCTAGAATCATGACACTGATCATCATTTCCACTCCACACAACAATTCCATTCTCAGTATACTCTTCAACTCGGTTATTACCCACGCATTCCTTAACCCCAGCCATATTCGGGTTCCTAGATAGTTTAAAGATAACCTGGGGAGGTATATCTTGACTCGTTCGACCTGGCACATTGTAAATAATCGTCGGTCCCATATGAAGAACGGTTTGAAAATGTGCGGTCATGCCTTCAATGGATGTTTTCCCATAGTAAGGGTTTATGTGCAGTGCCGCGTGCATTCCCACAGCGAATCCTTGCTCAGTAGCATGAATAGCTTCCCTAGTTGAGTTGCTTCCGGTGTTTCCAATGACTTTGATTCTTCCGCCAAAACAATTTACAGTATGGCCTATAAGCATTATATGTTCATCCCAGCTCATCAATTGGCCTTCACCGGTTGTACCACCAACAATTACACCTTCAGCGCCGTTCTCTATCTGCGTGTTGACTAAGTCATCGTATGCTTCGAGGTCGAATCTTCCATCAGGTAGATACGGTGTCTTAATGGCAGTGATCACTCTAAGGGACCTTATGTCATCTGTGTTTGTCCTGCAACGAAAAAAACAAGAGAAAACTGTAGCATGAAACAAAAACAATAGTAAACATAACAAGGAAAAGAAGAAACGAAAAAGAACTCTAATAGACCTGTTTTTATCCTCGAGACTGCGCATCGGAAGATGGAAGTTAGGTACAACAGCTGCTTTTGGAGAGACCCATTTCGCATACCTTCTGTGCGATAAGCAAATAAAGCACAGAAAATTCAGAAACTTTAGGCAAGACAGAGTGCGAGTAATGTATAATACACTCACATAACTCAGCCACTAAGAGATCATAAGACTATACGTCTCAGAAACACAAATTACTCTGAACATCTTCATCATTAATCCAGCTAATCCTTCCGCTTCATCACACAACAACAAAACTGATTCTTTCCAGAGATAAAAAAAAATGAATGTTTTTTTTCAAACCAATCTGTATATTCATTGTTCTACAGCTACTTGTGTTATAATCATCTTTAACACTTTCAATTCCAGATCATTAGTTGATACAAAGATTTCAGTGACACTATAGAGTTATCGAAACAAATCCAATTCCAAAAACTATAATCCCAATTAAAATTAGGGAAAGATAAACTCCAAAGAGTTACATATATGAGCATAGGTATAAAAAAAGAGAGAGAGAACAACCTTTTGTAGCCTTCGAGTTGATGTGAACGAGGAAAATGGAGAGCAGAGTCAATGGATATCAAGCCGTAACCTTTCAAAGCTGCCATCTTTCAAACCCTAAATTCAATCGAAACCCTAGTAGAATCAAATTCGAACAACGAGAGAGCAGGAGATGGCAAAATCAGTTGGAGGCAGTGATGACAATAGTGGGCACACTGTCAATAATCGATGTTGCACCGAGGCCAAGATCGAATGTGCTCCGGAAGTGGTGACTGGGCATGCTGACGTCAGATTCCGGCAGAGGTAATAGGTTTGTAAGGAAGAAAAAAGCGGCGGGGGAGCCTAACCTGACCCTGACCGAAAGAGATGATGATGAACGAAGGAGGCCACTTTAGGGCTTCCTTGATTTAATTGGGCTTAATAGGGTTGAAAGATTCGGCCCATACGCCTCCACAGATTTCCGCGCGTATATTACGACACAATAAAATACTCTATAGGTTATTGCACACTTCTATTTCATCGGTTATTTTCAGAAATTTTGTTGTTCTATAATCTTACCAGTAGATATTTTCGTTAATATAAAATCCTATAAGCACACAAAATAATTGACTGGTGTGTAATAACCATTAATTACGTATGTGTACACAATGTAAATGTTTGTGCACAAGTATCTCAAGGAAAATAGTCATAAGAAAAGTGTCTGCCAATGCATTCACCTTGTTCCAAGTTTTGCCATTGTCATCTTGGAATGCTCATTTATTTTCTTTAAAGCTAAACAAGACAAGATTCAAAAACAAAACATCAAAAGAAAGAAAAAAAGAAGATAACAGGTACCAAATTTAGTGTCATCAATACAGTAGCTTTCATGTGGGTGTAAAGTTTTGACGTGAGCATGTATAAGGTTTGCGAAAAAGGTTACCGTAGATCATATATGTAAATAAACATATAAAATGCCAAACATCAAAATTATTCAGCAACATTAATGGTTCATTACAAACAAAACAAATTTGCCAGTACTGTAATTGGTTAACTGAGTAAACTGGTCGTCTTCTCATACATTTCAAAGTCCGTACCAACTTCCTAATCTTGATCAAGCTAATCATTCATCAACGAAAGTTTGTGATATTAAGTATGATCTTAACACGGTCGTTGCGTTCTCCAATAAGCTTCACCTGGCAACGAAACAGAGTTGATTAAACTCGAAGGCGACACTTGACTAAACGACGTCGCATTCTGCATTTGCTTTCCAACCGTTCTTGCCGCGTTTCCATCTATATCTCTTTGAGTTTCCTCTTCCTCCTCCTCTAATGGCAGCCTCTCGTAAGCTGCGTTTCCAAATGAAGCTGCCATAATCACCACCGGACCTGAAGCCATAAGCGGCCCCACCACATTGCCTCCGACCACTTGACCTTGACCACCGGCTAAGTAAACCGTTAGACCAGACGCAGTTGGTGGAGCTGGTGAAGGAAGAAACGAGCCCGAGAGAGAAAGAATGTCGAACCGTCCGTGTAAATTAACGACGCCTCCGCCGGGTTGTCTAACGGTGACGTTTGTTATGGCACCGTTTCCGGTCAAGACGCAAACGCCACGCTGACGGCGTCTAGCGAAGACGGCTAAGCTTTCCATTACATCACAGCCGTTGGTTATCTCCATGACGTGGCATCTAAGGGAGTTTTCGGAGTCTCGGGTGACTATGATCGGTGCTTTGGGTTTGTTCTTGGAACCAGCGGGTCTGCCACGTGGCCTTCTCTTCTTGGTATTCTCTTCAGCTGAGCGAGTCGTGGCTTGGTCTTTGCTGGAGAAATCAGAGTGGTCGTTGTTGGGTTCAACTTGGTCTTCTTCTCGGTCGCGTTTTAGTCCAGCGTTTTGATGGTGATAGTGGTGAGGATCTCTTGATAGAAAATGCGGTGCATGAGAACGAGAGACTTCATCCATTACTTCCCCAAAGAAAGAAATGAATCAAAGATAGAGTTAATTATATATACATACAGTTAGGGCTAGGGAAGGTGAGATCGATGAAAAGTGGAAGTGAAGTAGTAACTCATAACGGAGAGAGAAGGGTTAGTGATTTGGAGGTTTAGGGTTTAGGTTATGGCTTAAGGTAAAAATTCAGAGGGATCGGATGATGGGTTATGTTTTTAGCAATGACACAAGAGCGTGCCCACATGGTGCGGTATATGGGTTCCACTAGCTTTGGTCTATTGAAGTGTGATGTTAAAGGATCACAGACGGTTGAATAAAAAAAAAAACTGCCTTATTGGAAAGATTCACCAACGAATTACCGTTAACCGTGATGAAAAAAATTATGAAAAAGGGAATGATTTGAATGGGCGTGAAACTGTGAAAAGTGAGCATGTGCGGGACATGGGAAATGGGAATGGGGACCCAAACGACACTGATGAAGTCAGATTACAAAACATAACGAGCCAGACCGTGTCTTGTGGGATATAAACTACTCAGTACTTATAATCTACCATCCCTTTACATCTATTCTTAATTTATACTTCTAGTTTACATTAGCCCCTCTAGGCTATTTGATTGGTTCAATTACTACAATATAATAAGACTTCTCTTTCATTGTAAATCATATCAGTAATTGTACATTTTAGTCTTTGTCATTGTAAATCATGTCAGTAATCAGACCTATGAATATGTGAATGTATAATTGAAAATTGAAATGTCAATCCCTAGCTAAGTACGTATTTTAGTTTAGTATTAATACCAAAAACTTATGGAAGACAAATTAGAAAAAAAGGATGGACAGCAAATCTGCAAATGCCAAGGGTCAGTCCACACGTGCAATACACTCTGACACACGCGTGAAGTTTTTATTTTTTATTTTCTGAAATTTGAATTTGTATAACCAGGTGATTTTAGCAGTTCTCCTTTTAGCAACACCCTCAATAACATTTTGGACGACACTGGTCAAAAGTGAGTGGATTTGGATCGCGAATGTGTTTGACCGCTTAGGAAGAAGAGAAGTTGCGTAGGTCGACTAAGGAACCACGACGTGTGAGCGTGATCCCTTCAATCCATATCTGCTCACATCCACCCACTTACCCGACCGATCCGACCCGACCAGTTCAAGTTTTGTCTTTACTTGTGAGAGTCAATTAGTAGTGGGCGCATGTGGCTCTGAAACCCATGCAATGTAACATTATGTAATATATATATACACTATTTAGCAATGATACGTCACCACTCAATTAAGGGTAGCGAACATGTTTTAACAATGATCGTCATCACTAAGTCTTCGCTATATAAATCAGGGTCCTTATCACTCGTTAATCGTTATACGTTTACCTTTTTTGAATGTACATTGTAGTGAAGACTTGTAGTCTATAGTAACTAATTTATGATGTTAGACTTCACTAATTTTCTCGAAATAGGATTCAAACCTCGCGTTTGAGGATGTGCGAGTCTATCACGCAACGTTTTCGTACTTTAGACTTGTTCCACGGATTACCCAATCAGAAACTTGGGAAAAAAATAACATCACTCCGCAAAATGACAAGTACGGCGTCGTATTTTGGAAACCAGTTATCGCTTTCAAATATTGGGCCTACGAGAACTTAAGCCCATCAAGTCCATCAAACGAGTGTTATAATGAACCCGGAGGAATTAAAAAGAGAACTCTATAAAGGCAAGCATTCACATCACGCCAAAGTGAAAGATGAAAGCCAAGAAGAAAAGAGAGCAAAAGTCAGCACCATTGGAGCAAAATCGGGCCAACCGATAAGCCAAGCATATCAGCAAGAGCAATCTGAACCTCGTTAGAGCCGTGTTCGCAGCTAATCAAGCTAGCCAGAAGTGGAAATAGACATTTCAGGTTCTTCTCAAACGATGCCTCTTCCAATGTACATATTGCATGAAGTGTTGCAACTATAAGAGGAGCTCTTGCTGCTAACTCCCTTCGTTTTCCTGATCCCAAAGGTATTCTCCATCGGTATTCGCTGGCCCGTGATGATTCTGATCGTTGTTTTTTCACAGAAGAAGAAGTCTCGATGTAGAAGTTGAGAACTTCTTGACAGATGTTGACTAGAAGTGATTCTATTTCCTCTTTTTCTTCTGCTTCTTTGGTTTTAGCTGTAACGAGATTCTGTAAGAATGTGAGGCAGATTTGGTAAGACTCGTTTTCAAGACGAAGTAGTGGAGGATCTTGCATCTGTGTCATGGGTCCTAGCTCTTGCAGTCTTGAACGGAGTATTGTGTTACTGTTTATTTCGTGAGCATGTAAACCTACACTGTGCAATGCATCGAAGAGGACTAATGTGTTTTTCGTAGAAAGCTGAGGTCTGTACATGTTGTAAATCTCCATCACAGCCTGAAAAAAATAGAAACATAACTACATCAACAACAAAAATTGCATAACTTTTTTTGTAAATTGTAAACGGAAATACCAAATGCAAAAGTAGTTTCTCATTCTGTTTGTGTTTGCCTTCTGAGTTTTGAGTTAACAATTTACAAAGAAATTTCGATGAAAAATAATAAAAGTTTGTGGGTACATTTGAAGGAACACATTATTATAATACGTAAAGGCGTGAGAGGAACTAACCTGAATCAACAAAAGCTGAACAGCGGCTCGGCACTTAGCATCAGAGATAGCGGCATAAAGACGGGTTGCTGTTCTCTGACTCTCTTCATTAGCATCTCCGCCAGTTGGAGTAGCAGACTCAGCATTACTGTTCTGAATATTGAGAGTATTTCTCTGGCTTCTCTCTACATATTCTTCACTGAGGAAATAAGAAAAATCTGGGCAAGTGGTTTTCGCCGCTTCTTTTAAAGATGACACCACCTCTAACCACTTTTCTTCAGAGAACAAACCATCGGCATCGCTCATCAGACGAACAAATGCAGCAATACCAATCCCTGCAAGGCTCTGGTGAGGTCTCTTAATGAAACTCACAAGAAGCATTAGTACTTTCTTTAGAAGTGGATTGACTGTAGTGTAGAATTTGACAAAGAGATCCACTACAAGCTGTAGTGCTAGTGTACAGGTCTCATAGAGCCATGCATCATGATCTAGCTCATCCACATCACCACCATAACTTCCTTGATCAACAGATTCGTCTTCGCCAGAAGGATCAATGGAATGCCGCACGTAGTCAAATATAGGAAATAACACAGACTCGAATACTTTTTCCCATAACGGTAAAGAAAATAAATGGCCGTGGTTGCGTAAGGTATCAAACATAATCTGTAGTGCGCTTTTCCTGATTTCTGGTCTTGGATCGAAACTAAGCTCTGATAAGCCTGAACATTATACATAGGAAGGTGAAACACATGCATATAATCTTCAAAGAGCCAAAAAAGGTAGTTAAAAAATGTCTAATGTAGAGACTATTTAATTTAATGTTATACCTGATAGTAAGGGAAACCAAAAGTAGAGATGATTATTGTTGTTTACAATCTCTCCGTTCTCTTGTTTACCACTTTTTCCAGTGTGGAGAGATGAGTGAGGAATCTTTCCAGAAGTTTCCTTATCTTTGTTTGTTGTTGGGGATTTAAGATCTCCTTCTGCAAGCTTTGTTGCACAGTACCGGAGGAAAGCTATGGAACTGAGACTGATATCCTTGCTAAATCTATTATTGGTGAATGCAACTAGGCAATTCACACAATCTGTAAAAGTGGTGGTTTCTGTCTCAGTGATGTATGGGAAATATTCCCGGATAATCTTCTCGATGATCTCAAAAGACAAAAACACAATATTTTTGTGATCGTCATATGCCGCTGTGGTAAAAACCTGCAAAGAAAGAAAATACATTGTGAGGACACATGAGTAAACCAAAAACTTCTTGAATAAATGTGGTTACCAGAGAAGAACAATAAATGCCTACCATGAACATGCTTTTCCATCCTGACTTAACATTATTTACACGCGACAATACCATCTGAGAAACACATCGGATGATAAGTTCTCTGATCTCAACATCATTACTTCTACGCATAACAATGACAAATGGTGTCATAAATTCATTCTGGAAATTGTAATTAGCCAACTCCTCCCGTTCCAGGAATTTCATTGACAACTGGCGCAGAGAATCCATTGCAAAAATTGCAATAGAAAGATTATCTGAGCATCCAATGGTCACAAAGAAACCCGATAGCACTTGCCAGATGCTTGACCAAACAAGCCTTATGCGGTTCATGTTATAATGCCTGTCACCAATTACAAACAGAAAATTGCTAAGAACAGAGTACGTCTCTTATATATACAGTATATGAGAGAAAAGAGAGGAGTGAGACTAGGTGATTTTTACGCTATCTCAACAATCTTCGTGAGGCTAAAAACGCGTGGATTAGACGGAGACCGCAACTCATCCATAGAAACTTTGCAGAGAGCTTTAACAAAGTCTATTATAGCTTCACTGTTTAGTTTCTGACTCTGTGAAAATATTTGATTCATTTCACCAACCTGCTCCAACAAGTTCAAATTTGAAACAATACTGCTCATCTGTTCTCGTCTCACGTTCTTAGAACCTTTTCCGCCAAAACTCATGCTATCATATGAGCCCCTCAAGACACCTGTAGCTGCATATTGACTTTTCCCAGGACCCTTCCTTTTCAGAACAGGAAGTATATATTGTTTGGGTTGCTTTGATTTCTCAGACTCATTTTGATTGGAAGCAAAAAAAGTGGCATCTGGAGGAGCACCTTCTCCCAAGAGATGTAGTTGCTCAAAACGGGAAACACAAGTAAGTATATGCTCCCAGGCATCTTGCAAATAGTTGCCCTCTTCATCGGCAAGTCTGAGAATTGCCTGGAAAACAACCAATATTAATTTGGGATCCAGACATATTATACAGGAGAAAAGGCGACAGCGAGATCAGGAAGGAAATATTATCGACATAAAAATGATGCAAGGAATACACTGAGAACGCGCTAAGATGGGGAAAGTATACTCAAGATACATAGCATGTTCTTTTGTACAGCGAGGGAGGAAAACTATTATAAACAACAATCACATAAACCTTAATGATGTAGTATACCAACCTTAATGGCTTCAATATTTTTCGGCTTGATATCAGCTGGGGAGTGAAGTGAAGTGAACTTCGCTAGTGAAGTCACAAAAGCATCTCTATGGGTCTTCATTGACATCAAAGAAGTGGCATGGATTGCATGGTGGAAGCCTTCAAGACATAAGTTGATCACTATCAAATCATCACTCTGGTCTAGCGGCACACTGAATGCAGCAAGCATAGGAGCCCAACAAGCCTCAATCATGAATTTGAGAACAACCACGTCTGTGGCAGCATAATAAGTTGACCTGCAAACTCAAATCAATTCAAAGACTGCATCACCTCTAAGATGCCTAAAAGATGAAACAGTTCAGGAGAGTAGTTCTGAGTTGAAATGGATACTATGTGTTACAGAGAAATGGTTGTTAACAACATTTGATGCAAGGAAGAGTGAGCGATCTTACTCTGATTTGCGCGCTTTTTCCTTAAATTGCTCTTGCATATGCTTCATCAGATCATCACTTGTTTCCGCATATGAATCTCCCCACTGCTTACGGATCACTATGTTTAATATACCATCCAAACCAAGCATTCTGTTTGAGTTTGCGTATTGTTTCTGTTGCAACGGTAAATCATCTTCTTTCATCTTTATCTCATTCTTTGTTATTCTTTCATACAGCGCTCTCATGTAGTCCGCAGGTAAATCTTTTCCGTCGTCTATCCCACGATTGTTTCTGATAAAGTCATCGGCAGACATCTATATACATGTTCCAAAAGGAAAAAAAAAGTGCACAAAGAACGTCATCAACATTTCTACCTCAAACTTCTACAATAACTGTATTAACCTAGACAATGAATGAAACAAACCTTGTTCTTCACCATCGGGTTGTGCGCATCAGTATTGAGCATGATCACAGAATATGCAAGAACATAAGCTGTGTCTGCGCTAGTAAACACCTTAGGATTACACTTGCAGTAACGTTCAGCAAACTTTTCCATGATTCGGTCAATCTTTTGTGCTTCTCCAGGCAGCCTAAAACCTTCAAGAAAGGTTCTAATTGCCTCATCAAATTCCATGCCTTGGAAATCAAAAGAATCCACATATGCATGCATCACCTTGAGAGGTAACTCTTCTCTTTCTCCAAGATAGTCACCTATCAAAGTTTTATTTAACCCTGACGCATCTTTGAGAAAAGCTGCTATTTCTTCAGGAGATTCACCCACCTTACCCGCGTTGATGAGAAACTCAATACCTTTTGTTGGCTTCCGATTAAATAGAGAAATACCTTCCTGGGACAAACAATTAAATTAGCATTAACGACCACAGAACACTAATTATAAAATGTCACTTGTTTCAGTAATCTGCATAATACCCAAACATCTGTACGTTCTTACCTGAAGTTCGAGTTTGTAAGCCCGGCGCTGCTCGATGGCTAGAGCATCAGATGTACCTCCTGAAGATTCAGAATAGGTATCTGATCCGTCAGCAGATTCATCAGCATTTCCATTTGCCGATTGGGGACTTCCAGGTCCCAGATCGATCTCAAGTGCTTCAGATTTATTCAATGAATTAAAAACTGGCAGTCGCAACTGCTTGTTCAACCAATCTCCCATTGATTTCAATATGGCTACTAAGCATTTCATGGCTTCAAGTTTCATAGCAGCCTCCTGAGGTGGCATCAATGTTGTAGTTGTACCAGGAGGAACCCCTTGAGCCGTTTTAAGGAGACCATTGACCATCCTAAATGTGATCATACAGAGGAAACATAAATTACACAAAGAACATCCACCTCAACGAAAATTAAACTCTGAACAGCGAAGCATCAAGTGACATCATAACATACCTCTCAAATATATTTGATGAATTGACATCACAATCGTAATTTAAGAATATATCAACTAGGATTTGTGAATCCAAACAAAGCTTGTCAAGAAACCGAAGAACAATCATCTTCTGCTGAAAATTAGGTTGAGCTACATTCTCCACGACTCTAAGAACAATCATTGGAAAAAAAACTCCAATTTCGGCCTTTAATCCAGCCCGGAATCTCGCAACCAGACTGATGAAAATAGAGCAAGAAAGCTGGAAGATAATCATAAGAGTAGAAGCACTGTTCTTCAACAACGACAAACACAAAAACTGTTTGATATCACCTAAAAACCTGTTCAGCAGAGATGGAATTTCATCAGAAGAATAAAAAATCTGATTTTTTCGTGATATGGTGGATTCACCCTTACATTCTCAAAAAAAGAGCTAAAGAGGTATTTAACGTACTTCTCGCTTGTCCTAAAGACACCTCCAGCATTTTCCAACAAGATCTTTAACAGCTCAAGAGCCAGAATCTTCCCTCTTATCGACTGCGGATCTGTCGAAGACTCCTTTGGCGGCGCCTTCATGGAGAGCTTACAAAGCGCCCTGAAAACCAAGCAGGCATCTCTCCTCAGCTTATTCTCTATCTGAATTTCTAAATCATCATCTCTCTCAGCGTCTCCGTCTGCTAGCTCCCCCTTCCTTCCCTCTAGAGCCGACTTGTACATACTGATCTCCCAATACTTAGCGTCCAACATGTCCTTATCAGTGGAGTCCAACAAATCCGTAGGATTCGTAGTCTCCACTGTGGTAGTCCCATATGCCCCATCTTGGCCTCCTGATCCTGATCCTGGCATTGTCGGGTTCAACACTCCGTCTATATCTTGCATGATTTTGGTGATGAAACCCTGAACAAACTGCGTCATTGTCCCATCCGCATCTGATTTTTCCATCGGCTCCATAAGCTGAGCTACTACGATCGGCTGAATTGGAACCGTTGACGAATCCGCCTCCATTCTCCGGAAAACAATCACCAGTATCTGGATCAGCGAAGCCTTGGCAGTCGTCTGATTCACCACGTTTTTGCTTCCCAAGTAAATGTCGTAGCACGTACGTACAACTAGGAGCAAGCATTTGCCATGAATCCTCAGTGAGATGGAGTTAATGGCAGATAATAGAGTTTTTAACACAGGCAATTCAATGGATTCATCTCCCAAATCATGGCATTTACAAACGGACTCGATCAATTTAAAAAGGAGAAGGGACTCCGCTCCACCCGACGGGTCTGATTCACCACGAATGTAGCCATGCGCGATAAGTTTCTGAATGCAGTCAATAGCAGGTTCCACGATCTTGGCAAGGCCTGTACCACAGGCACTGATCAGAGGGCTGAAGATGAATTCAGAATCGGCGAGCGAGTACTCGATCGAACCACCATCGTTAAGTGGACCGGGAACAGAGGAATCAGACTCGGATTCAGTAGCAGCAGAGGACGACGGAGGAGATGATTTCTGCGGCGAATTTAGCCGCTCGATAACAGCTTTGCATTCGTTAGTGAGGTTCGAGTGTTTCCGCCACGACGCGTTCTTGACGATCTTCTCTAAGGCTGGAGTTACGACTCGACTCAATCGGGAATCAGCTTCCGAGGAAGCCATTCCCAATTTTCACGGCGAGCTCAGCGACTCACAGATCTAGAACAAAAGACCAACAGGGACGAAAAACCTCTTCACAGAATTGCCTCGGAGCTCTGAGTCCAATTCCGAGTTGGGTCAGTGAGTCTGACTCAAACCGCTGCAAAAGAGGAAATTGCAGGCCTAGTACAGAGCAAAGAGGTATATGAGACGAAACTTCAGATCGCGTCGTCGCAGTTTGATTTTTCTGCCATCGAAAATAAAAATTTCGTAATTACATGACCAAAATACCCTTCCGTTGACACTGGACTTGGAGAGCCATTTTGTAATTTGAGCGAAATTCAAACCCCAATATCGTCATTTTACATCACTGCGTTTCTGAGCTGGTGATCGCCGGGAAATTCGTAGCCTGTTCCCGGTCTGGTGTACGTTTTGTATCCAAAACGGTACAATACCATACGTGTTTGTATATTACAATTCAATTTATAAAGTTTAGAGGATAGCTAATTAGAAAAAGGTTTAATTAATTTAAAAAGATTGTAGCAGCGCAAATACAAATATAATCGTAAGAGGAGGGTTGTTCCAAGTCATTTTACTAAACCTGCACAGAAATTTTTTCACAAGTAGCCTACATTATCAAGAGCAAGGTTGTTCCAAGTCATTTCTGAAACCAAAAGATACATACATATACATTCACATGATTTGGGTGCAAGATCATTTTAAAATAATCAAAAGTGAGAAACCTTGAAAAGTTTCAGATCTTAGTTAAATAAATTATCAATGTTATATATGCAGAGAAACAATCTGGGTTTCACTTTACATAACCACGCAACAAGGAAAACTCCTACAACAAACAGCAAAACAAAAATCCCTGGAACCTTGTTATAGAATACATAAAATATACAACCTGATTCCCAGTTATGAAGTGGGGAAGGATATGCATAACGAGATGTGTAAGATAAGAGAGTTAGAACTTGGTTCTAATGAAGAACCTTACCGTGTTTCTACAAAATCTCCCCGTGTCTGTATCCATTGTCTTCACCGTCTGTGTTTGAATCCAAACCACAAGGAGAATCATACCACTTGGAGTTTTCTTGATAGAAGCTATCGACTTGTATACCAGCTAAACCTACATCAGTTACTATACTACCTCCATCGTGTCTCATCGGTTTTGTCAATTTAGAATCTTCGCTATTCAGAATGCTCTTCTCATCAAAGTCATTGCACTTCAACCATTTCTCAGGTTTGCATGTCTCAGACAAGAGATCCTTTTGACTTCTACAACCCGACGGTGGCCTTATATGTTCCCAAGGAACAACATCATCAAGGCTCCTCCCAAAACTGTCTTCATCGTCTTCGATAAGTTCTGCATCCTTCCCATCTCCATATAAATGCTCGTGATGATGGTCACTCCAATGTGCTAGATCGTTATCTCCAACAAGTATTTCATCTGAGTGTGACTTGTCCGGAAGCAACCCCGTTGTTCCCTTAACACTCTCATCGCCGATATTCCTGATCTTGTTGAGCATCTCAAACAACTCACTGGACACTGAACCCAACATCTCTTGTGGGAACTTCCCAATCTTTCCTTCTAGAGTGCCAAGTTCACTCCTTAGTTCCTGCACCTGATGCAAGACAGCAAAATGCATATCGCCACCATCATCCTTCCCAGTCAATCTGATCCCTTCGGTTTCCAAGTCTTCCTGCACTCCGTAGACTGTCTCTTGATCCATCAAAAAACCCTTATGACCAACAACCCGATGCATGATTCTCGCATTTCCATCCGTTGCCCCTGGCTCATGTCCTGAATGGACAGCGTATAGCTTAAAAACAGCTGTCCCTTCTTCCTGATAAACAAAAGTTTTGGTCTTTTCACTGTAGTTAGCAATGGGCACAATAGCTCTAATCCTAAAACCACAACCGCATTTCTTTGACTGATAAGGCTCCCTCTTCAAAATCCTAGACTTCTTAATTGAGGCAGGCTCTCCAGCTCTATGACAAGCATAATCCTTCACTTCTGCCATAAATGGCTTATACCTAATATACTTCTGCCTAATGCAGAGCACAACCTTGTGCTTGGCAGCCAATTGCTGCAACCTATCGGGAACTTCCTTGGCAGGCACATCGAAAGACTCTGTATACTCAAATCGACGCCGTTTGTTCCTCGAACCAGAACCAGAGTCAGCATTGCAAATAGGACATGCCGCTACACAAACCCTAATAAAGCTCTCGGGAATGCCATAGAGCTTAGCACCCACTGTCCAAACTTGCTTAATCCTCTCAATAGTCTCTTTAGGCCCTAGGTGTTTCAAATCACCATCACCGTGAAAGCCCATGACAATATCTTGCCACTGGTTAATGTGAGAGACGAATTGCTGAGAATTATTCTTGAAGCAGAGAAATTCGTTACCGGTGGCTGGATCGAGACGCGAGGTGAGCTTATCCTGGATCCGTTTCCAGGCGGTGAGGTAAGCCGTTTCCTCGTTTCGATCCTTCCAAACGCAGCGCCATGACTTGAGGACAGACCTAGGCGTAGCGATACGGATCTCCGCCGGAGTAGCGAGACGGCCCTCGCGGAGACAGCGAATCATGAGAGAGTGCGAATCTGCGTTGAATGTGTAGAACTGAGATGATATATGAGGGTCGGGGCTGATAAAAAACCCATCTCTTCCTTCACTCGAAACCCTAGAATTTGACAAAGCAGCAATTTTGGGGGTTCCGGCATGGGGATGAGACGCATCGTCGTGTTCGTCTGAGGATTGAGCGGGAGAATCTCCGGATGGAGAAGAACGGAAGAGTACGAATTCCGGGAGAGAAAACGCGGGATCGATTTCGGAATTGTGGTGGTGGTGGTGAATGGAGGCTTGTGTTTGAACGATTATGTCCGCCGTCGGACCAAGATCATGATGGTGGAACAGACCTTCTTCAGTTTTGTGAGGATTCATCAGGAAGACGAAGAAGTAGCAGAGATAGAGAGAGGAGAGATGGAGAAGAAGACGACGCGACGATGATAGAAAGACAGAGAGAGAGAGAAAAAAGAAGGATTTTTGAGTAATTTTCAGTGTGTTTTTGTTTAAATTAATTTTAGTTTCAATTATTAAGAAGCTCAGGCTCGGTCTGACAATACTGATAAGTCCAAGGGGCATTATTTTACTGTCTCTCTCCACATAGTATTTTATTTTGGTTTTTATTTTTCTTCCAGATATTCAGACAACCTTGGTTCGTCTTTTCATTTTTATTTTTATTTATTAAGCTCTTCTTTTTATCCACTTCCAATCATCATAAACAATTTGGTTTGTACGATTATTATGGATGTGGTGGTTAATAATCGTTTTACACGTTAACCAATATGACCAAAAACAATGCGTTGGTGTGGTTTTGGCCACATAATTCGTTTTTTATAACAATGTGATCGAATTTTTATACGATTGTGTCATACTTTGAATGAAGTTTAGGTTAAGTAAAAAAACCTTGTTGCTCAAAACCTTCACATCTCACAACCGTTGATCTATTTATTTGAAAATTTAATTAAATGTCATTCGTTATCCTAGATCCAAATAATTTACCCTAATGCATTAACTTGAAAATGTTGTATACTCTCTCCATTTCTTTTTTACAAGATGTTTTAATGAAGGTTTTTAATTTACCCTAATGCATTAACTTCATACTTTTTATGATAAGGTATGGTAGAACAATTAAAGAGTTTTAGCTTTAAGGTAGAACAATTACTCAAACACAAACGCATATAAGTAATAGTAGATGTATAAAATAGAAATCCACACTCCCTCCATCTAAAAGGTTTTTAAATTTCTATCCGAACTCCATCGGTGATTTGTTATGTTGGAATGCTTCTGTAACAAGTGACATACGTACCGTATAGAGTATAGTGCAAATTAACAATGAATGCTAATCCGTCAAAGGATGTTTATGTTATTAATATTTGTAGTTAGTTAATGTCGGAAACAAAAAAAAAAGTACAACATATGTTAAAATCTCGCTGATGGCAGGAAAAAAAAACATATAAAAGAGTAAAATACATATACAATATAGGAATAACAAAATTTATTTCATTCGAAAATTGAAAAATAATGTCATTTTGAGTCTATTCTCTGAAGTCTTTTATCATTATCACCGACTTAAAGCTAAATCAATTTTATAAATCTGATTTGACTTCAACAAAGTAAATTTCAAATAACACGTCAATTCAGTCGTGGGAATATATAATTATGGTTACCATTTTTCTTTAACAAAGAAAAATTTGGTTACCATTTTTTATTTAATTTAGTATCAATATTGGAGCCAATTATATTTCAAAAATTCCGAACAGGTCCTATTTCAAATTTCAAGGCTTTATTGCTCACTTACGAAATCTGATCCGTTAATAAGAAGGAAAAAAGCAAAAACGGAAAAAGGATTTCAATACAACGGCTCAGATCATTCCACGTCAACAAAATCGTGAGCCTCGGATCGTAACGGACCCTCCTCCCGCTCCATCTTCAAATTTTAATTTTACATCCGTTACTCCCAACACTTATAAACCCTAATTTTGCTCTCTCCTTCTTTGATCATTTCTTCACTACTTCTTCTTGGCACTGATCTTTGATCCAGGTAAGTTCTTTTTTTCTCGCTCTTTTCTCTCGTAGATGTTAAAGATCTTGCACTTCTCATGAATCATCGCGATTTTGTGATTTTTATTCTGCGGAGGAAACAGAGAAAATTTCTGTATTCGTTTCCAAGTTATTTGGTTTCTGTGTAATCGAGAATCGGATTTACGAAATAATTGGGAATTTTTGTATTTAGGTTTCGAGAGAAGGATTTAGCGTGTTCTAATCATCATGATGCGGAATTCAACAGAGCAGTTTTCGCGAATCGAGACTACGTGTGGATTGTTACTTCGTCAATTGCAGGTTTTTTTTTTGGGAAAGATATTCACATCTTCGTTTCCAAATTATGTTTATTTTCTTGGTTTTAAGGTAGAATTTACCAATTTTAATATCAGGAAATATGGAATGAAATGGGAGAGACTGAGGATGAAAAAGATGCTGCTTTGGCAGATATCGAGAAGGAGTGTCTCTCGGTTTATAAGCGAAAAGTTGAAGAGGCTAGTCGCTGTAAAGCGAATTTGCTGAAAGAAATCGCTGTTGGAAGAGCAGAAATTGCAGCCATTGGCTCTTCTATGGGTGGACAAGAAATTCATGAAAGTGTATTCAAGATTTTTGTTTTGATAACTTTGGTTTTTGTCTGCCTGAGTAATGGCAAGTAATGATGTTTTTTTTTCAATTCCTTGGTGTCTTTTTCTTACAGTCTAACAGCAGATTGGGAGAAAACTTGAAGGAAGAGCTTGAGAATGTTAATGTTCAATTGGAGGGACTGCGCAAAAAGAAAGCTGAGAGAATGAATCGATTTAATGAAGTCATTGATCAGTTACTGAAGTTGTCATCTCAACTTGGAAATCCAACAGATTATCTGAAGAAGTTTGCTGCAGAGGAGACTGATCTTTCACTTCAGAAGTTGGAGGAATTGCAAAGCCAATTGGCTGAACTCCAGAATGAAAAGGTTTTGCTATTAGATCTCATCACATGGGACTTACAAGATTCCGTGCACCTGTTTTCCTTATGTTAACTTTGATTTTTTTCAAATTGTAGAGCAAAAGATTGAAGGAGGTAGAACGTTTGCTGAAAATGCTTAACTCGTTGTGCTCGGTGCTTGGTGAAGATTTCATGGACATGTTAAGAGGGATACATTCATCTCTAGTTGATTCTAACACCAGAGATGTAAGCAGAAGTACTCTTGATAAGTTGGATATGATGATTGTGAATTTACGAGAGGTCAAATTACAGCGAATGCAGAAGGTTAGTAGCCGAGGTCTTTTCGAAATGTAGTGTAAACGTTTCTGCGTGCTTATGGTTTCTGACTCCTATCACTTGTTTTTCTAGGTTCAAGATCTTGCAGTCTCCCTGTTGGAGCTCTGGAATCTGCTGGACACGCCTGCGGAAGAGCAAAAGACATTTCACAATGTCACTTGCAGCATTGCTTTGTCTGAGCCTGAAATAACTGAGGCCAACATACTCTCTGTTGCTTCCATTAAACGCGTGAGTGCACAGGAAAAAA
This sequence comes from Crucihimalaya himalaica, assembly GCA_004349715.1. Lineage (NCBI taxonomy): Eukaryota > Viridiplantae > Streptophyta > Magnoliopsida > Brassicales > Brassicaceae > Crucihimalaya > Crucihimalaya himalaica. The sequence goes on along the minus strand of SMJT01000008.1, from coordinate 3,369,774 downwards.
CCTTACTGTGTTTCCTCCCTGTATTGTCAGTCTATATGTTTATAACAGAAGTGACCATCTTTTAACAGGTTGAGGATGAAGTCATTAGGCTTAGCAAGCTCAAAATAACTAAGATCAAAGAGGTGATACTAAGAAAGAAGCTTGAGCTTGAGGAAATATCAAGGAAGATGCACATGGCCACCGAAGTTCTCAAATCAGAAAACTTTTCAGTAGAAGCTATTGAATCTGGTAAACTATTATTAGGAAAAGCTTATTTATACATCTAACAGTGCCGAAAATTCTATCACTTTGATGTGCATACACGCTTGAAATGTTATGCTCATTATACTGGTAGATAATATGCACATGCTCCCCCTCATCTTTTAGGTGTCAGAGATCCTGAGCAGTTGTTAGAGCAAATTGATTCTGAGATTGCAAAGGTCAAAGAGGAAGCTTCAAGCAGGAAGGAGATTCTTGATAAAGTGGAGAAATGGATGTCAGCATGTGAAGAAGAGTCTTGGCTCGAAGAGTACAATCGGGTTAGACATTTAATATCAATCTATATCTCTGCTTATCTTTTTTTTAGTCCTCACAATGTTGGCTTATCAGGATGATAACCGGTACACCGCTGGAAGAGGAGCTCATCTTACATTGAAGCGTGCGGAAAAAGCCCGTGTACTTGTCAATAAACTTCCTGGTAAAATTCTTGCTCTTTTAGATTTTATAACAAGAATTCTTAATCCATACCTTTAGTTACCTAGAAACTGAAATTTTGATCTTTTGTCCATAAATCTCTGCGGCTGTTGATGCAGGGATGGTGGAGGCTTTGACTGCCAAAGTCACTACTTGGGAGGATGAAAGAGGAAATGAATTCTTATATGATGGTGTAAGTGTCTTTACTGATTAATGACTCTGTGCTACGCATTTATCAAGTCAGCATTTTTTACACAAACGCACGTTCCCTTGAAATTGTTCAGGTTCGAGTTTTATCGATGCTTGATCAGTACAAGACTCTGTGGGAAGAGAAAGAGCATGAAAAACAGAGACAAAGAGTAAGGAAAACTGGTTTTTACAAGTAACCAATTCTTAGCATTTGAGTCAAAAACATCATTGGCAATTTTGACATTGTTGCTTTCATCTCAGGATTTGAAGAAACTCCATGGACAACTCATAACAGAACAAGAAACCCTTTACGGGTCTAAACCCAGCCCAAATAAAAGCGGAAAGAAACCACTGAGAACGCCAGTAAATGCTGTCATGAACAGAAAACTCTCACTTGGTGGTGCCATGCTTCATCAAAGCTTGAAACCTGAGAAGGCAACACTCAATGGCAAAAAGACCAGCTACTATGACCAGAACGCTATTAGTAGAAGAGATTCAGCTCTTCCAACTCCTTCAGGTACATAATAATAACACAAGATTTTGGTTTAAAGAGACCAATAGAGAGATTAACTATAGAGAACTGTGTCAAATGTGTAGGGAGGAGAAACTCAGAGCTTCCAGGTCGTGTCAGATCAAAGAACATCTCAGTTTCAGGAAACACTGTGACGAGCAAAGGGAGATCTCCAATGCTTAGGAAGCCTCTTTCTCCTGTTACTTCCAATATCTTGAATTCCCCGGAAGATCACAGGGATGGTTACACAACAAAGCCATCATCTTTAGAGGAGAGAATCTTGACACCTAAAACCAACGAAGAAATCAAAAGAGCTGTACCAACAACTCCGGCAGCTTCAGTCGCAATGACGGAGGCAACAACGCCGTTCACTCCTGCGGTTGAGAAGAGAATGGATGAAGAAGCCGTTGTTGCTGAGTACTCGTTTGAAGAGGTTCGGGCCGGTTTTTGCTAAACCGTGAAGAACACCCGGTTACCTCCCTTTAGTAAGCTGCTTCAAATGTATCCGATTTACTATTTGTTTCTAGAAATTTCAAATCAGATACTTCGTTTGATGAGAAAATTGACAAATGTCCCCACGGTGAATTCGTAAGATTTGTAAAACGGTTGCGTTAGTACACCGGGTTTATGATTTGCTGTTGCAGTATTGATTATGTTTATAAAACGTTTGCGTTTGTCAAAAAATGTTTTTAAGATTCAAGAGTTGTTCAGAAAACGCTAACTAAACATCTATTAGTAGATATTTGAAAGTGATTTACTACTTAATTTGGTCCAAATCTTCAGATCACAGTAAAAGTAAACTAAATAAAATAATCCTCAACTACAACAATTACCAACGTTGTGGTCTTTGGTTTCTAGAAACATTTCCGGTGAACCACCGATGGTCCAGTCTCGTCATAATCTGCTTTGGTAACATGCTGATTCTGCGGAAACACCACTTTAGCTAGAATGGCTCCTCCAACCCAAGCTGAATACATCCCCAAATTCTCCGGCATATATTCCGGTGGTTTCACCAGTGTTGGCCTAATAGCAGATGAACATAAGTTTGCTTCTTTCTGAAATCTACTTTCGAATCCTGCCAATGACCATTCCACCAAAACCCTTCATTCTTCCAACCCAAAAAATATCAAACAGACACAATTGTAGCGAGTACTGTTATTACCTGTCATGGAGGTTGTACCACCACAAAGTACAGTATTCTCCAAGAACTGCCTATGGTTTTCAGATGACACTGTGGAGATAATCCGGACAAGCTGCTCAACGATTCCGTGCTCCTCCAGTCCCAATATTGATGGCTGAAACAGAGCTTCACCAACAGAGTATCTCTCTCGCCCAATGCTTATCACCTATAAGGCCATGGTTTTGTTATCTATACGTATAAGGTAACACAAGATGTAAAACCTTGATTTAGTCACACAAACCTGTCCATCAGGAAGAGTATGCTGCTCGATTTCACAGTTTTGAGTTTTCTCATAAGCAATTTCATCCTCGACACAGTTTGCATACTGCTCCTTCAGTTTTTCAATGTCAGACATGTTGAGATTCATAGCCGGGTTGGATTTTCCAAGCTCGTGGGCAAATAATTTTGTTAGTTCGGTTCCACCTAGCTCAAACCGTTTGGAGGCAATGTGTTGTACAGCACCTTCAAGAACTGGGGCAATATCTGAGTACATTGTAAAAGAGTTAAAGACAGCTGTGATATCTATCACAAAGTTAAAAATACCAGACACAACATCATCTTTTCATCATTACCCAGCCACATACACAAGGAACCTCCAATCTACTGCAACTTACAGGACAACAAATAATTGGTTTAACAAAGCGTTTTAGAGCCTGGATAAAGGTTAGTAAAGGGAAACAACATCTCATATAACATAAGTCACATAACACAGAGAATTTGACAAAATGAAAAGACACAAAGAGTCAAATCAAATTATCATAAAGGCCAACCAAGTTATTATACCTATCTTTCCATGACCAATATCAACAGTGCAACCGGAAATGCGTCCTACAGCATAAAGGGACAACACTGCTTGCTCGGATGCATAAAATCCGGAGACGTTGAATGTTTCAAACATCAACTGCACCAATTGTTCCCTAATAGCCTGTCCACAAAAAAAACATTTCCAGTACCAAATCAGGTCGAAACGTTAGAAACATAACATTTTGCTATCTCAAATGTGATACTATTAGAACAAAATGGATCCATTTATCCAATGGAAGAAGATTCTGAAAATTGAAAAGAGACTTCACAAGAATTCCAAGTTCTTATCTTTTAAACTAAGAACAAGGGAGGAAGTTGAGAACGAACCTTCGGAGTACATAGTGGATCTGTGAAAAGTATATTGCCTTCGTTTCCCTCTTCCCATCCAAGTCCAGTGTAGACAACATAACGCAACAGATCCTCCATAGCATCCCAATCTCTAACTAAACCCCTTTCAATAGGATCAAGAGTGACATCTTCAAACACAGTGGTGGGGTTATCAGCTGAAGAAGACCCATCATCAACCATTCGTTTCATTTGAGATGGAATTATCATTGCAGGAGATTGGTCAGGAATTGCTGCTCCTGCTTTGAGAAGCTTAGAGCCAGCATCAACAACAAGTGCTTCCATTTTCACACACACCCAAAAACCCTAAATTCCCAACTTTCCACAAATGCGAAGATTTATTGGTAGCACCAAGTCAGGGAAGCTAAAGAAGAGAAAAAATGAGAGAAGGAAGAGAAGAAAGAAAGAATGGTTTTTTCGAGGAACCCACCTTCAAATCCGTACAGAGAACTTCAGATTTTACTAGAACAACATCAAACTGCAAAGGTTCCTCGAAATTAGGATTTCAACTAGATCTAGACTAAGCTAGGGTAGAGTTTCTACAACAGAACGGAAACGAGTACGACTACAATCAATGATCTAAAAAGAAAATGGAAGAAGCTTACGAGTGTGAGTGGGAAAAAAATCGAAGAAGATGAAGAAGAATAAAAGAGGAAAAAAGAATATTACTCCTATTTCCCAGGAATTAAAAACCCAGATAAGGCCCAATAAAAAGCCCAAGACGATATCGTTACATCCCGTAAAGGCGTAAACGATACCGTTTTGGTCTCCGATTTTTCTTGTTAACAAAGCCAGAGCTAAGATCCGAAGTTTCTTTGACATCAAAAAACAAACCCGGAAAGCTATTCTGCCATTTTGGATTCTTCTAAGCCCTAGCTCTAAGCTTCTCTCTCAAATCCACCATGACTAAGCAGCACGCGAACTGGTCTCCTTACGATAATAATGGAGGGTAGGGATCGTATGACCTTTTAATCAACCTGCTGGGTTTCTTCGCTTAGTGTCTTCTTCTTTAATTTGATTTGTTATTTGAGCGTTTGTGTTGCGATTCACTGCTATGTATTGACCGTTTTGTTTTTCTTCAGAACATGTGTGGCCATCGCTGGATCGGATTATTGCGTTATCGCAGCCGATACTCGGATGTCTACTGGTTACAGTATTCTTAGTCGCGATTACTCAAAAATCCATAAACTGTAAGTACCCACTCTTGTTCTGTCAAATTTCTCACTTTTGATCCTTCTGGGGAACAATTCAGTGCTGGCTATACTTCGATTTTGGGCTTTGCTGTAGATTATTAGGGCTTTTGTATTTTTTCTGGGTTTTGCAATCGATATTTCGTAGATCTGGATGAAACCAGTTTTATTTGGATGATGATGAAATACTACACATGAGAATTATACCTTTGATCTTTGAGTACAGTGTTTCTCTAGTATAGACTTTGTAATTATATTGATCATTACTTGGATTCTGTAATCCGTTTTATCACTTAGCTGATATGTGTTCTTATAACATATGTATTTTTACAATGTGTGTAGTTCTTTGAATTATGCAACCTTACAAAAGAGTGTTACTGTGTTGTTGATCTTATATCAGAAGTATTCATTCGCATATAAATAGATAGAATTCTCATGTGTGTTCATCTTATGTAACTTGCAAGACTCTTATTATCTGTTGTCTTCTTTTAACTTTTCCAGAGCAGACAAAGCTGTGTTGTCTTCCTCTGGCTTTCAGGCTGATGTGAAAGCATTGCAGAAGGTTCTCAAATCCAGACACTTGGTGAGGTTTCCTTTGGTCTTTTGATCAAATATCTTTCATCCTTTGCATATATCAGATTCTTTGAAAAGATATAAAAGACTTGTTTAAGAGTGTTATCTGTGTTTGGTGTCCTACAGATCTATCAACATCAGCATAACAAGCAGATGAGCTGTCCTGCAATGGCCCAGCTTCTCTCCAACACACTTTATTTCAAGCGGTTTTTCCCCTATTATGCTTTTAATGTTCTAGGAGGGCTTGATGAGGAAGGTAAAATTCTCTTTTTCTTTTCTTCGTTATTATGTGACTATAGAAGAGGTACAGTGTGTGATCTTTATTCTTGATTATATTCAGGAAAAGGGTGTGTCTTTACTTATGACGCTGTTGGATCATATGAGCGAGTTGGATACGGTGCTCAAGGTTCTGGTTCCACACTCATCATGCCTTTCCTTGACAACCAGCTCAAGTCTCCAAGCCCTCTTCTGCTACCTAAACAGGTTTGTTGATATTCTTCATTTGTGTTTTGGCATTACGCATTGTAAGCATAAAATGAATCATTCAGTTGCTTATTTATTTGTCTTCTGCCACCATGCAGGATTCTAACACACCCCTTTCAGAAGCTGAAGCAGTTGACTTGGTTAAAACTGTTTTCGCATCTGCCACAGAGAGGGATATCTATACTGTAAGTTGTCCTATTTGTGTCTACTTTTGTCACCACACCGCTAAAAGCTGGCCTATGTGTTCATATCATTTGCAGTTGAAGATATTACCAAAACAATCTATTAAATTTATCCCTGATATCAATATTGGACATCTTCCTTAATTGTTTGTCTCTGACTAATGCTTTGTGGATTTTTTACTGTGTAATAGGGAGACAAGCTTGAGATTATGATACTTAAGGCCGACGGTATCAAAACTGAACTCATGGACCTGAGGAAAGACTAAGCTCCTTTCGTGCATTTAGCCAACCATGTCCTTCTGGTTTGTTATTTTCGGTTCAATATTAGGCTTCCTGAGTTGTAGAACTTGTATGATCTGCTGTTGAGTTTCATGCTTCACAGTTAAAATCATGACTCGTATCTGAAGTTCCTCCAAAACTGTTTCCTTTTGTATTATTCACTCAAATCCTTATGTTGAAACAGTATTTCTCTCATTTATTGCAATGTTTTTACATACGACATTGCATTAAGAAATTGAATGCAGACAAAACTAGAATCTGGAAACTCCTTTGTGTGTGTCCTTAATCAGAAGCTGTTCTCGGATACCCATCCCTTCTTCTCCAGCTCTTGTCGCAATGCCTCCACAGATTAAAATGAAAGCAGATTAGCTATTAGCCAGTGGCAATAACAGAGATATTTCAGTATCCAAGTTCTTACCTTTATACGCTTTCTATTCACATCAAAGTCGAAGTTCCCTTTACGGGATGCAGATCGATATTCCACTGTCGAGTTCTTTCCGGGAGGAAACAAGAACTCAACATCATCTACTAACTGCCAAAAACCGTAGGGTTTTGTCCAAAATCTTTAGCTATGTCGGTTGAGAGAGACAATAGAAACCTTACTTTAACTTACCCCTAAGATTGGACTTTCATATTCCACATGAACATAATCATCCTTCTTTTCCACAATCCTAGGAGTAGATTTGTCAGGTTTCACCGACTTGATCTGCAACAGTGGTGATTGAACTGCTGTAACTACGGGACGATTATCAAAAACTTCGAGTGTCGATTCCATTCATAACTTAAGATCTTAGTTCATGTCTAAGATTCGTACCACATTAAGAAGCTCTTTCATTGCAACTTCTCTGCTCACAGGTGTTTTTCTTCCTTCATTATAGTTCCTGCCCACCAGGACACAACAACAGTATATGATGATCAAATACTTCAAAGAAGAAGACCAAAATATGAAGACAAAGCTCTTGATTAACCATGGTGGAGCATAATGCACTCGATCGCTGATATTCTCAGAAGTGGAGATACAGTTATTTGTGGCAGGACATAGAGCCAATCTCTCGTTCTTTTGTACTCCGAGATAATCTGGTTTTTTTCCACTAAAACAAATCACAAACATTTTATCATCATCATCATCATCGTTGTTGTCATAACCATCATAACACCTGAGACGTAGAATGTAGAATTGCGTTGAGGAAAACGTACCTGAGCTGGAATATAGCTCCGATCATTGCTAATTCACTGCTCCTAAGAATGATCTCTCTTCCGATTTCACAGAAATTTCAAATCAGATACTTGGTCAGTTGGTTCGGTGATAAACAGTCTCAAGCAGGATAGAGAGAGAGTACCTTCGACCAATTAGCTTGGGATGTTTGTCATCTGAGGTCTCTGGAATCGAGGCGCTAATACGACGTGAACCGGAACTAGGTTTTCTCCGACATTTGTGGTGGTACAAGCAAGTGGTCGGTGACGCCATGGAAGCCATCTTCACTAGCTCGGATTCGTCTTTTACTCTTTTGGAGTAAAATGAAGAAGAAGAACTTTGTTACTTCTTACTGGACTTACTAATACCTATCTATTATTGGCCCAATGGAGTTTACGTTCAGGAGCCCAATAACTGAAATGCTCCTTTTTTGAGGATTTTTTTCATATGATAGCTGTAGTGTAAACAGCTAGTCAACTGATAATATAACTATAGATACTTTTACGTAGGTGACTAAACAACTAGCCCGTCTAGCTCAGTTGGTAGAGCGCAAGGCTCTTAACCTTGTGGTCGTGGGTTCGAGCCCCACGGTGGGCGATTGTGTTTTTTTCATTTTCTTTTTCCTCTCATGAACAGACATCAATCATTCTAATTTTTGTTTTTTTTTTGCTATTCTAATTCTGATTTGGACTTTTTATCTATCGGAAAATTACCAAAATTACATTTAAGAGGGTAGTAAAAAACAGATATACAGTTTGGGCTTCTCAAAGACCGAATGACTCAAAAGTCAAATTACAAATTCTTTAAGTTTCGTCTGAAATTTCTTGTTAGCTCCAAAAGGGGAAAAACGAATCCAAAGAAGGAGAAAAAGTCTCATTCTTCAAGCTCCCCACCATCTTCATTCCTCGTTCATGGGGGTCTCTCTGCATCTGACAATAATCACTCTCATTTAATTCCTTAAACCCCTTCTTTGATTTTTTGGTTCCAGATCAAAAGCCCTAGAAAGCTTAACGACCTCTTCAAAATTCCCCCAGAAACACTTGTTTCTTTGCTTGGCCTTGAATTATCTTCTTTGACTACGCGTCTTTCCTCCTTACTCCAGTATCAAGAATCAACCCTGAAGGAGATCCAAAAAAGGGTTCTTTTTATATCGATCGTTGCTTTGAGACTATGCATAGATCTGGTACAACAATGGCGTGGAACGTATTCAAATTCTGTACGGCCTTACGAGGTCTTGGATCGATCATGATCCTTTTAGTTCTTGGTGTTGTCGGTGTTACTTATTACGCAGTCGTTTTGACTAATTATGGACCTGCACTATCTCAAGGTGGCCTTGATTCTCTTGCGGCTCTTACTATCCTGATCCTCTTCCATTTCCTCGTAAGTATATATCATAGATTATGGTGAGAGAAAGAGTAAAGCTTCGTGCTTTAGTCAATTCGGTCAACAAAGTTTGGTCTTTTTTGTTGCTTTAGATATTGTTCTCTTTCAGATGGAAGTTTTGTGAATTTAGCCAAGGATGTGTTTTCATTTGCTGCAGCTGGCAATGCTTTTGTGGAGCTACTTCTCTGTTGTTTTTACTGATCCTGGTGTTGTGCCTCCTAACTGGAGACCATCTACTGATGAAGAAAGAGGTGAATCTGATCCATTAAACAGTTTGGAGTTCGTTGGTTTACAAGCCGATTCTTCAAACCCTAGAGTTCGGTTTTGTAGAAAGTGCAATCAACTAAAACCTTCTCGTTGTCATCATTGTTCTGTTTGTAAGTTTTCTTAGATTCTCTTTTCCTTACCATATATGTATAGTCTTGAAACTGAATTGTTATGAGGTTCAAAATAAATCCAGGTGGTCGATGTGTATTGAAGATGGACCACCATTGCGTTTGGGTTGTTAACTGTGTAGGAGCACTGAATTATAAGTATTTTCTTCTTTTCTTGGTAAGTAAGATTTTTTAGCACTAAATTTATTGCATCTTCAGCTTGTGATCTGGTCCTCTTGTCACAACTTTTGTGTGTTTTTATAATGTTCAAATGCAGTTCTACACATTTTTAGAGACGACTCTTGTGACTCTGGTTCTTATGCCGCACTTCATTGCGTTCTTTAGTGATGAAGAAATACCTGGAACCCCGGGCACTCTTGCTACTACTTTCCTTGCATTTGGTATGCTCAGACTTCCTTATACTATATATGGTATTAGAGTATTTGGTTTCATTTTATTAATCAATCCCACCTTGTTTCATAAAATTACAGTTTTAAACTTGGCCTTTGCTTTGAGCGTGATGGGTTTCTTAATCATGCACATTTCGTTGGTAGCTGGCAATACCACAACTATAGAGGTAATTCCTTTTCTTTCTCTTTTGACATGTATTTTAAAGTTCTGGTTCATCCAATGGCCAAAGCTAGAAGCTTCTTTTGGATAAATGAGAATTTCGTTCTTTAGTGTTTTGATGCACTTCATGGCTAAGGCTTTGAACTTTCTTTTGCTTTTATGACATTTTGGATCTCTTGACTCCCGACGCTTTTGGTGCATCCCATTGCTTTGAGCTTTCCTTTGCTTGAAGTGAAAATTTGGGTTCTTAAACTCTTTGCTTCGAGCTTTCTTTAATCTGAAGAGAATCTTTAGAGTCTTAACTTTTCTCAGTGCATCCCAGGAAGGTCTCTTTCTCATGAAACTTTCTTGGCTTTGAGTTGTGACAGGCATATGAGAAGAAAACCAGTACAAAATGGCGGTATGACCTTGGTAAAAAGAAAAACTTTGAACAGGTAAGTTAGTTAAAGTCATTGGCTTAATTCCTTCATCCATCTGAATAATTCGTCTTCGAAGTTATAAGTTTTCATTTCTCTCTCACGTGTATCGCTCTTTTGGGGATTCATCGTATAGGTATTTGGAATGGATAAGAGATACTGGTTCATCCCAGGATACACAGAAGAAGATTTAAGGCGAATGCCAGAGCTGCAGGGACTTGAATACCCTTCGAAACCCGACTTTGATTCCCAGTAAATTCTGAAGAAAAATGACTTCGATCCTGATCATCCCATGTAAAACAGCAATACGTAGAAAACAGAGGAAGTGGCATTTCAAGGAGGAATCTACTAACATGAAGATTGATGCTTCACTTTAGGCAGTGTAGATGTCTTCCCATGGAAGGCTAAATCATCATTAAGTTGTGGGGTTTTAAAGAACAAGTTAGCTTTGTTGGCCACATATATGTTCATCTTCTTCATAGTTAATATAGATAATCTTATCATAAATGTAGAAACGAATATTTTGCCCTAGATCCTTCCACGCTTTTGTTTGAATCAGTTTTGGTTTTGTTATGCAATAACATAATCCCTTTTGAAAAGCATTGACCAAAACAAAAACATAAATCCGATAATATCAAACCTTAAATATCCAGATCTTCTTGTCACGTTAAACTCTCAAACACTAATATACAAGACAAATCCCAAAAACACAATTCTTGAAATTTAAAACCATATAATCCTCGAAGTAATAAAGGAAAGGGTATCAATGGATAGATTCGGACCAAAACTCATCATCAAAAACATTCAATAGTAAAATCATCGTTACTTTGAGAAAGTTCCATGAGTTGGACTACTTTTGCTTTTGTCATTAACTTCTTCGTTGGAGGATACGCCGATGTCTCTATTATCAACTTATCAATCACTGTTCCTTGTCTCACAAAACGTGACGCTAATGTGAATTCCTCTTCATTCGAACCATTGAAATCATACAACCATATCGTATAAACGCGAAAGAGAGCATCTGGAAACGGTTTTTCACCAACCCACCATTTTTTATGTGCTCCACCATGAATATAGGAGCATTGTTGTTCTAAAAAGACAAATATATATATGACATATGTAAAACGAAAAACGAAAAAACCATGAAATAAATGTACCTTGAATATAATCTCAAGCTCCTTCATTTCATCACTCCACAAAAAAAAGACTTCCTTGAAAATCTCGAGTTCTTTAGGATTTTTCACGTCAATACTCACCGATAAAGATCCAGTCCGACTCATATTATGAAATTGGCTCACCATAACCTCAAGCCAAATTCTTTTTTTCTCCTGAAATTCATATACAACAAACATATCAAAAGTATATATATGATGAAATTATTTACAAAATATCCAAACGTAGTTGCTTATGTTTGTACCTGAGCGAGACTTGAAATATTGTAGCTGATGTGAGGGAACGTCCCACCAACCCAGGAGTTTCTATTAAACCGAATTTTAGGAGCACAAAGATGAAGCTAGATCTATCACAATCGATATCTTTGATGTCGAGAATATCCAAACGAGTTGCATTCACTTCTATATATACTATCTATCAGATGATTAGGGCAAACCACTTGCAAGACCTCTAATTTATTGTTCTTGATCTTCAACACACCACTTCGGGTCAGAGATGTGGTTTGCAACACAAGCACCTCAGAGAGGAGCAAGCTGTGACAACTCTGTCAAGGACACCAATGTCGGCAGTGATGTTATGAAGCTTGAGGGTCTTAAGATTGCAGCAACTTTTGAAGGTGTTTGGCTTTTTTAATTTATATCGAGTAAGTGACAGTGAAGTGAGGCTATGATGAGAGAATGTACTTGGGGCAAATCGGAGCGTATTATATCCACTCAAAGGTCCCAAGCAACCAAGATAGTTCACAAGTGTAAGCTCTTTAGTATGTTTCAGACGAGTCACTGTTCGGATCCACCTTTCGAGCGTACCATCTTCATATTGGAATTCAAAACTGCCGATTGTGCAGCTCTCTAGACGGTAGTGGTGTCTTTTTTCTTCCGGTGCCGTGTATACTACGCTAATAGAAATGACTTAGAGGACGTCGTAACTTGCAAGAAATTATTCTTTTGTTATTTATAGTCAGATGTTATAAGAAACTAAACCGGACCAGGATGAAAATATTTAACCGGAATCCTATGGTACTGTTAAATGAAGTTAATCTTTTGTGACATTGTTTTTTGAGAATTTAACGAAAAAACCCTCCAACTTTACCACGTACCATTTTTTAACCTTGAACTATTTGTTTAGTAAAAAAACCCCTAAACTAATAACAATTAGTAAATTTAATCCTCCGTCTACGGAAACATTTAGCCTTTAACTGTTTTTGTTTAACAAAACTAATAGTTGTTTTAAATGAAACAAAACAACAAGACATTCTTAATTTAATTAAAAAAAAATTAAAACTTTTACTGTATGAATCATATATCCGATAGATAAAATAATCTGGACGGAACGTAACGGATAGCTAATACTCATGTTCTAAAAATCTCCGCTTAGACCCCGATTACTCTCCTCTTAGTCGTTAGGTCCACTATGAATGTCCGACTATCGCTTAGCGAGAAAATCAGAAATTAAATGAGGAATAATCGGGGACTAGTGTTAGAGCTAAATTATGTTTTAAAAACTTGTTAATCCATTATAATTAATCTTTTATATAAATATTGTTTTCAAAATTGCAGCAAACACATAAAAGTATATTTTCAACCCTAAAATTTTATGATTTTCATTAAAATTATGAACATAAGTTATTGTTTAACATCACAAACTCCCTATCTAAGAGTCTGAATAACAAAAAAAAAATTTATATACTTGCAATTCAAAAATAATCGAAATATGTAAAATTAAACGGAAAGTAATCAGGTTAGATGAAAAGTAATCCGGTTAGGCGGAAAGTAATCGTGTTAGACAGAAAATAATCGTTTGACTGATTTTTAAAGGGATGACTCATTAATTGAGGCGGATGGGTGGACATAGCGACTAAACGGGTCTAGGCAGAGATTTTTAGAATAGGAGAATTAGTTATTCGCTACGTTTTTTCCATATCAAATTATTTATCGGATATCCGATTTATGGCGTAAAAGTTTTTCAAAAAATTCATCAAATTTCCTAAAAACAAATGTCATGTTGTTTTGTTCCATTTAAAACAACAATTAGCTTCATTAAACAGAAATAGTTAAAGGCTAAACGTTTCTATATACGGAAGGTTAAAATTATTAATAGTTTTTAGTTTAAGGTGTTTTTTTTACTAAAAAAATAGTTCAAAGTTTAAAAATGGAATGAAGCAAAGTTGAGGGTTTGATTCATTAAATTCCTTTGTTTTTTTGAATCTTTTGCCTAATGGTGAATTTGTGGGTGATTCAATAATTACTTTAAATGGCAAGAGAGTAATTAATTGTTAGTCAAATAATATAAGAAATTCAACCGTTAAATAATTGTTAGTCAATCGATTAAAGTATAAGAAAGTCTAGCTACCTTTTTTTTTGTCAGCTAGCCAAGGGAACGATGAGGTCGAGTATATACATAGCAAATACTTTAAATGGCAAGAGAGTAGTTAATCGATAGTCATATAATATACGAAATTCAACCGGATTTCAAAAAGTTTAGCTCCTTTTTTTTTGTCAGCTAGCCAAAATGAAGTGTGCGTTGGAAGGGAATTCAACCGGACTCTTTCTTTCTTCTTTGCCAATTTCCGCATCTCTCTCTCTCTTTTCACTCCCAAAACACATTGTTACGTCCCAGTTCTGTGTGTATTTTCGCTCTCTCTCTTGATATTGATTTATCACTCTAGTTTCGTTTCTAAAGTTGAAGTCTTTTGCATTTCTCTAAGGTTTCTGTTCGATCTCTTAACTCGGACTTTTAACACGGAATGGAGCAAAGTTGTGGTAAATCACATTCTGGATATTTTGGCAAAGTTGTGGCAAAGTTATGGTTTTTGTATATTTTGGCTAGCTTGATCCTCACATTCTGGTAAATAATAAAGTCTCTACCTTTTTAAAAATTTTGTGGCTGTCTGTTTAATCTCCGATGGTCTTGTTTCATCGGACTGATTTTTATATTGTCTTTGTTGTTCTTCTAGGAAGGGAAAGATGTAGCTGATGCTATCTCATCCCCTCAGAAGTAGTCAGAACTCATTTTCTGGACTCCTTTCAGGAAAGAGATTGGAGACGAGGAAACTTTTATATTTCACCAATCTTCAGCATTGCTGAAGATTGGTGACAAGACTTGTTATTCCATATCTCGATAGCAGTTTTGGTTCATATATGATGATAATGTTTATTTTCCACATTCTCATAGAATTAAGCCATCAACTGAATGATTTTTGTTTTTGTTTTTTTTTCCTTCCAGAGCCATCTTTTGTGCTACCAGATTTAATAACCCTCATTTATGCACCCAATGGAAAAGTATCAGCTACGGAAACCTTGCTTGGGGTCCTGAAACATCACAAGGAGGATTCTGATGTTATATGTATGTTGTTGACCTGTCTTAGGTATCGTGCTTCGTGTCCTTTCCTCCTTTCCCCCATGCATACATAGTTGTTTGTTTATTCCCATATACCCCAAGTGAGAAACTCACCGGATTCTTAGTTAAGTTTGTAAAAGTAAACTTACGAATGCTTCATACGTGAAAATATTGACCTGACTACCGGCTTTGGTATTTAATTCTGTTTTTGCATTGTTTCACGCTAAAATTCAACAGGCCATTCTGATAATGATCTCCACTTTTTTCTTCTAGTAATATTCAAGAGCTTGTAACAGCTATAACTAGGCAATTAGAATATTTTCTGCTCGTTGACTGAAATCAAATTCTTTACAGGAGCAAAACTGGGGCTCACTGATTGGACCTTTTCTTGACAAGATGTTCTTGGAGCCATCCAATGCCATCATGGTTAGGTTTCTTAGTTGCATCAGTGAATATTTGGCAGATACGTCGAACATGGTCCTTTTGCATGTACTGTCACATATGAAGGAGCAAAACAAGTAAGTTAAAGTTCTCTTAAAATTTAAACCACTCAAAATAAAGCTATGTACGCACCATAATTGTGATTTCTATGCTATGAAAATCTTTTAACAACTTCCAAAAATATAAAATATTGATTATCGATAATTTCATATCTAATTTAGGGTGGATGAGAGCTTCATATCCAGATCTGATACTAAAAGTTCAGTTGACAAAAGTAAATCTGAGAAATTTAAATTTGACCACCTTTGCCCACTGCTTATATTAAGGCTGCTTCCCCAAAGAGTGTTTGATGATATTGGTTCCTGTACAATTTATGGTAAATTCCTCAGCGGAGACTCCGTGAATGGTAAGTTTGCTTATGCTTTTGATTTCTTTTTCCTGATAGGAGTGGATGTTTATCATAAGGTTGTTTGACTCTTATTGTCAATTAGATTCAACGCTTTAGCTATATTTTAGATAAATTTTCCCCTAAGCGGCATGATCTAGAGTAGACACTGACGATCTTTGACTTGATTCACCACATTTATTTCTTGTCATTTGGTACATATCAGACTATCAAGACATCAAGTTTGAGGATTGTCAATGCATTGCCGCTTTCATTTTGGAAAGGTTATTTTACTCTCAGTGATCATAAAACACCATCTACTTTAATTAATACTTATTTTATATCTACCGAACTAACTCTAGTAATACAGGGCATTTTCTAAGTTCGAATTTGAAGAAGTTCGGAAACTCTCTACTGAGCTATGTGGACGTATCCATCCCCAGGTGCAAACTGGCTTCCTTCTGCGACCTTGTCTTGTTGGTCAATCTTGTGTAAATGTTTATATATGTTTTAAGCCTTTGTTTGAAAGGTAATTTTTGTATACCAAGAAACAAGGGTAGATGCTCATTAATAATTAAGCTTCCTCACAAGTTCACTGCTATCTTTATGAGAAAGCAAAGCACATGCAAAATTATCACTCGTCATAAGGGCTTGGTGCATTTTCTTATATCTGAAAAATCCTAATTGCCTTACTTCAGTTTTACTTATACAACAGTCTAGCCTGCTTTTCATCATCCAAATTTGAAATATGCCGACACTTCTATTCAACAGGTGCTGTTTCCAACTGTTTTATTGCAACTTGAAAAGGCCACAGAGCTACAAGACAGCCTCAAGATTAAAGCTTGCCTATTTTCTATATGCACATCCCTTGTGGTAATATTTTCATTTTTCGTGTTTGATGTGAACATATTCAGTGATTAAAATCTTGGATACGGTCAACAACGCAGGTCCATATACACACATTGTTCCAAGAGAGTAGTTGTTTCTATGTTTTCTCAACAAGGACTAGACCGGATGAAAGAAAAAAAGATAGAACCAGACCTCAAAAACTGCGAGAAGTAAATTCTCTTTAACGGAAATGTGTTATTTACTTTTGTCTCTTAAAATTGTTTATATTAATTTTGGTAACATTGCAGAGTCTACTCAGAGAGCGAAGCCAGGCTGACTCTGAAGAAAAAAAAAAAAATCCTGAGAAACGTTTTGGAGAACTCAAGGCGATGGTTCCTGAATGGCGTAAGAATCCCACACCGGAGCAGCGAGGATATCAATTCTATGGATTTTGGGATACTGAAAACACGAAACACGAGTTCGTGGAAAAAAGCACCACCAAATTTTGATATGACAAAAATTAGATCAAAAATTGCATGGGTACTAAGTAAGAAGTTTGGGAAGCAATGATGAAGACCGTCATTGGCGTTGAAAGTTTTACCAACACCAATGACGGTCTTCATCACATATTGATTTCCAAACTTCTTCGCCGCCACCGTACTGAAATGATGAGAGATCGATGCGAATTTCAATCTAACCATGAACATGGCCGCAATTTGGGGGATTAGGGTTTTCTCCACCGTTGATGTGTCTTTTCTCATCCCGTGCCGTCTATACGATAGAAGAAATGACTTAGAGGACCTCGGAACTTACAGGAAGTTACTCTTTTGCCATTTATAGTTTTCCAATTGGACAATATAAGAAATTGAAGCGGACCGGGATGAAAATATTGGACCGGAATATTATGGTAGTAGTGTTAAAGGAAGTTACTAAAAGAAAGTAGGGGTAACTTCGTGTAATTCGCATCTATAAAAGCCACCCATCCATTCAACACATAAGTAACCCTAAATTTCTCGATCGTCGTCGTCGTTACAATGTCGGGTAAGTTCCATATCAGATCTCGAAACTGGTTTTTCTTTTCTCTCAAATTCTCAATTTTGTTTCTCCGTTTCGTAAAACTTCAGATGCCGTTGCTTCATCATATTCTTTCAAAGATCCCGCCAGTAAGATTTTATCCCTTGCTTTTTGTTTAAATCAGCTGGATTAGAATATTTCTCATAGTAAACGAAAAATTATCAATATGGTAAAATCGTGTCCGTTGACAGATGCTATAACACGCATCTTCTGGGACATAGAGGACTTCCCGATCCCCAGTGGTCTTGATCCTGAATCTGTTTGTCTGAAAATCAAAGCTGGTCTGGATCTTCGTGGTGAGGTGTCTATCTCTGCTTATTTTCAAGATAAAACATTGCCGGATGAAGTTCTTGAGAAATACAAGCATGCTGGAATTACCCTCCGTCCCCTTGGTGAATTCCTCTTTACCTTTCAACCATCTTAAGTTCAGTTTTTTTTTGGTGTTTTTTCAGGTCAGTTAGTATATGTAACATTCTTTTTTCTTGATATATACATTTCAGGGGTTAAATGTTCGAGATTGGATGATATGATTATGGACATTCTTTGGTGGGTATTGGATGATTATGATGAATCCGTCCTAACAAATTTGGTGGTAATCTCAAGAAACATACCTGGAAATAGGGAACTCAATTTCCTATTTATGTGTATGTGCTGTATAAGTAGGGGTAGAAAACCCTAAATTTCTCGATCGCCCGTCGTCATTACCATGTCGGGTACGTTCCATCTCAGATCTCGAAACTGGTTTTTCTTTTCTCTCAAATTCTCAATTATATTTGATCTGATCTATCTGTCATGCTAAACCTAGTGGTATCTAATCGTCGACCTGAAATGATGTCTGCAACAAGGGTCTTCTGGGACGTGGAGGATTTCCCGATCCCTAATGGTAACGATCTTGGCCCGTTTGAACAGAATATCGAATCAGCTCTTTGGCGTGCGGGTTATGTTGGTGTTGTTGATGTGGCAATCAACGTTTATAGTGATAGGAAAACGGGATCGAAAGCTTTCTGGCATCAGTTTTTCCATAGCGGAATGTATATAAGTCACGATGGTGAGTTTCTTGTCTTTGAACCCTCTCATCTTAACACTCTATATCTCCCCAACAAACATATTTTTTTATCTATATCCAGGGGAGAAACGTTTAAGACTTCTGAGTATGATTTCGGATATGATTTTGTGGGCAAAAGTCACTCGTGACGACTCTGGTAGGAACCTACCAATAAATCTGATGGTAATTGCAAAAAGCATCCCTGAAGACACGTTGTTGGTCAGTGTTCTTGAAGGTATGAAAAAGCGTGGTTACAATATTTTGTTAGCACAGCTAGATGAGGATGATGATTCTGACGTAGCACTTGCTACTGCAACCGAAGTATGGCTTTGGAAAAGCCTATTTGAGGGAGGAGAGCCTATGGAATATGTAACTGATACTGATAGTGAGGAGGGAAGCTCGAAACGTTCCAAGAGAGTTTGACAAGTTTAGGGGAAGGTCACAAGTACTAGTTTAATTGTGACTTCTTATAAAATGTTGAAGGTTTTTAAGCTATAAAATGAAATCTATGCATAGATGGCTTGGTTTATTATTTAATTGAGTCGGCCTTAATTTATTATGTACAGCGGCGAGGTAAATTCTTAAAGGATTAATATTTTTGTCATTAAATAAATGCATTAGACCGACCATATCTTTCTTGAAAAGAAAAGGAAGTAAAATGGTGATGGAGAACTCTATAAGTCTAAATGTGGTCTGCAAACAATTTATGATTTGTTTCTTTCTTGTATATTATAAAATTTAGGTCACACAACATAGTAAATTTGTTTGAATTATTTGATTTCACTTGGTTGATAAGAAATGTGAATTTTTTCTTTAAAAAAAATGAACGAAAGACGACTAAAATTGGTTAATTGGGTAATATGAGAAAAAGAAGACAGAGAGATTGAGACAGACATTATGGATAGACGTAAAATTGTGAATGTTTCTGAGGCAAATAATAGTCTTTTCTCTCCTGTTTCCATGGACCACCTTCTTCTTCATCTTCCCATTTCTTTGTTCCTCTTGTTTTCTATTTTGTGACATATGAATATGAATAATAATTATGTATGGCTCGTCGTTTTTGTTTGGTCAGTAGATTTGTTTTCTTCTTCTTTTCTGAAAATTATTGCCAAATTTACCAAGTCCATACAAATAGCTTACAATTTAGTCCAACAAAAGAAAAAATAAGGTAAGCATAGCAATATTGATAGTAACATCGTGGATGATATGTTAGCTCAATAAATGTTCTAACACCTCTACAACTACGGAATTCCTTACAACATCCTACTTATCACTAACGACGTCGACTTCGCAAGACATATCAAGTCATTACGAGAATGTGGAGCTATAATGTTTTTGGCGAAACTTCCACACACAAAATCTACTATTATCAGATCGAAAATGTATTAAATGCGTAAATTATCAGTTTATAATTTAATTAGATGCAAAGAAAGATTTGGATCCCTCACTACAAACGTAAGATTCAAGGCTCAACTGCAAAAAAATAAAAAAACTAAGACATCTTTCATAGTTTTGCAACGTTATTAAGCTGAGGCAATAAGGTTTTTTCTTGGTGTTCATGTTCAAAAAACCTCAATTTTCAATTTATTTTAGATTGTGACATTTCTACGCTTTAAAACATCTATTTTCAGTTTACTTTAGTCTGTGACTCGATTTTTTTTTTGAAACCCAATAATTTTTGTGGTCATTGGTCAAAGACTGTTGATTTGACTCCGAGCATCACTAGTATAATTCCAAATTCTTATCAACGATGCCAATAGAAACATTATTTTTTGTACTACATATGCACTCAAACAATTTTAATAAAATTTTTGCATTGAATGATCAAAATATTAACTAGACCAGTTAAATAATAATTACCTCTTATTTAAATTTCCTAACATTAAAGATATTGTAGAAAGAGAGATATTATAATAATTACCTCTTATTTAAAGAGAGATAAAAAATGGCATGGGTACTAAGTAAGAAGTTTGGAAAGCAATATGTGATGAAGACCGTCATTGGCGTTGGTAACACTAGAAGAAGTTTCACTGAGACTGCTAGAAAAGATCTTACGCATAATGGGGTCACCCTCAAGCACATATATTCAAGAAAAGGGGTTTGCATTAAGTGTAAGACAGTCTATGATACCGGATGTCTCGGCCATTGTGAACGTATGATTTAAGATTGTGTTGTTTAGTATTAATTTACCCTTTTACAGTATGTTGATAATTATCACTTATTTTGTTTTGTTTTTCAGTTATGTACGAGAGGAAGCACGATATAGCGGATGATATGTTAGCTCAAGAAATGTTCCAACACCTCCACAACATTCCGCTTATCACCGGGGGCGTCGATTTCGCAAGACCGATCAGATTGTTACGAGAATGTGGAGCTAGAGTGGTCTTGGCGAAACTTCCACGCACAAATCCTACTCTTATCGAGTCTGTCTGTCCTGGTGATGTATTTAACTTCGAAGAGGTGCTCAAAGCATAAACTATCAACTTATAATTTAATCAGTTTATTGGATTTACGAATATATAATGTTGTTTCATCTTCTGCATTGGGTTTATTGGATTTACGAATATATGACGTTGCTTCATCTTCATTTTCTTCAAAAAGATGTTGTGGATCAAATTCATAAAAAGATGCTCCATCGGAATGAAAATATTGAACCGGAATTGAACCGGAATGTTATGATACTTACTGTTAAATGAAGTTACTAAAAGACCCTCAGGAACTTGGCAGTGAATGTGCTGTATAAGTAGGGGTAAAAACGAGATTTAGGGAACAACGTGAGATCCAACCGCTGAAAATGAAAGTAGTTTTACGGCCGCAGCTATAAAAGTCACCCTCTCAACATAGATGTAACCGTAATTTTCTCAAACGCCGTCGTCGACACCATGTCGTGTAAGTTCCATATGAGATCTCGAAATTGGTTGTCTTTTTTCTTAAATCTCAAAATATTTTTTATCTGATCTATCTGTCATGCTGAAATAGCGTGTCTTGTCGTCGATCTGTCATAGCAAATCTTAATCAATTTATATTTTCACGATCTAATTGTATCTTCTCTGTTCGTTTTGTAAAACCTCACACAGGTGCTTCATCATCGGGCTCCACAAATATTTTCAGAGATCCCGCCAGTAAGATTTAATCCCTTTAATGTCTAAGTCTGGATTAGATTTCTCATAGTAAAACAAAAAAAATCCGTATTGTAATAGTGTACGCCCGGGTTTTCGTTGACAGATGCTAAAACAGGCGTCTTCTGGGACTTAGGGGATTTCCCAATCCCCAATGGTCTCGATCCTGAATCTGTTTGTCTGAAAATCAAAGAGGCTCTGGATCTTCGTGGTGAGGTGTCTATCTCTGCTTATTTTGAAGATAAAACCTTGCCGGATGAAGTTTTGGATGAATACCGAAACGCCGGAATTGTCCTCCATCCCCATGGTGACTTCCTCTTTACATCTCAAACCATAAGTAATACTATCTTTTCTTGATCTTACATCTCCTTTTTGATATATATTGTTTCAGGGGATAAATGTTTGAGATTGGATGCTATGATTTTTGACATTCTTTTGTGGGGGATGGATAATTACACTGATGATTCCGACCATATACTAAAAAATTTGGTGGTGATCTCAAGAAACATGCCGGGAAATACGCAGTTCAACAAGGTCCTCCTAACTTATACATGTTCATATTCAGACGACAATGTTGTGGTCGTACTGCCAGATAACTTTACATCAGATGAATCGACACCACTCCCTGATGTAAAAACATACTGGCTTTGGAAAAGCCTATTAGATGGGCAAGAGCCTATCGACCAAAGCCTAATCGCTCCCCGTGTTAAACGTGAAGAGTTTTTCGACATAACTACCTTTGACACCAGCGAACCTCATGTTTATTGTGAGTCTTGTGAGTACTGATGGTGGGTTCGACATTATTGACTTTAACAATCTCACTTTTATTATGATCCTTTTTTCTTTTTTTTTGTCAAAATGCTTTGGCTTTGTGTGTGAACAGTAAAACTCTTTATCAACTGATGTTTTGAACTTCTGCTCGTCCTAATTCATTCGTCAATGCTTAATTTCGCAAGTGTTTTTATATTTTTAAATTTAAGAAAATATAGCTCAAGTTCAAAGCGAAGAAATTGCTGACCCTAAATAAGCGTTGATACCAAATGCATATGAAAACCAAGAACTTAAGAAGGAACTAGACTCATCACAAGAAACACCTGAATTTGTATGTTGAGATAGATTCTGAATGGCTTGCTGGGCTTTTCCGACGGCCAGAGACTTGTACTTCGACGGCACTCTTCTATGTTTCGTCGCCACCGTACTGAAATTATGAAAGATCGATGTGAATTTCAATCATTCCATGAGCATGGTCGCAGTTTGGGGGATTAGGGTTTTCTCCACTAGTGGTGTCTTTTTTCTTCCGGTGCCGTGTATCCTACGCTAATAGAGGACGTCGTAACTTGCAAGAAATTATTCTTTTGTCATTTATAGTCAGATGTTATAAGAAACTAAACCGGACCAGGATGAAAATATTTAACCGGAATCCTATGGTACTGTTAAATGAAGTTAATCTTTTGTGACATTGTTTTTTGAGAATTTAATGAAAAAACTCTCCATCTTTACCACGTTTCATTTTTTAACTCTGAACTATTTGTTTAGTAAAAAAACCCCTAAACTAATAACAATTAGTAAATTTAATCCTCCGTCTACGGAAACATTTAGTTTTTAACTATTTTTGTTTAACAAAACTAATTGTTGTTTTAAATGAAAAAAACAACAAGACATTCTTAATTTAATTTTAAAAAAATAAAACATTTACTGTATGAATCAGATATCCGATAGATAAAATGATCTGGACAGAACGTAACGGATAGTTAATACCCATGTTCTAAAAATCTCCGCTTAGACCCCGATTACTCTCCTCTTAGTCTTTAGGTCCACCATGAGCGTCCGACTATCGCTTAGCGAGAAAATCAGAAATTAAATGAGGAATAATCGGAGATTAGTGTTAGAGCTAATTTATGTTTTAAAAACATGTTAATCCATTATAATTAATCATTTATATAAATATTGTTTTCAAAATTGCAGCAAACATAAAAATATATTTTCAACCCCAAAATTTTATGATTGTTATTAAAATTATGAACATAAGTTATTGTTTAACATCACAAACTCCCTATCTAAAAATCTGGATAACAAAAAAAAAATGTTATATACTTGCAATTCAAAAATAATCGAAATATGTAAAATTAAACGGAAAGTAATCAGGTTAGATGGAAAGTAATCCGGTTAGGGGAGAGTAATCGTGTTAGACAGAAAATAATCGTTTGACTGATTTTTAAAGGGATTACTCATTAATTAAGGCGGATGTGTGGACATAGCGACTAAACGGATCTAGGCGGAGATTTTTAGAATATGAGAATTAGCTATTCGCTACGTTTCTTCCATATCAAATTATTTATCGGATATTCGATTTATGGCGTAAAAGTTTTTCAAAAAATTCATCAAATTTCCTAAAAAAAAATGTCATGTTGTTTTGTTCTATTTAAAACAACAATTAGCTGTTTCTAAACGTTTTTGTATACAGAGGATTAAATTTATTAATAGTTTTTAGTTTAAAGTTTTTTTTTTACTAAAAATATAGTTCAAAGTTTAAAAATGGAATGAAGCAAAGTCACCCTCTCAACATAGATGTAACCCTAATTTTCTCAAACGCCGTCGTCGACACCATGTCGCGTAAGTTCCATCTCAGATCTCGAAATTGGTTTTCTTTTTTCTTAAATCTCAAAATATTTTTTATCTGATCTATCTGTCATGCTGAAATAGCGTGTCTTGTCGTCGATCTGTCATAGCAAATCTTAATCAATTTGTATTTTCACGATCTAATTGTTTCTTCTCTGTTTGTTTTGTAAAACCTAGGTGCTGCAACACGAGTCTTCTGGGACGTGGAGGATTTCCCGATCCCTAGTGGTTTGAAACTTGGTAGGTTTGATGAGAAAATCCAAACAGCTCTTAGGCATGTGGGTTATATTAGTGGTCCGGTGTCATTCAACGTTTACAGTGATAGGAAAAATGTATCGAGAGCTTTCTGGCATCAGTTTAGCCATCTCGGAATGTATCTAAATCACGATGGTGAGTTTCTTTTCTTAAACCCTCTCATCTTTAACACTATTTCCAAACATTTTTAACCTAGGCTATATATATGTCTGTAATCTATATCCAGGGGAGAAACGTTTGAGACTTAAGAGTATGACAACGGATATCGTCTTGTGGGCAACCAACATTCGTTACAGCTATAGTAACCTACCAATAAATCTGATGGTAATTGCAAAAAGCATCCCAGAAGACAGGTTGTTGGTCAGGGTTCTTGAAGCTATGAAAGAGCGTGGTTGCAATATTTTCTTAGCACAGATTGATGAGGATGATGTCTCCGACGAGTCACTTGCTACTGCAAGCGAAGTGTGGCTTTGGGAAAGCCTATTTGAGGGAGGAGAGCCTATGGAATGGGTAACTGATACTGAAAGTGAGGAGTGAGTCTGATTCTGAGAAGTGTAGCGGAAGGTCGCAAGTATATTAGTTGTTTTCTTATAAAAGGCTTTGGATTTGTGTATAAAAACATGCATCTGTCGTTTGTTTGTTTCATCTTTCTTTTCCGGTTTTAAGCTATAAAATTAAAATATATGCGCACTGACATACACGACTTTATTTTTTTTTTTTTAACATCAACTTTATTAATTAAATAATAGCAGAGTAATCACAATGTAGAGCATTTGAAATAGAAAAAGGAATGTAAAAATGATAGAAAAAAACAGAATTATTTGGAATTGAAGATTTAGCTAAGATATCCGCCGGTAAATTGCAGGACCTATGCACCCAAATGAAATTAGTGTCATCAAACTTCCTTTTCCAAAACCAAACTTCTCGCACCCAATTATGAATACCAAAATGCTGAGATTTTCCATTGATCAAATCCATCATAAATTTATTATCCCCTTCAAAAGAAACCTTCTTATACCCCCTCGACCAACAATGTTGCATAGCAAAGATTAAAGCCTGGAACTCACTCTCTAAAGCATTGCAAGTCTTTCGTCCTTGAGCTTGACCCGATCCTAAATAAATCCCTTTGTGGTCTCTCACAATCCAACCAGCTTTAGACGGAATAAAATTACTCACAAACGAACCATCATGGTTGCATTTAACCCACCCCAAATCCGGTGGTTTCCAATGACCCATTTGATTTGTAGTAAAACATCGGCTGCCCTTGGTAATATTATAACGTCCGGACAACTCTTCCGAAAGCAACCATTCTTGAGCATCATTACGGGCGAAACTTAGACTGGACATCCAAGATAAATTCCTCCGCTGATACACCAGAAGATTACGACTCTTCCAAATCCGCCAGAGAATCCATAATGGTAATTGTTTTAAATGAGGAGCCCTATTTGACGTATTCATCAAACAAATCGCTTTTATCTTGTCTTCTAAAGATATAGCCGAAGCTAAAATTGCAGGATCCGGCATTCCAGAAGCTCTCCAGATAGATTTGGCATAAATGCAATCAAAGAAAAGATGCTTTGCTGTTTCCTCCCCATTACAACACCGTAAACAATCTGAATAGATCGTAATATGCCGATGCCTAAGATTGGATCCTGTTGATAAAGCTCCTGAAATAATTTTCCACATAAAATGTTTTATTTTCGGAGCCGTTTTAATTTTCCAGATTGCTTGTTTAACACTTAGATCCCCAGGAGGAGGCTGAAAATTCGGACTTGTAGGAAGATGGGTTGCTAACCAATAAGCCGATTTAACTGTGTAAATCCCATCACTAGTATAATGCCATCCCAAAAGATCCTCCTTAGCATGAGAACAAATCTTGATCGATGATATTAGAGAAATATCTTCAGCCATTACATTTTCCTCTATTTTGGTCATATCCCAGTCCGTTTTTGTTTCATTAAACCAATCAGAGACTTTAAAATCTTGAACTTCATCACTCTTTTTTCTTGGAGGTCTGGGCGGATGAACCGGCAGCCACGGATCTAACCAAGAATTTATCATCTTACCATCACCAATGATATATCGCATTCCTTTCGATACAATATCACGGCCTGCAAGTAAGGACTTCCAAACAAAAGAAGAACTATGCCCTTGTTTAGCATTTAATATAGTAGTGTCATGAAAATATCGACCTTTTAAAACCTTAGCCATAAGGCTATCCGGATAGTGAAGGATTCTCCAGGTTTGTTTACCCAACAAAGCAAGATTAAAATTCTCTAGATCTCGGAACCCCAAACCACCCTCTCTTTTAGGAAGACATAAGCGATTCCAAGCAAACCAATGCAGACCTTTCTTGTCATCCCCCGCACTCCACCAATACCGATTTAAAATCCCATTTATCTGATCACATATATCTTTTGGAAGCTTAAAAATATTCATTGAGTAGATAGGCAAAGCAAGAGCCACAGACTTTAAAAGAATTTCCTTTCCACCCGGGGATAAGAATTTTTTGCTCCAGCCCTCTGTCCTTTCTTTCACCTTTTCAACAATGTAATGAAACATTTCCGATTTTTTACAATGAAACTGTTCCGGCAAACCCAGATATTTTCCTTTACCACCTTCATTATGAATACCAAGCAAACTACGAACTTTTCGCTTAACATCTGGCTTAACTTTACTACCAAAAGTGATGGAAGATTTTCTTAAATTCACCGCCTGACCTGAAACCTTCTCATAAATCGTAAAAATTTCCCGAATAGCCCGACAAGATTTATTATTTGCAAGCATAAAGAACAAAGAATCATCTGCGAAAAGCAAATGAGAAACTGCTGGACTTCTATTACTAATTTTAAGCCCTAAAATTCTTCTCTTATCAGTAGCTTGAGTCATAAGGTGGGAAAGAACTTCTGCGCAAATAATAAATAAGTAAGGGGATAACGGATCACCTTGGCGAATACCACGATGTGGTTGAATAAAACCATGTGGAGAACCATTAACCAAAACCGAGTAGGTAACTGATGTCACAGAAGACATTATCCATGAAATCCAACGACTATCAAACCCCATATAACGCATAGTTTTTTCTAAGAAGCCCCATTCCAGTCGGTCGTAGGCTTTAGAAATATCCGTCTTTAGAGCCATATACGAGTTAGCCTGCCGTTTCCTGGATTTAAGAGAATGAAAAATCTCTTGAACAATAATGGTATTATCACGACTTTATTATATCATTTAGGCGGCCTTAATTTATTAGTTACAGCGGCGAAGTAAATTAGAAGACGGATTACGAATTTGATTCGGGTTTAGACTGCACAGTAGGAGGAGAGAACGGTCAAGAAGTGATCATACACCCACCAGAGGTTAGTCATATGTATTCGATTTAGAGAAGCTTGTAAGATATTGTCAAGTAGAAAAGGCAGTTCTCAACTTCAACTGTTTGCTTTATCTTTACTTTCTTTTGCAGGAAAGGGAACTAACCACTTCCATTGATAATACATCATCTCCCAATAGCCTTCACGTTTGGATTATTTATTAAAGGCAACATTGTGGTAAAAACACTTGTGGTTTTAGTGATAATCTAGTTTTGCTTTTTTCTTTTTCTTTCTAGTGTGATGTGTTCTTATGCAGGTGATGGACCCAACTTATGTTGAAGAAGCAGTAATGTGTGGGAGATGACACTCAAAGATGCTGTCAAACCTAGAAAGAAGCGTAAAAACAAAAGCAATTAAAAAGTTACAACTTTTAAATAGAATCCAGATTTTGGGTGTAAACATTGCTGAGTTAATGCATTTTCCCGATCACTTGTTTACTTTCTTCTTCCCTTGAGACTCAGACTGGATAGTGGAGACAGTTTATGGTCAAATGTATCTGAAGAGTCAATGCGAGCATGAGTGTTGCTAAAATTTTGCTCGTATAGTAACCGCTATAGTGAAGCGATACGATGCAGTTTCACAATTAAACCCAGTAGATGAGATTTCAACAGCATATAATCTATGTGACATCAATGGCCCATCTCCCATGAGCTAGACTTGTTTATAAACAGATTGAAATTAGCTTCTTCTTCTTCTTCACTAGTACTCCTCCTCAGATGGGCCTTCTGGAGGAGGAAGCAGTAATTAAGTGGTGTCGTACTTTTACTGGTGGAAAAAGTAAACGGTAAAAAACCGTAAATTCAATCATTCCATGAGTAAATTCTGGTTTTGACTTCTAGACACGCGTAAGAACGATTTTTTTTTTATCAGGCGTGTTAGAAATTTATATATTTAAATAAATTATTGAACTATTTTCAAAATTACCAACGAATATTATAAGGTCAAAGATAAAACACACAAAATCTTTTTAACACCGTTCTTGGATTCGAACCGGCGATCTAATGGCCATTAACCGTGCTTAGTTGAAAATGAACATAAAAACTCACCAGGCATAAACTGCTTCTTATTATTTTTAGTTTAAATGGTGGATTCATGGTTGTTTGGTTAACTGATGATGTTAGGTCCTTAAGGACAATGAATACTTTTATGTATTTAGCTGAGATTACACAAATCACATCATGAAGTCTATGACCAAGTCCACCACTTCATTTGGGAGTGTAAACTAAGTCCCAACTAACTTCGTTTCCATAGCAGTTGAGTGAGTGAACTCTTGATCTAAGAAAAGAGATCAAGAACTTCTTGTCAAAAGCAATTATATAATGGTCTGATCATTATTGGTTATATTTGCCAATAAAGATCATTAATTAAGGGTAATGTTTGTTTGTTCTCATCTATAAGTCAATGTAAGATATTTGGGGAAGAAAATCTCGAAACAAAAGGAAGCTATACATTTGGAAACAAATCATAAAACTTGTTGACTTGGCTAGATTTGTTTCTATATATTACATGATTAGAAATGGTAACAGTTATGAAAAATACTATGTACATGGCATTTTTTTCTTAGGGAAAGAAAAAAAAACGTTGATTAACGCTTAAACAAGTGTTCCTCTCCAGATTGAGGATCTATGTGTTTAATCCAACGGCTAGGACGCTTTTTCAAATCATTACCACCACCACTAGCTCCCACGTGTGCGATGTCTAATCCTTTCCCAACGGGTAAAAACACCGATCTCACGACACGTGTACCTCGTCTCAAAACACCGTGCCATTTAAACCCAGGTATAGATTTCTGCATGGCGTTTTTGCACACCAAAACGGCGCCCATTTTGCTCGTTTTCGCTAATCGCAACGCCTTAACGAACTCGCGGCGTTTCGAATCAACCACCATGAAATCTACGCCAGAGATTCTCTCCACCACGTCTTCCGTCGATTCTCCGATCATCACCTCCGTTGATTCACTCCTAACGGCTCCTTTCATCACCGCCTCGTACTCCGACCTCGACTCCTCGTCAGGAACTATGCACACGTGTCTTCCACGTGTGTGTATGGCCGCGACGGCGAGTCCGACACTGGTTGCGATCGGATCTCCACGTGACCAAGTCTCAACGATCAGTCTTGTGTTCCATCCCGCCGCCGTTGCCGATAAAAACTCCGCCACGCTCGATTCTTTGTAGCTTTTACACTTCAAAGACACATAGATATACACACAAGATCAAGATTTTAATTCATACACATCAAGATCGAGTAAACAAGAATCATATATATCTGTATTCAAATTCAAGATTTCTTTGATGAAAAGCAGTTCCAGTCCAAGTTGAACCAAGATGGTGTACAAAATGCATCATTTGAGTTATAGGAGGATTCTTACGGATCTAACAGTGTGAATGTAAGCGTTAGAGGCTGTTTCCGGGGACCAGACGAGCTTCATGATCGTATTTAGTTTTATTGTTAGAGAAAATGTTAGCTTTAGAGAGAAGAAAGGGTTTGCATATAAAGGGAAGTTGAGAGAAGGAAAGGTGATGATAAGACGGTAAGGCTTCGGCAGTTAGGTTAAGAAATGGGTATGGTTTGGCTTTAGCCTTTAGGTTATGGACTTAGCGTTGACATTTGTTTAACTCAATCACCACGTGTTCTTCATTCTCTTTTCGATTCTAAGCTTTACTTTAAATAATAGCCTTTACTTTAAACGAAATCATTTATTTCTTTAGGTCCAGGGTTGTGTTACAGATTATATGTTGTTGATTCGATTTTTTTTTATATATTAAAAAAAAAAAACTTTTATGCTTTTATGTATCATGTGTTAAGTAGTCTTACGGGACTATGATGTAATGTAATGTGCTAGTTAGGTTGACGGTTATCACTATTTTGTGCCTAGATACATATTGTGATTCGGTATTGCATAAACCAATTAAGCCAGGTTAATTTGCCTTTTTCTTTAAAACTAAATCCTGTAAACTAAATGTTTTATAATTAATAAAATGAGTTTTGTTGTGAACAATGCTATCTTTGTAATCCTTACTAATTAGGTTGATGACAAGACTTTAATCAAATCATTGTATATTTTTGTTATGCATCCAAGTCTTCCAATAGTATAGTAATGAGTTAATGATAGTTGATTAGGAAATACACGTCCATAGATCACAAATTTGTATACTTAAACCTTCTAATACTAATTATCAATTCAAACATGAATGCTAACTAATTTACAATTGGAATCTCTTTACATATTTCACAAAAGTTAAGATAATACTCCTACTTTTGAAACGGTGTCGCTTATGTATATGTTGTATACTTCATACATGAGTTTCAAGCCCTACTTTTAACCGTAGACGTTTTCATTTGGAATGGGCCTGTATATAAAAAAAGCTAGGCCCATAATAGCTTTCGAAAAATTTGACCTGTGGGCACAACCATGATATAAAGGAGCATTTAGGGTTTTTGATTACTCCTTAAGCGCAGTCGCAGCCGGAAGAAACCCGAAGAAGAACAATCTCAGTGAAAGGAAGATTTCTTCGCCGTCGCAGTCATGGGACGAATGCACAGTAGAGGGTTCGTCTGTTCGTTTCTTTCTCGTACTTGATTGAGTACTGATTTGAAAACTTGTTGTCTTACATTTTGTTGTCTTACATTTTGTTGTCTTACATTTTGTTGTGTCTGTTTTGTGTTCTGTAGTAAGGGTATCTCGGCATCTGCTTTGCCGTACAAGCGTTCATCTCCGAGCTGGCTCAAGACGACCTCTCAGGATGTAAGATTCGTATACTAATCTGGATTTCTGTTTGGTTTCAATTTCATTTTGTTTTCAAATGCTGCTACCTTTCCCATTGCTTAACTTTGGGTTAATTTTAGTTTCGATCTAGAAAGTTGGAATCATCTGCATTTGAGATTTGATAGTTATTGACTTCGATATTATTGATATGTGATGTCTTCAGAAGATATTTTTTTGTTTGTTTGTTATAAGTCTCTAACCTTAGTGTGATGATTCTAACAAATGGTTGGTAAGAAAGATCTTTGAAGTTACTATCTCAGAGTGATAGTTCATTTTGGGGATCTGTTGATTAGTCTTATACGTTGTAAAAGTTATTGATGTGTTACATGGTCTCTTAGTGTGGTCTTGACACTTCTTTGAAAGTAATGTGTTTAGTTTGATTGGTTCTGACGTTTGCTATGATGATCAAAATAGGTTGATGAGTCCATTTGCAAGTTTGCAAAGAAAGGTTTGACCCCATCGCAGATTGGTGTCATTCTCCGTGACTCTCACGGAATTCCACAGGTGAAAAGTGTTACTGGAAACAAGATCCTGAGAATTTTGAAAGCTCATGGTACCATTTAATCTCTCTTTAAGTTTCCTTTAAGTCTTTGTCCCTAACTAAACATTCAAGGAAACTAAGAGACCTTTTGTTATTCTCTCAAGGTCTTGCACCTGAAATTCCTGAGGATCTGTATCACCTGATCAAGAAAGCCGTTGCTATCCGCAAGCACCTTGAGAGGAACAGAAAAGACAAGGACTCCAAATTTAGGCTGATTCTTGTAGAGAGCAGAATCCACCGTCTTGCTCGTTACTACAAGAAGACCAAGAAGCTCCCACCAGTCTGGAAGTAGTAAGTACTAAAACATTTAGGAGTTCTACAAAGATCTCAATTATCATCTCTTACTTTGAATTCTGATACCCATTATTGTTCTTACTTTTGCAGCGAGTCTACAACTGCCAGCACTCTTGTTGCTTAAGAAGAATGGAGTTGATCAAGTCCTTCAAGAACGACCATTTCATTGTCTGCATTGCAACTCAAGTTCTTCTACATTTGGAACTATGTATCTGTTTTCGCTAGTTTTGATGGGTTACAACTTACTATGAAATTTTGAATTTAGGGAACGAATTTGTTTATGCAATCTTTCAGACTGGTTATTGTCATTTATCTTTATCAGTGAGTTATATTTATTTAACCGCTTCTCCGTTGCTAGTACGTTAAAAAAAAACTATTGAAAGATAGAAAGAAAGTCAAAAAGTGTGGTCGGAGAATAAGTAAATCCTGCAATCTGCGATGTCTCACTTGTTGTCTTTAACATGGGTTCTAATGCCTCATTCAATACCATGTTTTTTTCTTGTTGTCGGCTCCTCCATTTAACTGTTTAGCAAATCAGACAAAGAACTTAAAAAGTAAAAACCCAAACAAGTGAATGATCAAACTAGTTTTGCAAGAGTTACGATGAGATTTTGGATTTAGGGAACAAAGAGGCTTCTGTAATCATCAGATTAGCTAATGCTACATTTATCCTTCGAAGTGAAGGTGTCCAAGGTTATGGGTTATCTTGATATTACCGCATACCAAAGCATCGCTTTAATATATTAGTGGAACATGTATGGTAAGACCGAAGCGGTTGATATCGTGAAAAAAATACCCTTGAAAATTTTATGCAATTTAGGAGTTGGCGGTCCAAGATTCAACATTATATGGACCTAGAATTTAATTCCATAGGACAAAATTATGTTTTAATGGGCCTTGAGCCCATACAAAATGGGATCAGAATATGCTTCTTTCTGCAGCTATAACCCAATAATATTCCCATGGCTCTTTCCGGGATATTCGAATCTACTGCGTCCTACGCTTTTGTCCTTAGGATAGGATGTGGATATTTGGATATGTCAGGGTTGAAATATCCATCATTCTTTCAATATCTCTTTACCAATATCGTAGATGGACCCCAAATTTAGATAAGTTTGAAAAGAAAAGCTGGGATATTTTGAGTGTTTAAGAACGTTACGATCTATATTTGGTGTATAACTATCTACTTTTCAACACATACGACAAGTATTCGATAGTAATTGAGAAAATATTCAAAACGCGTGGTCCCGTTAAGAAAATTTGATAAGTTTAATATCATTGAAAAATTTAGGTCTTATCATTAAGATTTACCTGTTAGGCAAGACTACCTTTTTAGTTAATCAGAAAAAAAATTTCATTTAATTCGAAGAAACAGTGGAGAATAAAAAAACTTCCTTTTAAGTATATAATCAATGGATATATATATATATATATAGTATATGTTTCCGAGTGAAAAAAGTTTTGTTGATAAGTAATTATTATTTTGATTATAATGGTAATTATACTATAGGCAGGAGGTCCTTCTTGGAAGGTTCCTTTGGGGAGAAGAGACAGCTTACAAGCATTTCTGCAACTCGCTAAAGACAATCTTCCAGCTCCATTCTTCACACTTCCAGAACTTGAGGCCAACTTTAAACGATCGTCCTTCTGATCTTGTTGCTCTCTCCGGTAATTAACAAAAAACCATTTGATGTAGTTGTAATAAGTTTGAGTTAATTGTTGATCTAACTATGGTCTTTGTTTTGTTAGGGGGTCACACATTTGGTAAAAATCAATGTCGATTTATTATGGACAGATTATACAACTTCAGCGACACCGGGTTACCTGACCCTACCCTCAACACTACTTACCTACAAACTCTTCGTGGACAATGTCCCCGTAATGGTAATCAAAGCGTCTTGGTTTTCGACAACAAATACTACGTGAACCTGAAAGAGCAAAAAGGTCTTATCTAGAGCGATCAAGAGTTGTTCTCTAGCCCCAATGCCACAGACACGATCCCCTTGGTGAGATCATTTGCTGATGGCACACAAAAATTCTTTGATGCATTTGTGGAGGCAATGAATAGGATGGGAAACATTACACCTCTTACAGGAACTCAAGGACAAATCAGGTTGAATTGTAGAG
Source organism: Crucihimalaya himalaica (assembly GCA_004349715.1). NCBI lineage: Eukaryota > Viridiplantae > Streptophyta > Magnoliopsida > Brassicales > Brassicaceae > Crucihimalaya > Crucihimalaya himalaica. The sequence goes on along the minus strand of SMJT01000008.1, from coordinate 3,335,057 downwards.
TGGTGAACTCCAACTCTCTACTCCATGATGTGGTGGAGATCGTTGACTTTGTTAGCTCTATGTGAGAATAGTTGACTCAGTATCTGGCTACTAGACTATATTTTAATGGTGTGTAGTCTACGTAATTCCATGTTTTTTTTTTCTTAATGTTTGATACTGGCCTTTGACAGCGTTTTGTGAATCGGTCTAAACTTTTATGGTTTTGGACTTGTTAGTTTTATAATAAAGATGATAAAATAAAAAGAAACTCGTAGTAGAAAAAAAAAACCTAAGCTGTGCAAATGAACTTATGGAGAACATGAATAACATCAGAATGCTAGCTCAGTGGTGTAACAAATAACCCATATAAGATTATGAGCATATAGTGAACAGAGAAGACGAATTTTGGTATGAGTTAAGGAAGAAGTACATCTAGATCAAAAATTGTGCAAAATCCTTAAATTACACTTAAATTGAAAAAGATGGAGTAATTGAATTAGGTTTCCATAACCTAAATCATTTTAATTAATAATTGAATTAGGTTTCGAGAACGTAATTCATTTTAATAATAATAAGTGAAGTACTATATTCAAAATGGTTTTCTAGAAACGTAATTCAAGTTGATTTATTATAGACTTAAGTCTCACTCAATGACTCATTTAAAGGTTGCCGAAAAACTAGAGACCCACAAAGAAAAAGAAAAAGAAAAAGAGAGGCTAATCCAATGATCTCATCTTCTTATATAGAGTAGTATGTATTAAGTGCAACCACAGTTTTAACAAGCTTCAAGAAAACCTTGAAGAGTAAATAAAAGTGCACTTTGAAATCAGAAAAACAAAAAGTTAAACATGCAAGAGCTGATAAATAATTTGTCAGCGTTTAGGATTGAAGAAATTAATCGGCCATTAGCCGATTTTCCGGCGAATATATGGGAAGATCCCTTGATCTCTTTTTCTGTTTTGGACCCGGTACGTACCCAAGACTTGAGGTTATATTTGATTAAATAATATGCAAATTTCTACTATAAATTATCTCTTCTCTTGTGCCATTGATCTATAGAATCGTGAGAGAAACGAAGAGAAGCTGAGTTCACTAAAAGAAACCGTAAGAGAAATGTTAATGGCTTCAAAAGAAGAGCCGATAGAGAACATCAAATTCATTGATGCTCTTTGTCGCCTCGGTGTCTCCTATCACTTTGAAGGAGAAATATTTGCGCAGTTAGAGACGATGTTTAGTTGTCATGGTTTTATGCAGATGATAAGAGACAACGAGTTCGATTTATACACCGTATCTCTTGTCTTTCAAGTTTTTAGACAGTTTGGCTATAAACTTCTTGTCGGTAAGTCGAAAAATCAGAAATAATATAGACAATAGAAGTGATCACTCTAATATATGAATTACTAGTATCTTATTATATAAATTATAGTTTTTTTATAAGATCGTGACACGTATCGTCCTTGAGAAAATGTCAAAAATTATTATAAAAAAACTATATAAAAAAATAATTAACTACCATTATTTTGAAAATGAAATTTTTTTTTTTTTCAACAACTATTGAATATGAAAATTCTAAATACAACACTAAATGTAACTTTTAGTTAAGACTAGACTTAGTTAAGACTAGACGTGGGACTTCGGTTATTCGATTAAGTTCGGTTCGGTTAGTTCGGTTCTTCAACTTTTTTTTAATGTTGCCAAAATTAACCAAAATATATTTCGGTTCGATTAATTTCGGTTTTGAGATTCAAAACCGAAAGTAACCGAACTTTGTTTTTTTAAAAAAAAATCTATTTTTTGGTTATTTTTGGGGTTTTCGGTTAATTTCAGTTCGGTTAGGTTTTAGACAAAAACTAGTTTAAATTTGATAAAACCGGTCTAAATTGTGGTATAATCCGGGTATTCAAAAAAACAAAAAATTCGGTTAACCGAGAACCGAACCGAACAAAAGTTCTTGGGTAACCGAATTTTTTTAAAAACCTTGTCGATCGGTTCGTGACCCATAACCGAAACTGAACCGAACAACCAAAATCTCAGTTCGGTTAGTTCGGTTCGGTTAATAATCCCAACCCTAAATACAATACTAATTTTTATTTTTTTTGAACAACTATAGAATATGGAAATTGTAAATACAGTTCTACCATCATTTAAAAGACAATGAGTTAAGAAATTCTAAATAAAGCACTAATTTATTTTTATATCGATTTGAAAAAAAAAAAAAAAAAGTTAAATATGTTTAAATTAAATAAAGATTATTCAAATAGAAATAAACCAAGCTACATGTAATCAAAACAAATATATAATTGTAACTTTATTACGTTTTTTATTGGTAAATGATTTTGGATAAACGTTCTCAATAATTTATTATATATTTACTTTTACGGCTGATTTAATTCTCTTTTTGAATTTTTTTTTGGTTTTTCCCATAAATTTTAAAATATAAGATTATAATCCCGCGTATATGCGGGACTTAATCTAGTGTTAATATATCTTTATGTCTAAAACTTTCTTATTTATATTTCCATGTTTTTTGCTAAAAAAACATTTAATTGATATTACTAAGAAAATTTCATGAAAGAGAATGTTGCTAAATATTACAATATTTTGTCTTGCTTAAAAAATACATTAATATATATATATATATATATATATAAAGATTTTGCTTACAAAACCAAAGTTCTTATAGATCTATATCTATAATTAATAAATCATGATCTCGACTTGATCATATTTTTATTGATTCAGCCAATAGTATTTTTGCATAAGAACAGTTATCTGATAAGTATATGAAATATGTTGATATAAGAAGTAAAACTGAAATATTGAAAACCAGAAAAAAAAAATCTGAAATAATTATAGCGTATTTTTTCTTCTTTAATGTCACCTACTTAGATCAGGATTAATATTCTGAAAGCACATGTTATATTCACTATGTAGTTTACTACTTAATATGCACAATTATTAGTAAATCTACCAAATCAATGTTGATATGATTGTTAATTTTCATTATTAACTAAACTTTTTTTATGTTGATTGTTAATTTTCATTATTAACTAAACTTTTTTTATGTACAAGATGTGTTTAACAAGTTCAAGAATAAGGATGGAAAGTTCAAAGAGAACCTAGCTGAGGATGCAATAGGTCTTTTATGCCTTTATGAAGCAGCACACTGGAGCACCCATGGTGAAGTCATTCTGGATGAAGCTCTTGCTTTCTCAAGGTCTCATTTGGAAGGACTGACTTATCAATCTAGTCCACATATGTCCATCCGCATTAAAAATGCTCTCAAACATGCATACCCTAGGGGTATCTCAAGGTTAGAGACACGCCAATATATCTCATACTACGAAGAAGAAGATCTGCACGATCAAACCTTGCTAGAATTTGCTAAGATTGATTTCAATCTTCTGCAAATGCTGCACCGCAAAGAGCTTGGCCAAGTCTTCAGGTGACATTTTGAGCTAGCAAGATATATTATACATTAAAAAAAATCTTCTATGGTGAGACCTTAATGATGGTTGAATCGTTTGTTACTAAGGTGGTACAAAAATCTAGAGCTCGACTTGAAACTACCATATGCAAGGAACCGGACGGTCGAAAGCTATTTGTGGGCTGTTGGAGCGTACTTCGAGCCCCGCTATTCTCAAGCGAGGATTAATTTGGCCATTGTTGTTATCTTATTGACGCTAGTTGATGATACATATGATGCCTATGGCACAATTGATGAACTCGAACCATTTACAAATGCACTGATTATGTGGAATCCTAGTGGCATGGAAGGGCTCCCGGAGAGCATGAAGTATCTTCATCATGTTGTGTTAGATTTCTATGGAAAACTTGAGGAGGAGATGGAGAGGGAAGGAAGATCGAGATGCGGCCTTTTCGCCAAACAATCGGTATAACTAGATACTTATATATAAAAGTACGTCAAAATTAAAGCATATAACTAATTATGTTAGTGAGTTTTGTTCAGATGATTGTAACGGCTAAAGCCTATCTTCAAGAAGCAAAATGGTTGAGCCAAGACTATGTGGCAACATTCAAGGAGTATAAAGAGAACGTAGTTTATTCGTCGAGCTACTTAGCTTTGTTAACAGGATCATTTCTAGGAATGGATGAAGGCACACTTGATGTGTTTGAATGGTTAAGCACTTTCCCACCTCTTCTTGTGAATTCTGCGCTAATAGGCCGTCTATGTTGTGACATTGCTAGTTGCGAGGTAAATATTAACTCACCTTACGTGTAGGGATGTCAATAAAACCAGTCCAGTTTAACTTTGACCTACCTGATCCCGATTGCCAAAATTATAACCTCTATATATATATTAATGTGTGTGTATAGGGTTAGTAGAAAAAAAAGATTATCAAAGAAATAAATTAAGTATATCTTAAATGTAACAACCTTTTTCGGTTAGGGCATAAGAAAATGTGAAACACATATCATAATTATAATAAAGGATTTTAATGAAAAAAACAAGTATTGGCGGATATTTTTTAAAAACCTCAATTAAATTATTAATGAAATAACCTCTTAAATACTAGTCAATCCATTAAAAATCTCTCAACTAAATTATGAATAAAAAAAAATTCTCAAATATTTAGAGATGTATTTTAAACCCCTCAAATAAATATTTATTAACAAATAATTTATTCGTCTATAGTACCGTCAGAATCCTGAGCAACTATTATCAATATTGTTATATTTTGATTTGTTATAATATTACATGTATATTTTCTTTACACATAAAAGAACGTCGTGTTTATTGTAAAATAACATTAGAAACGTAATGCAATTTAGAATCTGAAACAATGAATCAATATAACTAAGATAGCACATTCTACATTACTTAAAACAATGGTTTCTGCTCTCCAAAAGAGAATTAATTTAACATGGTTTGGGTTTCGTCCTAGAAGATTATGGGTTTCGACCCGAAAACTTCTAATCATTCAAAAAAAACAACAACAATGGTTTCTATTTTATACGAATTTTGAGTTTTTAACCGAAACTAACGATTTTTAAAAATTCATATTTGTTTTGAACAAATACCTTGTTATTTCAAGTTTAAAAAATACACACATGTCATTTTTAAGTAACAACGCAAAGTATCAATTAAAAGATATATGTTTAAGCGGAATTATAAATAAAGAGGGAGGGTTTTCACTAAAATTATGTACTTAAGGTTTTTTATTGTTAATAATTTGGTTGAGGGGTTTTAAATGTACCGACTAGTACTTCACGGGGTTTCTCGTTAAAATCTCTTAATTCAAAGTTTTTTTCATTACTAATTTAGTTAAGGGTTTTAAAATGAATTTGCTGATACTTCAGAATTTTTATCATAAAATTCCTTATAATAAGATCATAAACCCAAAGAAAAAATAGTTCTAGTTATATTCATTCTGGTGATCTATAAATACAGTTTGAACATAAGAGAAAGCACGTCGGAACATCCATTGATTGTTATATGAAGCAATATGGTATTTCATGGGAGAAAGCCAAAGAAGAGATCAAGATCATGGCATTGGATTCATGGAAGAGTCTTAATCAAGAACTAATGACGAGAGATCACTCTTTTCCTTTCCCTATCGTCATGCGATTCCTAAACCTGTCGAGGGTCGTCGAGGTTTTCTACAAAGACGCTGACATTTTCACACATCCTGAGTTGATGAAACATCATGTGGTTTCTTTGTTCCTTAACAGTATTTGATCAAAACTATACGAATGTGCAAGTTTGTTTCTCTTTTTTTTTTTAGTTTCGTAGTGTTATGTTGTGTGGAAATAAGTGGCTTTCTTTTTGTGTTTTTTGTGTGTTCAAAGCCTAAATGAGAAGATTAATCTATTTGTATTTATGTTTCATATGTGTACTATAAACATGTTTTTTTTTTTCAATAATAAGCTTGGTTTGTTTTTGATGGTTTGAATTTATTGGGTATTAATATTTGACCTTGTAATTGGAATATGGCAACAAAATGTTGTCTGTAAACTTTTTGGGCTCTAGAACATTTGGTGATCTATTCTTGAATTTTATATAAAGTTGGTGTGTTTTTATGACTTTTCTATTTGTCTAATAATTTTGTGTGTAAAATAATTAGGTAGCTTTCTTCTTCTTTTTTTCCCCCTTTGTCTCTTTGTTTTTTATGTACAAGTGGTTTCGGTTTACACGTTGTATTAAAATAATAGGCTGCCTTCGGTCGTCACATGATCACATAGAGTTGGACCAGTTGGTGCATGTGATACAAATCCTAGCTAGATGAGAGGATCATCCATTAAATCTATGTTTTGTGCGTTACTATTTTAGTAATACGCTTAATTTATATTGGTTTGATTCCTTTTATTTATGATAAAAAAAAAAGAGAATATGTACTGATGCTAGTTAATTTCAAAGTTAGAAATTAACGCAAATAAATTCCATTATTTCGTTTATGTTTACGTTTACTATCTGTATTTTTATGCTTTATTTGTTTTTTTGACAAACTAAAACTTTTTTATGAACACTTGATGATGATAAATTATTGTGGATGGTGATAAATGTTGATCTTTAAAACAGAGTATGAAATCGAAGAAAAAATATATAGCACTTATGAAATAAGAACTGAACTTTATTAATTAAGAAACAAGATATGTGTTACACACTCACACGTTTAAATACTAGACTCGATCTACTTATACAATATGAAACATTGTTTTGAAAAAAACATGACTGTTTGAAAAGACATGACTGTGTAAATAAAACAACACAACTATACGAATACAATTCGTGACCCTTGATAAAATAACTAACTTATGTAAATTTAACTTTATTTTATATGAGATATAATTATATATCAACACTCCCCTTAATCATATCTCGGCTTTATCCGATCTTTCTTCTAAGATCTTCAAACCTTGAAACACTTAATGCTTTTGTGAGGATATCTGCAAGTTGATCTCCACCCTTGCAATAGTCGAGTTGAATGAGTCATTTGTGTTCGGCTTCACGTACAAAATGGTACTTGATCTCAATGTGTTTTGTTATGTTGCACCGGGTTCTTACCAATGGCTATGGCCGATTTATCTTCACAATATATCACGGTCGTAAACCCGATTTCCTTCACCAATCTTTGTAGCCAAATGGCCTGGTTTGCTGTTGAACATAATGCGATGTACTCCGCTTCAGCCGTGGATTATGCTACAGTTTTATGTTTGTTGAAATGCCAACAAAACATTGCCGATCCTAGTGTGAATACATAACCTGATGTAATCTTCTTATCTTCAATCGATCCCCCCCCAATCACTATCCAAATATCCATGAAACTTTGGTTTTTTTACACTTTTAAATTGAACTCCAAACTTCGTTGTTCCTTTGATGTATCTTAGAACACATTTTGCTTCTTGATAATGTTTATTGAGTGGTGATGACATGTACCTTGATAAGTATGAACTTGCATACATGAGATCCGGCCTTGAAGCACACAAGTATAGAAGTCCTCCGACTATGCTTCTATACTTAGTTTCATCTTCAAACTTTCCTTCTTCTTCTTCACTTTTTCCATGAGGTAAAAGAGGCATCTTAACGCTTTTGCACTCCTTCATTCCGAACTTCTCTAGAAGTTTGTTTGCGTATTTCTCTTGTGATAGAAATACTCCATCTTTATCTTGGACAATTTCCACTCCAAGAAAATTTTTTAGTTCTCCTAGATCCGTCATTTTGAACTTTTGTTTCATATCATCCTTAAGCTTGTTTATAAGTTTCATGTTGTTTCCGGTGATGATTATATCATCTACGTATAGACTAATCACCAACACGTCTTCCTTTGTCTTTTTCACGTATAATGCCGCGTCGTTGACACTTCTTTTGAAACCATTCTTCAAAAAGTAAGTGTCGATTCTCCCATATCATGCTCTTGGTGCTTGTTTTAAGCCGTAGACTGCCTTGTGTAGTGATATATCATAGTTTTTACCCATTTTTAGCCATGATATAGGTCTTGTTTTCAGAGTCCTTCTAGTGTTTTTGTAGTCTTTTTAAGTCTTTTCAGGTTTTAGCATGTTTGGAGCTTAATTGGAGCTTTTGGAGTATTCTAGAGTTTTTTTTGCGTCTGTTGAATGCTTTTACACCTATGGATTGAGCTCAAATTTGGATACCAGACAGATCAATGGATTAGCTTTCATTTGGAAGTGGTTTGAGACTATTCTAACGGTGCGATCAAAAGTTATGCCAGTTTACGTGAAGACAGTCCAGTCTGGCGAGTACAGAGTCCTGGTGTCGACCGACACCAACCCAGTATCGATCGACACCAACTGCAGGAAAAGAAAACACGTGATTTTACAAGTTTTAAGATTCCACAACTTGGCCCAGAAGATTCTATTATTTACAATTAAGCCCAGAACGTATTTTAGCATTATATTTAGGGTTTTTAGCCACTTTTAGAGGGCAGACTTATATTATTCATTATTGGGAATACTTTGAGAGAGATTGGTTCCGGGTTTTTGTGGGAGTTGATTCTGAACCCTTGTTTACTCTTGATTTATTCTATGCAATTCTATTCAATTATGATTTTTGTTTCATTGATCATGTCTGAGTAGATCTCTCTTAGGTTTAGGGTTTTCTCGTAAAGGGTTTCATGGCTTGTTAGATAAGTTGATCTATTAGGATTCATAATCTGAATTAGTTCTTCACCATAGGTTGTTCTCAAAGCTAGTTCTAGGTTGACGAATCTGGAATTTAGATCTTAGGTTGATCAATTAAACACGAGAGTGTGATTGAAAACCCGACAACCCTAGGGTGAGCAAAATAACTATCCGCAAAGAGATTTGGTTTAGTTGTTTTGTGAACATATCAAACTTGAACTTTAAAGCTGGTTTAAATCTTTAGAATTTGCAAAGAGATTTGGGATTCTAGGATTTAGATTTAGATAATTCTCGCAACGACAGTTGGTTAATTATAGCTTAGTGTTTTGAGTTCAAGAACCCTGCTAAATCTGAATTTTGATTGATTGATTTGCCTGCATTCCTTGATTTCCTGAGAAATACCCTGAGCCTATTTTCTTCCCATTGAATTTCACAACTTTTATATTCTGCTGCTTATTTCCTGCATTACTTTGTTCGCTTAGCTTAATTCGAGTCATAATATCTATTGAGTGAATTCTTGAGTCTTTGTGGTTTGACCCCTAATATACTGCAGCTACTGCTTAGATACTTTTAGGGTATTATATTTGAGCAAATCATGTAGTCTTAGAACCTTTCCTTCTTCTCCTTCTTATACGAGCCCTGGTGGTTGCTCAACATAAATCTCTTATTGCAATTCTCCATTTAGAAATGCCGACTTAACATCCATTTGAAAGAGTTTCCATTTCTTTTGAGCAGCAACCGCCAATATAGTTCGAATGGTGTCATGCCTCGAAACGGGAGCAAATGTTTCAAGATAATAGACTCCATATTCTTGAGTGAATCCTCTGGCCACTAACCTTGCTTTATGCTTTATAGGCTCTCCACTTGCATTTGTCTTTAAGCGATAAATCCATTTAACGCTTATTACATTCTTATCTTTTGGTTTCTTGATCATTTGCCACGTACCATTCTTCTCAATCATTTGAATTTCTTCTTTCATGGCTTCTCTCCATTCTTTTTTCTTTACGGCTTCATCAAATGTTTGAGGTTCTTCATTCATCATTAGACATGCTTCATGTGTTTGATCCATCTTCTCTTTTTTATCGGTTTGTTGCATTATCTCATTGAGAGACCAAAATTTTCTTGGTCTATTCGGAGATTTTTCTTCTCTTTCATCTTCTATTTGTGTGTCTACGACAACACTTGAACCTTGATCTTGTTGATCCTCTTGAGACTCGGTTTCATTTGATGAATGATAGATCTTCTTCACTTCTTTCTTCCCCCAATCCCATCTCTTTTCTTCATCAAATTAATATCACATCTCGTGATATTTCTACTTTTTCTTCGTCTAACAAGAGCACTTTATACCCTTTAAACTTGCTACTATAGCCTATGAATTCACCACTTTTGGTCTTGTCATCAAGTTTCTTCCTTTTTTATTCTGGTATATGCACATAGCATAAACTCCCAAACACTTTCAAATGTTCCACACTTGGTTTGCCTCCACTCCACTTCTCCATTGGAGTTACGTCTTCTTCAAGAGACTTGGTAGGTAATAGATTCTGAATATAGTTTGATGTAACCACTACCTAAGCCCATAACTTGTTTGGGAGACCTCGATCCACAAGCATTGATCGGGCCATCTCTACTAGTTTTATATTCTTCCTTTCTGAGACACCATTCTGTTGTGGGGAGTATGGTGTTGTGATTTGCCTTTGAATCCCGGCCTCTTGACACAACTTGATGAACTCCTTGGATATGAATTCACCCCCACCATCTGTTCTAAGTTGCTTGATCTTTTTCCCGGATTGATTCTCGACCAACAACTTGAATGTCTTAAACTTTGAGAGGACTTCACTTTTGTTTTTAATGAAATACACCCAACTCATTCGTGTATAATCATCAATAAACAATACAAAATAATTGTTGCCACTCATAGATTCGTTTTGCATAGGACCGCAAACATCCGAGTGTATCAACTCCAATACTTCGCTTGTTTTTGTTTGAGACTTCTTAGGAAAACGTTTCCTTGCTAACTTTCCAATCTCACACGAGTCATATATTTCTTTTGTGATTTCAAACTTGGGAAGATTATCTACGATCTTCACCGTTTACATCTTTTTTAATTTGTCAAAACCAGCATGCCCCAATTTTCTATGCCATAACTTGTCTTTGTTGACTTCTTTTTCATGCACAAGTAAAGCACTTACATCTGAGTTATTCTACTTAAATGGAAAACTCTTATGCTTCATCTTAATGTTCAATATCATTCTTCCTTGAGGATCATTGATGAGGCATCTATTGTTTTTAAATAAGACTTTGTATCCATTTGATACCATTTGAGAAACACTCAATAGATTTCTCGCTAAACCCGACACTAGAAACACCTTTATGATGATCTTCTCTGCTTGGCTAGTCATCACTTGGATGTTTCCTTTTCCTTCCGTTATTACACATTGACCATTCCCCACTTTGTTTGGAACCTTTATACTCTGATCAAGAGTGATGAAGTATTTAACTTCCTTGGTTATATGGTTAGAGCACTCGCTGTCAACTAACCATGTTTCGTCATTTACTTTTGATGATGATTCTTTTTCAACCGCACTAGACAACATGTGACCCTCAATAATTGATTAGTGATGTTTTCAAAATCTTACTATGTGAAACTTTTCAAGTGTAAATTAGTTTTAAAATATATAATAATTTGTAGTAACTTTGTGAAATATTGATAAATATAATTATTAGAAGACGATCCCATGTACAAAAGCTATTGAACTATATTATTTTTTAAATAAGTGAATAATAATGTGGCTGAGATTATTTACTTTAATGTTGGGAGAAAATAAAAACATGATATAAGTTGTTAAATTAATATCTTATTGTTTTACCAATCTATTTTTCGGATCTAAAGGTGAGTTTTACTTTATTACACGAGTTGTTCTATATGTTCTAATGTTTGGGGACTTCAGTCTAGATATTTGTATCTACATTCATTTTTTGAGACGGTTTAAGTTATCAGTGATATTTTTTCAATTAACTTCTAATTTTTTCATGAAGATTGTAATTTTTTTTAGTATTCTTACATTAATTTTGAAGAAAACATGAGATTTAAACAAATGAGACTATCTATAAACATAATTTTCAAAAAAAAAAAATTATTTATAAAATATGGAAAAAGATCCTTGAGGCTCTCATACACATATACATTCAAACAAGGTTTCTGAGATTTCATGCTTTAAGGTGAATTTTGTTCTTCACCTTTAATTGATTGTTTTTGTGTGGATGTTTTCTCATTGATTGGAAGAGCAGAATCGTGAGAGACAAGAAGTTAGATGGAATGTAGAAAATATTTATTGGCATATGTCCTTTCACTATTTCTGCATTGTACCACATCTCATTTTTAAAACAACATATATAAAGACAACAATTTCTCATTTTAAAAATCAATTAATACAATTTGACATTAAGTTAATACAATATAATTTGATTATTTAAGAGAATCATACTTAAATGTAGTTGAGAACTTAGTCTTAATATTTTTTAAAAAGGACAAAGATATGGAACCTAAAAATGAAGGACCATGTGAGATAAGCGGAATGAACAAATGACAACTACCTAAATCAGTCAGTTTGATATAAATTTTTAGTTATATAGTATTGCATAATTTATAATATTAATTTAAGCTCACGCAACGCGTGAGATCTCCTCTAGTTGATAATATCTTAGAGATTTTTAACAATCGAAACCAAATGGAGACAATTTCATGTGGGTTAAATCTTTTTGATGTGCGGTGAGGATCTTAAGTCGCTATACGTGTACGTAGTCACGTTTAACATTATTTATTTATGTGGTTTCATTTTGAACGACAATTATTGCCTCAGCCCTAACAGAAGAAAACGATCGACACCGTTCCTATTCGATCATGTTATTAATTTTTCTTCTTGTCGGCTCCTCCATTTAACTGTTTAGCAAATCAGACAAAGAACTTAAAAAGTAAAAACCCAAACAAGTGATTGATCAATTAATATCTCTTATTTCACTAGTTTTGCAAGAGTTACGATGAGATTTTGGATTTAGGGAACAAAGAGGCTTCTGTAATCATCAGATTAGCTAATGCTACATTTATCCTTCGAAGTGAAGGTGTCCAAGGTTATGGGTTATCTTGATATTACCGCATACCAAAGCATCGCTTTAATATATTAGTGGAACATGTATGGTAAGACCGAAGCGGTTGATATCGTGAAAAAAATACCCTTGAAAATTTTATGCAATTTAGGAGTTGGCGGTCCAAGATTCAACATTATATGGACCTAGAATTTAATTCCATAGGACAAAATTATGTTTTAATGGGCCTTGAGCCCATACAAAATGGGATCAGAATATGCTTCTTTCTGCAGCTATAACCCAATAATATTCCCATGGCTCTTTCCGGGATATTCGAATCTACTGCGTCCTACGCTTTTGTCCTTAGGATAGGATGTGGATATTTGGATATGTCAGGGTTGAAATATCCACCATTCTTTCAATATCTCTTTACCAATATCTTAGATGGACCCCAAATTTAGATATACCTTAAAGATGAACCAAACCTTAATATTTGTTCAATATCTTGTCCACATAAATTCAGATGTACTGATGGTTGGTGTCTGTCTACGTACGTCAGTTTCAGTTTGTCTGTTCCTACAAAGAAATGGTGGGAAATTTTGTTGAAATTCAAGCATTTAACAACAATACACAAAAGATCGATCATGGGAGTTTTACATTGTCTTTCTAATTCGTTCCTCATCTCAAACCCAAAACCTATGTTGACCCGAATTACAAGAAACAAAAAGTGAAAGTCTTTGTCTTTGTTGCACTTTTATTTGGAGATATAGGACAATGTTGTGAATAGCTTTGCATCCAAATCAAGTTCAGACAAACCCCAAAGGGAAATGATCTGGTCTTTTAGAAGAGTGACTTAGCTGCATCAACAACGGCTTCAACAGTGATACCAAACTCTTTGTAGAGCAGGGGCGCTGGTGCACTTGCCCCAAAAGAATTAATACCAATGGACTTTCCTTTGCCTCCAACAATCTTTCCCCATCCGAAAGTTGAAGCTGCTTCAATACTAACTCTAGCTGATACATCAGATGGCAACACACTTTCCTTGTATTCATCTGATTGCTCGTCAAAGAGTTCCCAGCACACGAAAGAGACAACTCTTACGGTTTTTCCTTCTTTCCTCAGCACCTCTGCAGCCTGTGCAGCAATCTCTAGCTCAGATCCAGTTCCAATCAAGATCACATCGGGTTTGTTGCCTGCAGAGTCGTCAGAAATTGTATATCCACCCTTCTCGACTCCTTCAATGGATGTACCTGGAAGATGGGGCAGCTTTTGCCTAGACAGAGCTAAGATAGATGGTGTCTTGCGTTTGGTGACAGCAATCTTGTATGCACCGGATGTTTCATTTCCATCAGCAGGACGGAACATAAGAGTGTTGGGCATTGCACGGAAACTTGCGAGGTGCTCAATGGGCTGATGGGTTGGTCCATCCTCACCAAGACCAATAGAATCATGGGTCATAACATAGATAACACCAGCTTCAGACAAAGCCGAGATTCTCATGGCACCTCTCATGTAGTCAGTGAACACAAAGAAAGTTGCACAGTAAGGGATAAGACCAGGGCTGTGAAGGGCAATGCCGTTGCAGATGGCTCCCATTCCGTGCTCCCTTACACCAAACCTAAGATTTCTTTCTTCAGGTGTGGCCTTTTGGAAGTCGCCAAAGGCTTTCAGCAATGTCATGTTGGATGATGCAAGGTCAGCACTTCCACCAAGGAAACCGGGAACAACTTTAGCAATAGCGTTAAGACATTGTTGTGACAAGTTTCTGGTGGCATCACCCGGAGACTCTGGTGTGTATGTCTAAACAAGGAAAAAGAAAGATGTTCTAAAACTCATATCTAGAATACCGATTGGATTTTACAGACTACAAAGAGAGTTCCACTTACAGGTAGAGCCTTCTCCCAGCCAGCAGGTAATTCACCAGTGATAATAGATTTCAACTCTGCAGCTTCCTCTGGGTACTTCTTTTCATATGCTGCAAACTTTGCACTCCAGTCAGATTCAAGAGCAGCTCCTTCAGGTGTATGACGGCTCCAGTGGCTAGAAAAGTCCAAGTCAAACAGTAAGTCATCAAAGCAACTTCATAGCAATAAACCAAACAGACGCCTGCTTTGGATTTACTTACCTTTTAACATCGTCAGGTACCTGGAATGGCTCATACGGCCATCCAAGGTTATTTCTGGTAGCCTCAACTTCCTTCTCGCCAAGTGCAGCTCCATGGACACTGTATGAGTTCGCCTTGTTGGGAGACCCATAACCAATAGTAGTAGTGACCTGAATTCAGTGGGATACAAGCAATATGGTAAATCAATATCAAAGGTCTTTAGACCAACAGATGTTTGATAGTTAAGAAATTGTGTAGTTACCTTGATCAATGTAGGCTTGTCTGTAACAGCTTTAGCCTCCTTAATGGCAGCACGGATCTCGTCATACCCAGTGTTTCCATTCTTCACCCAGATAACATGCCATCCAAGGGCTTCGAAACGCTTGTCAACATTTTCAGTGAAGGCAATTTCTGTGTCTCCATCAATGGAGATGTGATTGTCATCGTAGAAAGCAATGAGCTTTCCAAGTCCCCAGTGGCCAGCGAGAGAGCAAGCTTCATTTGAAATACCCTCCATCTGACAACCATCTCCGAGGATGGCATATCTAGATAATCAACCAAAAACAGTATTTTAAATGTCAGTGTCATATACAAACCAAGAATGATGACACAAGTATGGGCAAATATTACGTGTAGTGGTCGACAACTTCAGCATCGGGTTTGTTGAATCTAGCAGCCAAGTGCTTCTCAGCAAGAGCTAAACCAACAGCATTGGCGATTCCTTGTCCAAGAGGGCCTGCATAGCAGCCAAAGCAGAGAGCACAACTGTCAACATAGATATAGAAAGCTTCTCTAATTTGCATGAACCATTAGCCAAAGAAGCAAAATGTCAAACCAGTAGTGACTTCAATTCCAGGAGTCTCGAAATTCTCAGGATGTCCTGGTGTTTTGCTTCCCCATTGACGGAAGCTCTTCAAATCCTCCTCCTAATAAACAAATCCAACACCTTTTCAGTGAAATGACTTTCAACTGCTTCAAGCAGAAATCAGATGAAGATCAAAACAGATTGAATCTATGATTTTTACAGGTAAATCTATCCACTAACGTGACTACATTCTTCAATTATGATCAGATCGTAAGTTAAAGGGCTAAAAAAACAAGTATCAGCAGAAACAAAGAAGAGATCACAGACCTGGACACTGTCGTAGCCAGCAAGATGAAGCAACGCGTAGAGCAACATACATCCATGTCCAGCGGATAGAACAAATCGGTCACGGTTGAACCAGTAAGGGTTCTTGGGGTTATACCTCATGACCTCATCATACAAAATGTGAGCCATCGGAGCACAACCCATAGGAAGACCAGGATGACCTGATTTGGCCTTCTCCACCGCATCAATAGCCAAAAACCTAATCGAGTTGACCGATTTGTCCACAATAGACGAATCAGTGGTCGGCTCAACAGTCTCTACAGCTGCAGCTCGAACAAGAGGACGGAGAGAGCGGTTTTTGTTCATGGATTGAGCGATACGTCTACGAGACGAAGCAGAGGCGCGTGAACCAGTGGATTTGAGCCCAGTGAAAGCTGGTAAAGATCCACGCTGGTCAGAACCATGGTGAGAGATGGCACGAGCTAAGAGAGCTTGAGAGAGAGCGAGGGAAGAAGTAGAAGCCATGTTGTTTCGCTCTCTTGTGATAGAGAGAGAGAAGAAGAAGAAGAAGGTGTGTGTGATGATGGTGAAGAAATGCAGAAGATGAGAGACTCTCTGCAACTCTTATTTTATCAGTGAGATGATTTTTAGCCAATCAAAACATAATTTCGCCCATCTCTTCGTCCTTACAAAGGGACAACTCAGATCAAATCTGACCGTTGGATCCCACTAAAGGGTATCATCCTGGCCGCTGATTAAGGCTAAGAGTTTAGTGATCCTCTATGCCTTTCGCAGTTTTTATTACATTTTTTTCCCAAATAGTCTTTGGATTTTCCGCCATAAATAAAATAGGATAAAATCCAGAAATATGTATATAAAAAAAAAAAAAAGTTACAAATCCAGAAAGAGATTCAAGTACGAATCCGGTACAAGAAAATTATAATGTTATCCTCGCCACCCAACTCTGGTTCAGGCCTTGCAATGAATTGGTGAAGCCGGTTTAGAAGCAACGAAACCTCGTAACGAAACGGAAGGTATACATAATTGCCGTTATAAGCCCAAAATAAAAACTTGGGTCTACATATTTTACTATATAGGCCCAATAAATTACAATGGACCTTAAAATATAAACTCACCGTCTCGTCTTCACCGGTCTCGTGATTTTGCCGGTGACAGAAAATTATCGGCGGGCGGGAATTTATTGAATCCCTTTCTCTTCCAGTAATGGCATCTAGAGCAGAGGAAAGGTCACCGGCAAAGATCGAAATCGATGCGGCGGTAAATATGGAAGAGGAAGAAGACGACGAGCATGATTCTAAGGAGAGAGTTCTACAGAGGTACTTCTTACAAGAATGGAAGCTCGTTAAATCCCTTCTCGATGATATCGTTTCAAATGGACGCGTCGTTGATCCTACTTCTGTTCGGAAGATCCGATCCATCGTACGCTTCTTACTCTTTTAACTTCATTTACTGGATTCACCCGTGTTTCAGTATCATGTTGATTCGTTTTTTCCGACCTTGTTTTGTTGTATTGTAGATGGATAAATACCAGGAGCAAGGTCAACTAGTGGAACCTTACTTAGAGAGCATTGTTTCACCATTAATGTTTATCATCCGCTCCAAAACAGTTGAATTAGAAGCGAAACCTGATGAAATTCTTGAAATTATTAAGCCAATAAGCATCATTATCTATGCTTTAGTCACTGTCTGTGGGTACAAAGCTGTTATCAAGTTCTTTCCGCATCAAGTATCTGATCTGGAACTCGCCGTGTTGCTCCTCGAGAAGTGCCATAGCACCACTTCTGCTTCTGCCTTGAGGCAAGAAAGCACTGGAGAAATGGAGGCCAAATGTGTTACTCTTTTGTGGCTTTCAATCCTTGTGTTGGTCCCTTTTGATATTTCTTCTGTTGATACAAGCATTGCAAACGACAAGAGCTTTGATGTGGATGACCTTGCTCCTTTGGTATTGAAGATATTAGGTTTCTGTAAGGACTATCTGTGCAGTGCTGGACCAATGCGCAGGATTTCAGGATTGCTCCTCTCTAAGCTTTTAACTCGTCCCGATATGGGTAAAGCTTTTTCAAGGTCTGTTCCTCCTATCACCATCAATGCTTTGGTTTTGAGTTTCGTTTATGTGTTTCCACTTTGAACGCTTGACTTCACCAATAAGATGATTTATAAACTGCTCTTTACTCTTGTAACCGGTACGAATCACTCAGCTTGAGTGGATGAACTAATTTTTCTTTGTTCTGTTGTGGCATTTCCATTTCAGCTTTTTCGAGTGGACACATGAAGTTTTATCATATAAGGAAGATAGTGTCGTGAACCACTTTCGCTTGCTTGGTGTGATGGAAGCCTTGGCTGCAATTTTTAAGGTTTCTTCTGTTTGTAACCTGGATTTGTCCGATGGCAAAAAAAAAAAAAAAAAAACTGGATTTGTCCACTTTGTTACAATAATGGTCCATACTGAACACGTCAGACATATATAGATGTCAGTAAAGTACAAATTCGATTTGTTTTGCCTGTTTTTATATCCCTGTAGAAATTTTGCTGGTTTTTATTTCTTAGGTTATTGCGTTTTGCATGTGGATCTTATATGTCTACTCATATTGGCAGACTGCTAGCCGGAACGTGTTGTTAGATGTGCTTCCTATTGTTTTAAATGATGTGACTGTGCTGGGAAAGTCAACTGCAGCGGCTAAAAGTTCTCTGCTTCGTAAGTATTTGATCAAGTTAACTCAGAGGATAGGGCTTGTTTGTCTTCCTCATCGCTCACCGTCCTGGCGCTATGTGGTACTTACCTTTTACTTTCTAAATAGTAGTGCAAAGAGCAACTTCCTCGTGATAGGTTTTTATATTTTCTACTCTATGTTGTATGTCCTTAATTAACATAACATTTGGTCATCAAATTCAATTAGTCATCCGAGACTTATTTATTGAATTACCTGCAGGCTCGAACTGCCTCTCTTTCTGAGAATATGTCTACAAGTTCATCCCAAAGATTGGCGCCTGATTATACTGTGACTGCCGTCTCACAACCAGAAAGTTTGGATGACCAAGAGGATGAAGATATGGATGTTCCAGAAATCTTAGAAGATATTATTGAAATGCTACTCTCTGGTTTGAGGGACACGGTATGTTTAAAGGGTGAGACACTACTGTTAGGCTGATAACTTGAGGTAGTTATGTCTCAACTTATATGATTAGATGCCCACGCAAACATTTTGAGTATATATGCTACTTTGTACCAAGTTGTAGAATAGAGTAACCAGATAACACTCAAACAAATCTTGAATGTTATAAATATCTTACATGTCAGTTAAAGCTGTGATGAGCCTGAATTGATATCTGATGTGAACTTTTTCCGACACGAAACTTTCAGCTGCCTACCAGACAATCTCACATGTTACTAGTATTTGCAAGCAGTGTCCTTTTAAAATTTACTATTTTCTGAACTGGGTAGGACACTGTGGTTCGGTGGTCTGCTGCAAAGGGTATAGGTCGTGTAACTTCACGACTAACATCTGTTCTGTCTGAAGAGGTGTTGTCATCTGTATTGGAGCTTTTTTCACCAGGAGAGGTACTCGTATTGGATATAAGGCAGCATGGCTTGCATGTACGTAAATGCCAGTTACAAGAATGCATTATCTAGCTGACAGTTATTGTGATTTTCATGATATTCAGGGAGATGGTTCATGGCACGGGGGTTGTTTGGCCTTAGCTGAACTGGCTCGTAGAGGGTTATTGTTGCCTAGAAGTTTTCCACAAGTCGTCCCAGTTATTGTGAAGGTCGTATACTCTATCCCATGCACATGATTACTTATTTCTCTAGTCAACACATACAAAGCAATGACATCACGCACCCAAATTATGCAGAAGTTCTATGCATTTACATCTAAATATTATTTATAGGCACTTCATTATGATGTTCGCCGAGGTCCACACAGTGTTGGATCTCATGTTCGTGATGCAGCTGCCTATGTTTGTTGGGCATTTGGGCGAGCCTATTCCCACAAAGATATGAAAAATGTGCTGGATCAGCTTGCTCCAGATTTATTGATAGTGGCTTCCTTTGATAGAGAGGTACTAAACCATTTTTTTACTATAACTTTGTCGCCGTTGCTTGCTTGATTTGAAGAATTGTGTTTTTGAAGATCTCTTCATTTCGTAAATTTATTGGTGTCTTTTATCAGGTAAACTGTAGAAGGGCTGCTGCCGCTGCTTTCCAAGAGAATGTTGGAAGGCAAGGAAATTACCCTCATGGGATTGACATAGTAAACATAGCTGATTATTTTTCCCTTTCTTCTCGGGTGAACTCTTACCTTCAGGTTGCTGTTTCCATTGCTCAATATGAAGGGTATCTATATCCTTTTGTGGATGAATTGCTATACAACAAGATCTGCCACTGGGTATGCTTATCTTAGACATTAATTGATATTGGTTTACCTCTGATTATCTACAATTCTAATATCTCTTTGGTGCCCTGCTTGTATATAATGTGGCCGGTTTTCTCTTAAGTGGTCAACAACTAATTTCAAAATTTAACTACCCATAAACTAGAGCCAATAGCTTAATTGGAAACTGTATCAAATCATTGTTCCTAGTTGTAGCTTTCATAATATGTTAATTATTCAATCTTATGATACCAGGATAAAAGCTTAAGAGAACTTGCTGCAGAAGCTCTTGCTGCTCTTGTTAAGTACGAGCCTGGGCACTTTGCCAACTATGTGCTGGAGAAACTAGTTCCTTGTACCCTTTCAACTGATTTGTGCATGCGCCATGGTGCAACATTGGCAGCTGGAGAGGTTGTGTTAGCTCTGCACCAGTGTGGTTATGTCCTTTCTGCTGGTCGGTACCATCTATTTTTCAGTTTTGGCTTTTGTGGCATCTTTGCATATGCAAGTACAGATCATTTTTAATATGGAAAACCAAAAATATGGGAACCATCTTGGAATCTAGACCCTATCACTATAGATGTACTTAGACTTTGTTAGTTGATTGTCATATGTAATATTAAGAGGGTTTGATGGTTGGCATCGTTATCCCTTATATTATAGGCTGCTGTTGCACTCAATTTTTACAGATAGCCAAAAACGTATGGCTGGGATTGTCCCTTGCATTGAGAAAGCACGCCTTTACCGTGGAAAAGGTGGAGAAATAATGCGACTGGCTGTCTCACGGTTTATTGAGTGTATCTCATTATCGCATGTGAGATTAGCTGAGAGAACAGAACGGATCTTGCTTGATACTCTCACTGAGAATTTAAGACATCCCAATTCTCAAATACAGGTACCTATCTTTCTAAATGTCATGAAGTTATTTAATTTCATCCTGTTTAGCATAATTCATTAGTTGACGAGTTTCACTTATCATACAGAAAGTAGCTGTCAGTGCTGTTAAACAGCTTGTGCAATCCTATCTCGTTGGCAATGATAAGAAATCTGTTGATTTAATATCAAAACACCTAAAACATCTAACGGACCCAAATGTAGCTGTCCGAAGAGGTTCTGCACTTGTACTGGGTGTCTTGCCATATGAACTATTGACTGCAAAATGGAAGGATATAGTTTTGAAGCTCTGCAGTGCGTGTAAGATAGAGGTAAGGAAGACTACATATGACTCGTTACAGAATGATATCATTTACTCTGGAATACAGAATGAAATAATTGACTTTGATGGATGTTTTTCTTCCAAGCAGGTAAACCCTGAAGACAGAGATGCAGAGGCACGTGTGAATGCTGTAAGGGGACTCACATCAGTGTGTGAGACTCTTACTCAGAAAAGGGCTAGTGATCCTGAAAACGATGATGTGTCTCTTTTTCTTCTTATCAAGACTGAAGTGATGGATACTTTACTGAAAGCTCTTGATGACTATTCAGTTGATAACCGAGGTGATGTAGGTTCTTGGGTTCGTGAAGCTGCAGTCCATGGCCTTGAGAAGTGTACATATATCCTCTGTAAGAAAATTGGAACAAATTCAGCGGGTGATCATAACAACGATATGTCCTCACTTTTCGATTCAAATCTTGCGACCCGTCTAATTGGAGGTATTGTGAAGCAAGGAGTGGAGAAAATGGATAAATTAAGAGAAATAGCTGCAAAGGTTCTTCAAAGGATTTTATATCACGAAACTGTTTCCGTCCCGTTCATTCCTCATAGAGAAAAATTGGAAGAAATTATTACCAACAAAGCTGGCTTACAATGGGCGGTAAGCACACTTGGTTGCTTCGTCGTTATTTGATTGTTTTTGTATCTGGCTATGAGTTATCATCTTCTTTTGCAGGTTCCGGCTTTCTCTTTCCCATGTTTTGTACAGCTATTAAAATTCCGTTGTTACAGCAAAGAGGTGATGTCTGGATTAGTAATTTCGATTGGAGGATTACAAGATTCACTTAGAAAGGCTTCGCTCTTTGCATTGCTGGAGTATATGAGGGAAGGTGAAACTAAAGACCTTAAAGAACAACAATCTAGAGAGTCTACATTGTGTGATGACATTCTCTGGATACTGCAGGAGTACAAGAAACGTGACAGAGTTATGGTACCCTGTCTAAAGGTAAACACACAGTATTATGTAATAACCTCGAGGTTCAATGTGGTTATGTCTTAACCTTTCTCTTTTACACAGACAATTGAGACCCTCTTCAGCAGCAAGATCTTTCTGAATCAAGAGGTTGGTTTAAGATTTACCACTTTGAATAGAAATTGCCAAAGGTTATAAATTGATTCTAATCACATTCCATACGAAGCTAATCTGTCATTTTATTTCAGACTTATACAATGAGTTTCTACGCGAGTGTCATGGAATCTCTAGCCATCGAACTAAGAGCTACTAAGGATTTCACAAAGTTATACGCAGGCCTTGCAATACTTGGATATATCGCTTCAGTCTCAGATCCCATCAGCACAAAAGCCTTCTCTCAGCTTCTAGCATTCCTGGGCCACCGATACCCAAAGGTTCTTGTCACTTTAGTATGAAACACATTCTATCTACATCTGAAAAACATTGGTTACTCAGATGTTTTGTTTTCACATTATCCAGATCCGAAAGGCGGCAGCTGAACAAGTCTATCTTGCGCTCCTGCAAAACGGAATCTTAGTGGCAGAGGACAAGATGGAGAAAGTGATAGAAATAATTTCAGAGTCTTGTTGGGAAGATGACATGGAATTGACCAAGACTCAGAGGTTAGAATTGTGCGAACTGGCTGGTTTAGACCATGATATAGTGTTCAAGACCAGAAACAGATTGGTGACTAGAGATATAGCAGCCGGGTATAAAACAACTGCGTCTGACGAGAACGCGTCTTACTCTTCCTTAGTCGATTCCTCTGGCTTTTGATTTTACGCTTTGTCCTTGAATCAGTTCTGTCTCTCTTGTTTTTAGCATCGATTTGATTTTGTTTTGTTGGTATTTTCGTCCATGATTAAACGTGAACCTAATATGAATCGGTTTTTATACAATTTTGGTGGTTATAATATCTTTAATTTAGTAAATTTAAGCTTTTAGATATATTTTTCTCATATTAACATATAACTAAAATTGGACACTAATCGCTGTACCAACGATTTCAACATGATTAAAAGAAAAAGACATAGGTAATTGTTAATTTAAGCAAGTAGAAGAACAATATTTTGAAAACATAACATTCTTAAATATGTGGTGGATTTATTCAAGAGTGACTCAAACCCCGGCTGAAAACGGCACACCGGTGATAGGGATCCAAGAATCTCCTTGAATAAATCGGCTGATGGTGAACGGAGAAGCATCTTCCTCGCCGCGAAGGACGTGAAATCCCGGCCAGTTCACCCTTCTACTTGTCCCCGCTCCAGCTCCGGTATTCATAAACTCGCCGTAATACAACGTTGACAGAGCATAACTGCCACTCCATTCTCTCCACCCTCTCGGGTCAATCAACCCGTCAATATCCGTTTTGAGAAACACTGTGCGAGAGTACTTCTTCCAGGGCCGGCCCAAGTAGCTCTTAAACCGGCCTTTAACCGCCTCGAATTCTGGTGCGGCCCTGACCCGCGAGTGTTGGATCGAAATGCCTATTCCAGTAATGTAAACATACACAATTTCATCATTAAACCGGTTTACATTAACCATGTGTATAGCTTTGGATATTTGTATAATTTGATTCGGATCGATTTTGGTTCTGTTTTCTCAAGTTGATGACCCCTAAAATTAATAGTCAACAATTAGTCAAACAATAGATTACCTGTATTTGCATGTGGGTCGTCTCTTCCTTGAGCTGTGATCATATTGCCTTGATGATCCATAGGCCGTCTCACAAATATATCACAGTTTTGAAAAACAGCAGCCGCATCTCCAAATATGAAATCAATTGTACCTATCCCAAAATTTCCCAAAAACATTCTTAATCCATCGTTAGTTTCTATATGAATGTATTATATATTGATGGTACCATAGATATGACAATCGCGGTAGAATTGACGAAGTGAATGTGTGAAAAGAGTATCTTGATATCCTTTGAAACTACACCGATAGAATAAAGACAGATCCGAGCTCACTCTCAACGCCACAGCTTGATGTTTATGTGGTCCTGCAGTGTTCTCGAACGTCATGTCCCGTGCCCAAAATCCATCCCCCGACACCCCTAGATAATGAGTAAGCAGTAAATATCCAACATGCATAATATATGAAGATTAGTAAAATGTTTGTATATTTTATTACCAAATGTTGCTGATCCATAAGTCGTGGAACCATCTGGGACGTTTCGGTTATTGGTGACAATTGTACGGTCCATACCATCACCAACTAGCATAATGTTTTTCATGTGTCTATCTATTTCGATCTTTTCGTTATAAACACCAGCTTTTATGTAGATTATCACTCTGTTCGACCGACTTTTACCCATTCGTGAAACGGCTGCTAATGCTTGGTTTATCGTCCGATGAGTCGCAGAACCGTCCTGAGCCACCACGAAATCCGCCCTTGACCTTGTTGGATTCCATGACACTAACATTCCGCCGTTTTGGTTTGGTCTCGATGGTCCATGGTTTGGTCTTCCTGGTCCATGATTTGGTCTCGTTGGTCCATGTTTTGGTCTTTCTGGTCCATGATTTGGTCTCGTTGGTCTATGGTTCTGTCTCGCTGGTCCATGCAGCCCTACAAAATGTCATTTTCCATAATAAATAAACCATGATATCTCAAACAAACAAAATGAACATTTCGGAGCCTACAATCGTTATTAGTGATAAAATATGATGCGTCTAGGAGAATCGATCATTACCAAATTTGACAAACAAACGATGCACTGAATCAATTTATTTAATTATGTATACGTGAATGTTTGTGTATATATATGTTCTTACTCTTTTTCATATGACCTCTAGACTTTTTGTAGAAAGCTAAAGCTCCACGGAGCACGAACGTGACGTTGCTATCGACCAAAGGGTTATGACCTTGACGTTGCTGAACCAAACCGTCTAAACAAGTGTGATGGTTCGCAAGCACGCCGCTTAGCCACGTTCTAACATCTTCGACGGTAAAATTCTCATGAGCCACGACCAGTTTCGATAGTCTAGCTTCACTCTCATCGTAGAGCTTCTCGCATTCACTTAACCCAAAATTATAATAACCACTAGCAACTTCACTTGTTGCCTCAACCACATCCATTGACCTAAAACTAGTCCTCGCTTCAACCACTGCAGTTCGAGCCATCTCAAGTACATCCAACTCGGCTGTGTTTGAGGCGGTTACGACAGCTGCGATGGCTAGAAAGAACATGAAGGTGAATAAGTCGGTGACTTTTACAAACGTGTACATTTTTTAGTAGATATTATAAGATTGTTGTTGTGTTTTAGTAATTTTCTTGAAATGCGTTTAAGTAAATGATTATTGTTGTTGTTGTGTATTTAATAGCAAACGAGGAATAGAACTTGTCGTAGAACGTAGATGAAGATGGTGGCGAGGAATCTAACACATGGAGAAAGAGATAAGGCACGTGTGAGACTATGTGTAAGCTTTTGTTTCTATGATTATTGATGGCCCATGCATTTGAGACTAATTTCATTAATTACGTTATACATTTCAGGTTGTAAGTTAATGCGACATCGTATCAAAGTGAACGTATACGTGTTATAAGCCGGGAAAACTACCTTTTCTTCTTCTTAAGGTCGCTAATTTTAAGATCTCAAACGTTATAAATCTATATTTTTATATAGTGAAATATAATAATAAAACTTTTGAAGGAAATCATAATCTCATCATTACTGTAGATATGATAGCTTATGCTTATCCTTGCCCACCATCTCTGATCTTTGAAATTTTATTAATCTATATATGAATGCTTGGTAATAGATTAAAATATAAAATTTGTTATAAGATATAAGTATTATTTTTGTTGGAGTAATATTTTGTAAAATTAGTGGAAGTTTTATCTTTATTTTCATAATTTTATTTAAGATTTATGTAGCTCTAAATAACTAAAATAATATATAATAACGTTATCAGATAAAATCACAGTGTATTATAACATTTTCTAGCTATGTTTATGAATTTTATTAAAGATATATATAATACGGTTAATTAGACTTCATGCTACACGGCTTAGAAGCTTAGTAGGCCGGAGCCCAGCCCATCATTTAATGGCTCGATGGAATATGTGGTGCGATCCAGTAGAACCGAGTCGCTCGTATTAACACGAATCAAAGGTTGAATATGAACCTCTCATAACCGTTAAAGTCGAAAGATACGCAAATCGCATCTCGTTGTTTTCCTAAAATAATATATATCCGAATAATATCATATTTTACGATCTTAAGTATGAGTAGCGAATAATTGCACTTGCTAAAGAAAAGTAGGTATAAGCCTAAATAACTAGTGGAATAAAGTTATCATCTTTTTAAGGCAGACAATACGGGTCACTATTCATATATTTAATTATCCCACGAAGCTAAATCATGCAAGTCATTTCGAGTTTTCCTTTTCATAAACGAAAAAAAATCAGTAAGGAATGTGTTCCTATAACAAAATAAAAGGAAAATTAACATGTCTCTAGAATCATTTATCCCAAATCATGTCTTCTTTATATCAATCTGCAAAATCAACATAATAAAAATATGAGATTATGATGATTCCAAAAGACTCAATTGAATTAGAATCTTAAGAAGTGGATGAGTATTAGATTAGGCAAGTAAGTAAAGACTTACGCATGGAGTTTCTGCAAAGGGAGAGGAGAATAACGAGAATTGCGAAGCCAGCAATAACTCCTACAATGATCGCGATTGTTTTCCCGGCGTTATCTCCATGCGTTGGATCTTAATTATGAAAGTACGTAGGATTACAATTTAGAAAGATCCCATAATATGTGACAAAGTACATCAGATTAGGTAAGACCATAGTATCAAGCTAAGAATTAGATTTTCGAAGATGCAATGACTTTTGGACTTTGTGATATTGATCAAGCTATAAAGAATATATATATATATATATTAAAGTTGAAAATGGGGACATGGGTGGCTATGCCTATAAAGAAAAGAATAGTATATTATATGACTCTATTATATTTGCAAACAATCATTCTTTTCTGACCAATGATATTATAATCATGATACTCGAATTTTCTAACGAATAATTCTAAAGATTAATATTAGTTTATTCAATACTTAATGGTGTCTTTGCAGTAAGGAAAAAAGAGAGAGGACAATTTTATGATTTATTCAGCTTTCTCGTGCTACCAAGAGCGACTAGACTCGTGATTTCTCAATTATAAGCGGCGGAAATATAAATTATGCCAAATTCTCACACATTTCTATACAGTTTATTACAAGTTTAAATTATATTATTATTATTATTATTATTGTAATTAGAACGAACGATAGTTAATAAATGAAACGAAGATTTAAATTTATGGACCGACCTGAAGAGAAGTCGTAGTAACCAGAACCCCAATAACGAGCATAACACTGAGCTAAGTAAACCTCAGCTGCAACCGCCGAGCCACAAAGATTCTTTAATTTTCCGACAGACTCTGCAAGACAAGCCGTACAGTCACTAGGACTCAAGTCACCAACACACTGAGCATAACCCTCGACTAAACCGGACCGGCTAACTTTGTAACCGAGTTGAGTCGACTCAAGATCCGACAACACATCGTCTCTCCGTTTAAAGAAGTCGTAGTCATTCTCAACGCTCTTGGAACTACACTTCTTGTACCTAAGACTCGTGTCTGGTTTCCCAAGAAAATCGTTGGTTTCGTAACGTAAGAAGCAGCCTTCGAGCTGAAGAGAGGCACCGTAAGAGTATGGACATATGAGAGTGATTTGATCGACTGATGTTTGGATACATTTTAAGCAGTCTGATGATCGGAGATCGTCACGACATTGATAGAGGCCGAAGACGGCGGAAGAGGAGGAGGAGGATGACTCGTTGCCGACGGCAAAGCTGTTGAAGGAGGCGTCAGAGGAGGAAGTAACGACAGAGGAGAGGAAAGTGTCGCGGTTTGATTCAAAAGGTGTGTTTGGTGTGTATTTTTCCGGTGAACATCCTCCGTAGATGAAGAGGTGAGATTCTGATGAAGATCTTGAGGAGGATGATGAGTAGAAAAAGATGAAAAAGGGGAGAGAGGATAGAAAGAGTCTTCTCATATTGTTGTTCTTTTTGGGGTTCTTTGGTTTGTTTTCAAATGAGCATTTGTTTTTGATTTTATCTTATTCATACTGATTTATTTTTTAAATAATAATAGAGAATGATTAGGTTCATCACTATTGGGACCGAGTTGTAATTTTTTTTTTTATCATTTATAACCCACATACGCATCTTAACAAATTTGAACTCGGGCCGTAATATAACGGCAACACTAATACAAACTTGTAAAGTGGATATATGTAGGATGAATGCGAAAACTACATAATAGATCAACAAACCTGGTCAAGAACATTCACTTGTAACGAATCAATGCCAAAGTGTCGACAAATTGGATGATAATATTTTGGTATATTATTTTGTTAGAGTGGTAAAATGATTTAGACATAATTAAAGAAGATTTGGTTTTGGAGGTATAATATTTTTTTGAGACTTCTTTTGTGCAAAGAGGGTCGGTCCCATTTTCGTCATGTCCTTTTGATAAGTATATGTTCGCTAGATCGATTCCATTACACATATTCTCCTCTAAGTTAGTGGAGAATTTTAAAATGAAAGAAACAACTTTCTTTAAATCTTGACCACGACCGAAGGGGCTTAGCTTGATCATCATAGATTCAGTTTTGTTAGTAGGGTTTCCAAACGCAGTTGATGTAACTTGTTAGTAGGGGCTTAGCTTGATCATCATAGATCAAATTCTGAAACTTGGCTTCATCGCAAGTATAGTTCATCGTCCCTGTTGTCATTTTTTTTTTTTTTTTGATAAGAATGTGAATATCATTAAGGAATGAAGAGTTTGAGGTTTTACAAAAAACTTAACTTAAGAGTGTAACCTTGCCCAAAAAAAGATAAAAAGCAATGAGATACAAAGGATGAGTTGAAAGGCAATCAATACCAATAATCAAATCCAATAATGGGCCATTAGGTCCCTGAAAATCTTCCTGGGCCTTTTGGCAGTGATGAAATTTTTGACTTCCCTGTAAATTTCTCTGAATATAATCGATGAAGAGAGAGTTAAGCCGTTATGGAGCAGGTTATTCCGTTGTTTACAGACGTGATAGACCGTGGCCTGGGCAACTAGCTTGCGAAGAATTGGAGGAGCAGCTTCTGATCTCAGATTCATCCACGCTAACAGAGAGTCCCAGGTAATAAATATGCAAGGGGACATCCTAAGTCTGATTTGAACAGAGTTCCAGATTTGGGAGGTGAATGTGCATCTCAACAGGAGATGGTCTCTAGTTTCGAAAGATGCTCCACAAAGTATACATGTTGATGAGCTTGAGAGACCCCTAGAGGCCAACCTTTCCTTAGTAGGTAATCTGTTGAGTTGCGCCATCCACATCGTGAATGCGTTTCTTGGCGTGGATTCTGAAGCCCAATGCTTTGGATTCTGTCTCGGCCGAATTATTTCCCAAGTTTTCCCAGTGTTAAAAGCTTGGAATTTCTGACATGTGATCACCCAGTTTTATGTATCCTTTTGAAGAGGATCAAATTTGATGGATTGCAGGTGAGTCATCAGAGCATGAGTTTGAGGTGAGTTTGGAAGCACGAGGCGTGAGGTTAGCAAGTTGTAGGCTACCGCGACAGTTGCTTTTGCAGGGATTCGCAAGGTTGTTGGCCCATTGTTCCCAAAGTAATTGATTAAGGGGCCAAAAGGGGACCAGGTATCATACCAAAAGTTGGCAGCTCCTCCATTTCCCAAGGAGCACTTGATGAAAGGTTCTTCAACAGGCCTGAGCCTTAGTAATCTTCTCCAATTCCATGGGAGACTAGGGGAATCAATAAGGTGCCAGAAGTTGTTACCTTTGATATGATGATGATGGTGCCAGGATACCCAAAGTGATCCACTTCCTGAGAAGAGCAGCCACACTAGCTTCAAACATAAAGTAGTGTTCCAAAAGCCCAATCTCCTTAGTCCCAATCCACCTTCTACCTTCGGATAGCACAAGTCTGACCATGCAACTTTGGCTCCATAAATCTTATCTATATTTCCTGACCAGAGGAAACGGGCACACAAAGCTTCCATCTTTTGGATACACGCCTTTGGTAAAATAAAGGTTGAAGCCCAGAAGTTTATTAATCCATATATTACTGACTTGATTAATTGTAACCTTCCAACATAAGACAAAGCAGAGACAGCCCAAGACCTGAACCTTTTGACCATCTTATCCAACAGGGGTGTGTACTCGAATACTCTTAACTTTCTACTCATCAAAGGTAGCCCCAAATATCTTATAGGTAGGGAACCAATAGAGAATCCCAGATTCGACATAATTTGGGATTCTCTTGGTTCCAGACCTGCAGTAAATATGAGTGTTTTATCACAATTCATATGTAATCCCGACCAGCTGCCAAAGAGTTCCATAGCGTCTGAGATACCTTGTAAGGACGAAGAAGACCCATCAAAGAAAACCATGACGTCGTCCGCAAACATCAAGTGTGAGATATCTAGCTCCTCTGTTTTTGGGTGGTACTTTATGAATCCAGCTGAGAAAGATGATTTCATGAGTTTGGTAAATACCTCCATCGCTAGTACAAATAGGTAGGGGGAGATAGGATCTCCTTGTCTTAGACCGCGAGAGCTCTTGAAATACCCTGAGGAGTGACCATTGACAACAACCGAAAATTGAGGAGTAGAGATACATTGATTTATCCAATTAAGATTTTTCTTCAATCCGGAAAAAACAACCGCGATACAAACCGCACTTAAGATTTTTGATAGGTGTATGTATATATCTATCTCCTTTAGATACTAGCAAACAATCCATACAAAATATGAGAAAATCTAATTTGATCACTAGCTAATCCTAAAATGTACTTAATATATAGAAGTAAAATATATATATCAAATATTCAAATATAATCAGGTCATATATTGTTTTTATTAAATTAAAAGGTTTTTCTATCTAAAACTGCAAAAATGTATTAAACTTTATTAGTATGTTGTGTTAATGCTACTATCATCCAGACTTAACTTTCAGTTTAAATGTCAATTACAATTAAATTGATACGATTGAGTTTAAATGGATGTTTAAGGAAGCTAAAACTATTGGGCTCTTGACCTGTGAATGAGTTGAAGCCCATGTTTTGATGGTTTTGTTCGCTAGGATTTTTAACCCTTCATTTGCTCATTATACTGCTTTGTATAAACTATCATGTTTAGTAAACTATTCAAAGCACTTTATTTGATCAAATCTGTTTTTTGTTAACATAATTAACAGATTAGTAACTATGTCTTATCCTCCCTCCTCCTCCCAAAATTTTTTAATTACATAATGCAATTAACTTAACTTACATTCAGTTGTCTGAGAATACATTTATAGGTTTCGGTTATAAAAGTCAAAAATGGATTAGGTTAACAGGTCGTAGGTCTAACCTTGTGTTCTCAAGTTGGTATATGCCTATGGAGAAGATCAATCATTGATTGTTACAGCCACTACTTATCCATGTTAACTTCAACTCGACAGATATTGGACCAATCCATGAACCAACTTGGCACTTCAACAACCAACGTAAACCAAAGAAAATCTGAAATATCCCACTAATTTGATTGAATTTGTTTTAAACGGAAAATAACGCATTTTCAGATTTACTCATCTCCAAATTGTTGCAATACTAAATGTTTACGAAGTGTGAAAAT
This sequence comes from Crucihimalaya himalaica, assembly GCA_004349715.1. Taxonomy (NCBI): domain Eukaryota; kingdom Viridiplantae; phylum Streptophyta; class Magnoliopsida; order Brassicales; family Brassicaceae; genus Crucihimalaya; species Crucihimalaya himalaica. Next base: position 3,302,956 of record SMJT01000008.1, on the reverse strand, counting down.
ATTATAAATTGGTCCATTTTTTGATCCAATCTATAAGAACGAGACAAGTACAAATTTTCATACAAAGAACACGTGACAATACTCGTTTCTTGTTCGATGCGAGTAAAATACAAGTACAGTACTAAACTAATAAATCTCGTAAAAATTGAATTTTATATGTCGCTGTAAGTTAATAGACTACCTTATCATTTGTATAAATTAACTGTGCTCCTTATCATTATTCCGATAAGTTGGACAAATTTACAAATCAAATCGGGAAAAAATAAAATAAAAAAAACTATGCTATAGCCACGCGTGACTATTCTAGTTCTAGTTGAGCAAACTCAATTGTATTTAGTTGTTATTTGCTATAAAAACTAATAACATATGAATGTGCTTTTTTCTGCGTATATTTATTCTTTAAATTTATCTTTTTGGCTTGCCATAGAAAAATCATTGATTCTTTAGTGGATTCTCCACTAAAAAGTCATCTCTACGTATTGAGATATCGAAAGGGACTCTAATGGCGACGAACACTTCAATGCTAGAATATCTCCTTTTGGCAGTATTTTCCTCATATTTTATCCCAGCCATATCTTTCACCAATTCAACACTTACACGAAACTAGACTCAAAAATAACATTAAACCCAATTAATTATAGGTTAAAAATGAAATATATAATCATTTTTCTCATTAGAGTGTTTTGCAGGCAAATCAAATTTGGAATGCAATAATATCATTTTTTCCACAAGGCTAATTAGTGATCCATGCACTTTTTCATATTGAAAAATTCTGATGAAACAAACTCTTAATAATTTCCCAATATATGTGTATATACGTACATAGGTGTAATATGTAGAATTAGTGGGATTAACAATGATGAATTATTGTGATTGATAGCAAAATCTTGTGTAGGTCCACAGATGAACAGAATCGTGTTACACTTTTCTTTGGGTTTTATCATTTTCTCTAATTCACCTTTAAATCACTATCCTAATCAGAAAATTCATAATCATAATCATACCAAAAGCAATCATGCAAAAGAAAAAAAATCTCTATATTATTTACATTATCGCCTAAATTTCAAACGTAAGAAAAAAGATCTCACTTTCACATATACATATCTAGCAAAAGGGTAAAAAAAGTGACAAAAGTGAAAAGGTATAAAATAGTAAAAAGAGTTAAAGAACTTTTTCATCATCATCTTTCGTCCACCGTCGTTATTGCCGGCGCCGGCTCCAGGGAAGTTTACAGAAACCCGACCCGGATTCGATTCGGGTCTGGACCCTTTTGAAATCCGAATAAGGACAAGGGATAGTGATTCCACCTTCTTGGCAAAACCCAAATTCTTCTTCTGCCTCTCTCAGAAGCTCACCGAACAGAGGATGGTTAAAGTAAACGATAGGCACCAAAACTCTCTGAAAGTCACCGTCTTTTTTACCGACGTAAACCGCCGAGTGACCTTTCGGAACCGGGTTGGGTTTTTCACGAATCGGTTCCTGACCAATTGGTATGTACCCTAAAGTTGAGCATTTAGACCCAAGAAACCTGGCGCTGTGGGATGTAAGACTTCGACCCCAACTTATGAGCTTTGTGATGGCTCTCGGCTTGCATATCGGTCGGGTCGGGCTTAACCGGATGTATCTAGAACGACGGATCCGAATTCTCCGGAGGATCCATCTTGAGATTCGTTGAATAGGTCTTCTAATCTTGATTCCTCTTAACCTCCTCATCGTTCAAAAACAGAAGGGATATAAAAAAAGGAACAGAGCTAAATTTAAGAAGAGAAGATTGAGATATGTTTTGACGCAACAAATTAAAACAAAACCCTTTTACTCTGTTTTCATCTGTTTCAGAGCAAAGAAACAAACTTTCGGAGTTTCAAAGCTCTGTTTTCGTTTCTGTATTGGTTTGATTAGATTGATTAAGATAAATAACCGGAGAAGATTTGAGAACGGGAAAATAAAATATGGAGTTTAGAGGATTTTGTGGCTGTGTAAACGCTTAAGAGGAAGAGCAGAGTAAGAGACAGAGGAGTTTAAATAGAGAAGAAGCCAAAGGACACTGAGTCAGCTCAATGGACGGTTGGATGATAAGAAAGCATCTCAACCGTTAGATTAGATTTTGTAAAAAGAAACTTCCCCCTTTTTGCTTTTTCTCACCTAGAGAATTCTTCATTAATTAAACAACTTTAGTGTATTTAGCATTAAACACAATTTCTTTTTGGTGATGTTTACTTATGAATTAAAAACTTATTAGTAACTGATTATTTAATCTTATAACCTATTTTGATGTGCAGATGCAGAGAAGAGGATGAGTCACCCAAAGGTTCAACTTTGTTTGATGACAATTATGAATGCAATCACACGTGTGATACCCACGTGGCTAACATTTTCTGCCCTGATTCGGTAACACACTGTAACACTCCACACGATACCATAAACATCTTCTGAAATATTTTGTTTCATTTGATCAATTTAGCTGCACGTTATGTTGGCAATAAAGTTTTAAAATTTTAGACTTTGTACGGTATGTCCCTTTAGATGCCTCCCTATAGATTTATTCATATGCAGACAAGAAACGCACAAAAATAATAACTGAAGACAGATCTGAGTTTGGGCTCTAAATTAAACTTTTTTAGACCAACTTGTGTTAATCTAACCAGACAATAGTTTTGGGAGTATTCATTCATATATTTCTGTTGTCTTCAGACTAAAAGACGATTACCGTTACTAATAGATATGAGCTTGATCCATTAGGTTCGTCTGTGTAACGATGGGATGATGCCAAAGTTATATACAAATTTTTAATTTTAAATCAAGATTCAAGTAATGTTGCCTTACTGTTTCTATTATTTCAAAAATAAATTTGGCATATTTGCATACATGATACATTTATGTATATATGTATTGTTTTATTCCAACGAAAATGGAAATGATGTGTAAAAATACGCCATAGAATATGGTTTGCGTACGAGAATACGATTGTTTCTTTCCCACTGTGAAAATGATACTTTATAATAGTAGTATAATCAACTATTCATCGCTTCATGACTCCGTACGATTCCATTACGTACACGAACGTGTCACTAACACCTATAAATAGGTGGGGCTCATTTGACTCACCTATGTCCAAATTCTTATTTAAACCTCTATATTAGTATTAAATGTTAAATGAATGACAAAATGAAATAAGAAAATGTCATGCTAGTAGATAAATACATCTATATAAATTTTAAGAAAGATAAAACAAATTTTATATGTAGTCTAATGGTTTATGTAAATGTTTTCAGGGTATTACTAATTGAATTTAGATTCGGTATAATACCTTTTCTTAACAAAAAAAATAAAAAATAAAAATGATAAAAAATTACTTAAAATAATTTAGATGAAATAGATGTTATGTTTGGAGTAAAATAGTATAAGCTTTGATTGGTAACATGTTTCACACAATAGCAAACTTTACTAACTTAATAGTTATCATGAAACACAAAAATGTTGAGAGTTAGCAGTACCAATTAAAAAAAAATTCTTCCCTACCGCTATTTTTTAACATTATTTCTTAACTTTTAACATCATTTACTATTTTTCTGACTAAAGATAGTCTTACCATTTTATGCATCAATTGCCCAGAAACTTTCTCGATTTATTTGTTCAAAATTAACATAATAAATTAGAAGAACACATTAATAAAAATATATTTCGAGTAATGCGGCAAAGTATTTAAATAATTTTTCTCTATGTACAATATTGTCAACTATGCGGATATCAAAAACCAAATATTGCCAACTATGAGTTTCCTCGAACATCGAACAAGGCCATGCGATGACTTTCGAGTAATGCTTCGAGTTTCAACCTTTCATGTAAGACCAAAATTTTGTATTTTTCTTTATGAGGAAGAACTCAACGAAAGAAAGACAAAGACAACCCCCGAAAAAAAAAAGTCACTTTAATTACTTCATGTTACATTTAAATTATGTCTATAAATAAAAATATGTTGACAAAAACATAGAATTTTCAATTTGCTGGTCGCCGACTGATGGAATGATATGTTACCAATCTAATTAAAATAGCGAAAATTCCACTAGTAGAAGGTTACAAAATAAATAGAGGAAGTCAAACTCAAATTAAATAATTATACTATCTTGATTTCAAAATTTAAACGTTTCATTTTAAATTTAGTAATTATACTATGCGGATTACATTTTAGTTGAATGATCAAAAACACTTTTAATTAGTTAATTAAAATAATTTGTATTTTCAATGTAAAGAAACAATAGGGTTTGATTTTTATTTTCTTAATACTACATTGGGAATTTGTCTTATACGAATGATATTCAAATATTAAAGTTAGAATAACAATAAAAATCAATATGTAAGTTGGGTGCTGACTGTTGAGACTAAAAAACATAGATGTATAGTGGGTGTTAAAGGTGAAATTTTCGATTAGCGATATTGTAAAATAATACTAATACTAAAGCATATGTACAGCTGGCAATTTTTTTTTGTCTATATTTGTACGGATAATCGTACCTGACGTGTCATAAAAACGCTTTTCGATGCCTCGAAGGCCAATTCAAGGTTTATGCAAATAAATAACACGTCGTTAACGTTAAAGCTTAATTGCCCTAACATAAAGCAAATGATAATCGTTGTTTTACGTGTAATCGGTTCCTAAATTTGCGGTGAATTGAATAGTATACGATTTTAGAACAACAATAACTTGATTTTAATTTGACAATTCGGGTCTAAACCACTCACTTCAACGAATCCATAGTCAACGAAAGAAAAAAGTAGACCAAATAATATACAACTATATATTTAATTATCATATGTGATCATAATTCGACGATCGTATATATTCGTATACCAAAATCCTCGTTAGTCGTTAAGCTTGTCGTTGTACGTAAAATGACGTCGTACCGACTTGTACTGCTTGGTCAAGTCAGCCATGCCAACCAAAATTTGAAGGTACGTCGAAGGAATGTTTTTATGTTAATGCCACGTGGACCTTTACACACACGTGCATTACTTTTCCATTTAATTGGTAATAAAGGGGCCTAATAAGGCCCAAGGTTAGTAACACCGAGGCGGTGCATGGGCTTTTATTAATCCAACGACTAAACTGGCACGTAGTGCTGCTCGGAAACACGAAAACAGCAAGAAAGCCCATAAATATAGATTAATTATGAAATTTGATCAACTAATACACATTGTTAAACACTTATATTTTGATAAATCAATCTGTTACAACGAACTCCTATGACGAGAAACAATTTAATTCATTCCAATCCAAACAAAGAAAAAATCACCATAGCTTTAGAACATTCTGTACACTTCAAACGAAATTATGAACTTAAATCAGACTTAAAGAACACAATTAATCACAGAAACGTAAGAAGGTGAAAAAGTTATAGCCCATATAGTCTGGAGCCGCTGAGTCCTCAAAGTAGCTTCGACATGAAGACTTGGGTGTCGGTTTAACCATCGGTCTGATTCATTTACATTTGAAGCCAGTAAGGTAAACTTGAGACTGGATCACCGTGCACCCGATTTTAAACCCGGGAACCACTGTGAATCCTACTTTGGCTCGAGTAGGATTCATGGAAAACTTCTTGTCTTGTTTTCTTTTCAAGACATTCTCCATGAAGACAATCGAAAAATCCACTCCGCTTTCAACTTGGAAAATCTCAACAGCAGGATCAAATAACAAGGCTAACTTGTGAAGGGTCCAAATCGAGCTAGCCATCGTGACAAAAGACTCATAGAATGTGGTCAGAGATCTCCAAGAACTCAACACAGCTTCATTTTGATCCATGTTGCTGAATATCGAAGATGCCATGTTTGGATGAATGAGCTCGTGATACTTCTTATCGCAAAATCTAGAGTATGCACAATCTTTATCTCTATCAAGAAGCTCCATCGGATTACTGGATACATGTTGCATCAGTTCCCTCAACGAAGAATTTGAGGAACTCATCTCAGACTCTTCATCATCATTCTCACTTAGATCAAATCCATCTCCATCGAAACCTCGAAACATCCCCAAGCAAACATACGACAACAATGCATACCGGTTATGTCCCTTCTTCGCATAATCTACCTCAGGATGAACTGACTTAGCCGCTAATTCCAAATCCCACCCAGCTTTTTCCATCAACTCAATCAGAATCTTAGTGAATTTCTGGGTAGCTTTAAAGGCATCATGCAAAAGAGACTCGTAAACCCTAACCGATAACAAGATATCCATGGATGAATTCGAAGACAATCTCTTCGATAACTTGGAATTAGATTTCTGAATCTCACCTAATTTGTTTCTCAGACTCAAAACCTGCAAATCCTTTGCATCCATCTCAGCTTGTAACCGGTTTGAGACCGTTTCCAAAGCTCTAAGCTTGCTTTGATTCTCCTGCACCCGAGATTCTAAGCATGACCCAATAGCTAAATCAGACACAAAATCCAAACTTTGGCGATAATTTCTATAAAACTGCTTCAAATCAGACAATTTCTGGAGGTTAGAGACGAGAGCCCTATCAGCAACCTTGACATTTTCCTCTACAAACGGAGCGTGTGCAGCTTGCAATTGAAGATACGAAGCTTCAAAAGACGCAGCCGTAGCGAAAACAGACGAAATCAAACTCAATCCCATCTGGGTATCCAATTTCCTAACCTGAGGACGCTTCGCTTGGTTAGGTTTCACACTTACCATACCCAAATTCTTCGTCTGTGCATCATTCACCGGAGATTTAACAGGAGATCCCGGAGAAGAAGCAGTAAGAAGAGGCCTATCGGGTTTAAGAACGACGACTTTCTGATCGGTGATAAAATCCTCGGAGGAGTCGAGGAGAGAGAAACCCTCAGCATCGTTTCTCTCATCGTCGTCTTCGGTGAAGAACTCGTAAGTCTTGGTTTTGACCGCCATGGCTAGTTTCTGAAACATTTGAGAGAACTGTGGAGGAGCTGCTGCTGTGATTGCCGATGTTTCCACTTCCCGCATCGCTCAAAATGCCCAAATCAAATCAAAGAATCCAAATTTCTTAATTTCCAATCGATTCAAGAAACAAATTTCTTGATTTTGATTCTGATTTCAGTAACAGTCAAAACTTCACATAAGTTTTGTTTTTTTTTTTTTGTTGGCTTTGAAGGATTTGTAATAGTGCTTGCTTTGGATGCATTGCAAGTAAGGAATGCACAAAGCCTTTCCCTTTCCAGTTTCTTCCACTGTTACTTTTTTTTTTTTTTTTTAATTGTTTATTTTGTTTTTTTACATTATTTTTTCACGCGCATATCTCTAATTCCGCTGACTTTTTCTTATAATGATGATTTGGTTAACGGTAACAAAGTGAAGCTAGAATGACTAACCGGTTATACAAATGGTGTAACAGACTACATCATTGGCAATGTCAATCATATCAGTTCGTTAACTTTAGATTCAGTTCTGGTAGTACGTAATCTACCTTTTTGGGTTAATTGTTATGTAATTTGCTACTGATTTGGATAATTAGATTAGACATAAATTAGTTTACAGAATTAAATAAACAGTCCAGAAATTGGGTTAACCTTACGGCTACGTTACCTGCTAATACTCGTATCTATAAATGTGAACGGCACCAAAATTAAGTGTGGCATCCACTTTCTTCATTCTTTTCTCATTTAGACTATTCATCATTATTGTATGATGTTAAACTAATAATTTGGCTATAAAACATGATAAAAAAATATATTAAGAGAAAGCTTTCATCGGTACAAAAATGTATAAAAACTTTGATTATTGACCACCATGACTACTCATAGTTTTGGAGACAAAAAAAAGACTAATCATAGCTTTGAAGACACCTTTACGAAGACATGTCTTTCGAAACTCATCTCCCAGATTCTTGCTTTATTTCTTTCCTTTTCTTGACGTCTTTGTGATGCTTTTAGCAAACATTTTTAGTGGTAATTGTTTATAATTAATTATGTCCTATATAATATAAAATTTATATTCTCGGTTTTATCTTTCCCCTTTAGTGTAATCATAACGCAAATTAAGGGTTTTATCTTTGTTTTCACATCTACCATTAGGAAATAAATTTTGTGCTTTTTCATATTCACCTTTTCTCAAATTTTCTTTTACGAGATGTAGCTACAGCCAGTCAAATAATAAGCATATGCATGGTTAACACCCACACCAGAATTACGAAAGCAAACAATTCTAAATAATAAGACGTCGTCTTACTTGGATAGTAGGCTGATCTTGATTTTAAAGCTCCCTCAAGATCTTTCAAAATAAACTTTTATTGTACATCCAAACGGATGAGAATTAGAATCCATCACTTTTCCCAATTATCCGGATTCAAATCATTCTATGCATCGTCCCTTTGCTGCTTTCAGGGTCTAGTTTTAGAATAAATTAGAATACTTCACATTTTATTATCTTGGAACTAGTATTATGTAATGTGTCTATTCAGTTCGTAGTTATTATACCATTATGTGAAGATTCCACAATGGCACATGCATATATTGTATATAGTTATATATTTATTTCTTGTGGGACATCAAATCAAATTATGAAGACAAAAATCGAGGGTCGTATGTCACTGTCCCTTGTTTTCATCTGATCGTTTGGTTACCAACGATTTCGGTTGTTAGATATAAAGTTCGTTCTGCAACGACGTCGCTCTGACTAAATCAATACATCGATTGTGTTGTTGTGATCAGGACCATCATGTGTTTTATTCGAATTTGGATTGTGTAAAAACAATAACCACAAATATAACACGACTTAATGCTTAATATTCCCTTAAATATGATTAATTCAATTCGTTTTAATATTAAAATCAACATTTTTTACCTTAGATTTGGTATGGATCGGTTATAATAACTGTGAAGGAGATTGAACCACAAAATCGTAATGAGCCGTGAGAAAGTAGCCCAAACAAAGTATAAAAGCCCAAGCCCATGAAAATATTCTGAAAATTGACTAAACTACCCCTGATGAGTAAGTAACTAAAAGGCTAACGAGAAAGGGGACAGCTGGATCGAATCGGATCAGATCAGAAAGCAGTAGCGTCGCATTCTTCTGCCTGAGGCTGCTGCTCCTCCGTACTAACTCTGATCCACCTCTCTGTCCCTCTCTCTCTATATATATATATATACATATACATAGTTACATTTTTTTGTATTTTTAATTTATGCAAAAATTGATAGTTCAGAGATTATTTTACTTAGTTATAATAAATGAAAATAATAATAGGTGGCCTAGTGAGGTACGTAGGTAATATTAGTAGTATAAGTAATAACTAATAAAGCCCATCAACTTCGCACTGGTTTTCGAGAAGAGTCTACAGCTGTGACAAGGGGTCTTAGGTTCTTGGAATTTGCTCTATTTTTCCTCTATATTCAATACAATCATATTAGCTACTACAGTATAAAACATTAATGTTTCTTTCATTATATATGGAGCTTAGTTTAATTTTGTTTGGATGTTAATGTTTCTAATTATAAAACGGTGCATAATTTAATTTGGGTATTTATTTTATTTAAAGAAAATACTAAAGTAGTAAAAAGAGAAAATTGTTTTTAGTACGTTTTTTACGAAATCGCCACTGAGAATAAAAAAGTAGACTGTTGGGGAGAGAGTCTTGTCATTTAGCATCTATGCACGGTTAACCACATAGACCCTCTAAACAAAAACAACACACTAAAGATTATATTATAAAGACACGATAAATGATTCCAAATAAAAAAGAAAAAAAAGAGACGATTAACAAAACATCTAATTGTTGTTCTACTTTTTTTTTAATCCAACTCATTTGTTGTTTATAAGAAAAAGTTTAGTAGAGATTATAAAACTGTTCCAAATTAGAAACTTATCTGTTTTCGGCTGTAAAATTTTGATATTGACGACTGTCACATACGAGAAGATTGACTTTTATTTTATTCAGAAGAAATGTGTTTTCTAATTTAAATATTAATTATGATATACAGTTCATATTTTAACATTGTTGAAAGGTATTAGAAACACTAATGATAAAAGTTTAACTCTGTATATTTTTTTTAATATGACGGTAAATATAAAATTTCTATTATTGGCTAGCTGGATCCTAATAATATATAGATTTTATTTTAACAATCTTGTTGTCAAGTTGAACTGCATAGTAAACTCTTCTTTCTTTGTTGAAAAGGTACTCGAACTAACGATAAATTACCCTAATTTTTTTACCCTCATAATCGCATTTTCTTACTATCTTTTACGAAGTAACGTATCTGAGTGAATCACTTCTCTAATGGATATAATTAAAAGATAATCAACAAAACACAATAATTAACGAAAAGATAACACATCCATAAGGAAAAGAAGGAGGATGAGGAGACTCATTTAAATTTAAGCAGCTAGTGGTCACTCTCTGCAGTCTCCAGGCGCCGCTCTCTCTTTCTTTCTTGCTTTCTCTCTCTCTCTGGGAATGGTCAGTCAATTTCACCACTGAGAGCTCAAAATCGCCTGAGCTTGACCTTACTCTACTCTCTATCTCTTCCCCGAGAAAACACCTCCCAGTTTAGATAAAACAGAAGCAGAAAGCCATGGTGGGTCTGCTGAATTTTACCTTTTTAGTCCAAAAAAAAAAAAACATGAAACTAAAACATGGTTCTTGATTCATTTCTGGGTTTCGTCAAAAATTTTACTTTTTGTTTTCGCAGATGGAATCTGGAGAATTTCCTGCATGGCTTGAGGTTTTGTTAAAAGAGAAGTTTTTCAACGCTTGTTTGGAGCATGAAGATGTTAAGAAGAACGAGAAGAACATTTTATGTATCGATTGTTGTCTTAGCATCTGTCCTCACTGTCTCTCTTCACATACCTCTCATCGTCTTCTTCAGGTCTCTCTCTCTCTCTCTCTTTATTCTTTGGTTTGAAAATTTGCGTTTTAACGATATAAAAATATGATTTTTATGTTTCTGGGAATGTTTTGCAGATAAGAAGATACGTGTATAGAGACGTTTTGAGGGTAGAAGATAGTTCGAAGCTAATGGATTGCTCTTTAATCCAGGTATAACTCGGTCTGGTCTCAATCCTTGTAATTAATTATCCTAATTTATTACCCTTAATGATCTCTTAATCCTTTATTGTAAACATTTAAGGTCCAATTTTTCATGGGTTCTTGTGCCCTAAATTTTTGACAGCTTTAATTAATACGCGTTATCTTTCTTTTTTTCCGTTTTGTGTGTATGTGTTGATGATGATTAAAGCCATACATAACGAACAGTTCAAAAGTTGTGTTCATCAATGAACGACCTCAGTCTCGACAGTTTCGTGGTTCCGGTAACATTTGCATCACCTGTGACCGGAGTCTACAGTCTCCTTACATCTTCTGCTCTCTCTCCTGCAAGGTCTGGTTTTTGCTGCTCTAAATAATAGAAAGAAACTTCTTTTCTCGTTAGTTACGTTTTCATTTCAAATTCTATCAATTACCCAATTCGATTTACCACTTTTCTTCATCTGGGTTTTTATTGCACGATTACACGTAATTGTCTCAGATATATTTTTATTTGTCTCATAATTAATTTTCAATGACAAAATTCAATTTCTTTCTGTTTTTGTTGGTGTTTGCTTTTTAATAAACACGCGTGTACGATCCTATTTACACGTAATTGTCTCTGAAAACACAAACACATGGTTTGTTTGTTTGTTTGTTTTTGTAGATTAGTGACGTCATTATGCGACAAAGAGGACTCTCAGGGTTTCTCCGCGTCTGCAACGTTCTTGATTTAACAGACGAAGTCACGACAACGACGCCGAACTCCACTCTCGAACCAACCGGGTCGACCCGAACATCTTCCGAGTCAGGTGGTAACGGAGGAGGAGGAGGAGACACGTTCTGGTGTCAGGCGCTCGCTTGCACTGCCACTACTGAAGTCGTTCGTAAGAAAAGAAGCAGCTTGTCGACGACTTGCCGGAGAGTCACGGCGGTGGTTTCTCCGACTAACACGGAAGTCCCGGTGAACTTTTTAAACCGACGGAAGAATACGCCACCGCAACGAGCTCCGCTTTATTAACTCCGTAACGTTTGTGAAATTTGGTTGGTCGAGTGGTAAGTAGAATGTATACACGTAACCATAGTCTTAATTTTATATTTTAATCAAGTTATCTAAATATCGAACCAAAGTTTAGGTTTTTAAGAAAATCAAAGTATGGAATTAATATAGTTGAAATTATCAACTCTGATCTGTACCGCGCAATGGGAGAACTCTTATGTTATTTAATATCAAACAAATTTAAATACTTTTAGTCAAATGAAACATATATTCGTATAATCCGTTTTATTGCTTCCGCTTTATTCATGTTTTATGTAGTATTACTTATAGAAAAAAATCGCAATTTCAGTACTCTTGATTGAGTCGGCCTTAATTTATTATTTACAGCGGCGAAGTAAATTCTTAAAGGATTAATATTTTTGGTCATTAAATGCATTAGACCGACCATATCTTTCTTGGCTGAGTTAAATGATACGCTTGGTGATGGAGAACTCTATAAGTCTAAATGTAGTCTGCAACACAATTTATGATTGTTTCTTTCTTTCATGTATATATAAAAATTTAGGTCACACAACATAGTAAACAAAACATGTATGAATTATTTGATTTCAGTTGGTTGGTAATAAATGTGAATTTTTAAATAAATAAAAAATTTGCATGCGATAAGATTGTAGTGTGTGTTTTTGTCTTTATGCATGATGTATTTTGTGTTTTTGCACGAACGAAAGACGACTAAAATTGGTTAATTGGGTAATATGAGAAAAGAAGACAAAGAGATTGAGACAGACATTATGGATAGACGTGAAATTGTGAATGTTTCTGAGGCAAATAATAGTCTTTTCTCTCCTGTTTCCATGGACCACCTTCTTCTTCTTCTTCCCATTTCTTTGTTCCTCTTGTTTTCTATTTCGTGACATATGAATATGAATAATAATTATGTATGGCTCGTCGTTTTTGTTTGGTCAGTAGATTTGTTTTCTTGTTCTTTTCTGAAAATTATTGCCAAATTTACCAAGTCCATACCAATAGCTTACAATTTAGTCCAACAAAAGAAAAAATAAGATAAGCATAGCAATATTGATAGTAATTAACATTATATTGCTAAAGTCTATCTTAAGTGTTATTTCAAAAAAAAATAAAAAAATTCGAGGTTTCTTTGAACTGGTTTGATCTATTTGCTTTTTGTATAAATATTGACAGCCACACACCAACGTTCCTAAAGGTTTTAAATATATTAATATTAGTAAACAATGTGCAGGTAAATCGAAAGTCGCTAAATAAAAACGGAAACCGAGTTTTGCTACTTTGTAGGTTTGAATGGGACATGCCAATTGTGCACTGGAACTTGAACCAGGTTGCTTATAGAAATTACTTTTATAATACTATGAAAATAACGGAATCCGAGTTTTTCTACTTTTGTGCAAATATGAGAAACTGCTTAAAACATTTTGTCCATACTATAATTTCAGACGTCAGCATAGTTGATTTCTGGTCCTAGCTGAGCTTATACGGTAGGAGACTTCCTAGATGAAGCAAGAAGTTGATGTAGAATCACGGAATTGCCCCCCTACACTTGTAAAAATGAGCAAACTTAAGGCAAGTTTGTGTCTAATGAGGCTTCATTAGAATGATGACTCGGTTTTGACCAATGCGAGTCTCACTAATACGACCAAGGTGACGAAGAACCTGTTAAAAAGACATCATAAGATGACAATATGTGTTTCCAATGTTAAAAGATGCATAAAGAGGTTGTTTGTAGTTGAAATGAAAGAAACATATATTAGGTACTTACAGTAAGTATTGCTTTTCCTGTGTTGTCTAGTTTCAAACTTGGTCCCTTCATGTCAGTTTCAAGAAAGAAATGTTTGCCCTTTACTGCTTGCGCTGTTACAATATCTCGTAGTTTCTGCATATAAGAGTTTTGAACATAATCTTTCTTAGACTTTCATTGCCACTAAATGATTATAACAATGTTTTTGCTAGTGAATATATACTATCATGTAGACCGTGTGGATGAGTTATGTTAGCTTACCAGTGCTTTCTCCCAGAGGTTTTCCGCCAGCTTTGCAATATAACAAACAACGGTCAGTACAAACGTAGCATATAAGTCAAATCGGCAAGCCTAGAATAGAGCATAAATATGTCATATACCTTCTGTTTTGGGGCTGCAATAAGATGGGCGTTTGCTTCAGCATATGAAGCCATGTCATTGATGGCAGCATTCACTTTCTCAAGGGTGAGTCTTCCTCTCATATATCTTTTTTGGAGAAATGTCAGAAAAGTGATATGCATTTCGCATAATAGGGAGAAGAAAAGGTAAAACAGTACTTACGATGAGAGGGAATTGAGCTCCTCAACAGTTATGTACCAAAGCGGAGGAGACCCGCGACCCTTCTTCTCCTGGAAACAAAACACAAAGATTAACTAACCACAGTCCATAGACAGAGATAATAGAGAGCACCACTAGCTACAGTTTATCACTCATAGCCATTGAGTCTGAAAGTCCATAAAGTCACTTTGGAGAAAACAAAGTATATGCAAGTTCTACCTTGGGTAAAACAACTGCTTCCTCGTCAGACTTTAAAGAGCTGAGAGTAGAATTTTGCTCGTACTGCTTGACATTTTCTTGGAGCAAACTGGAATGAAAAACCAATTGATCTTTTATCAAACTTCAGGACTATACCAAGACATTGAATAAGCAAAAATCGAATAAATTAATATACCATCTATTTATGTCTGAATTCAACATTGTAGCCTTGTCAGGCAAATGGGAAGGTGCATAAATAGACATCTTCTGCAACTTCCCTTGTTGTTTCAGTGATGCCTCAATAAGTTTCTACAAGCAACACAAATTCTCTAATTGACGAACATACAAATCGATATCCAAAATTCAAAAACCCAGGTCCAGATTCCAAACCCTAAACTACGCAAGTTCAAATCATCTTACTGGTGAATGACCGTTCTAGAACCTAAATTCAAACAAGACATACCTTGGCTTTTGGAATAGCTTCAGTTTCTTCACGCAACCGGTCCTTGATCGACTGAACCTGAAGCTCCATCGAGCTCAACGCCGTGTCAATTGCCGATAAATCCGGGATGCTGCTAGCCGGATACACTGCAGGAAATTAAAATTAGGTCATCAAATAGAGAGATTGAACAACGCATTGAGTATTTGAGTGTTAGAACTCGGACTCACTGTTCCGAGCGATGACGAGTTCCTGCAATTCGCCGATTCGTTTATGAAACGAAGCTATCAACGAGTCTAGAGAAGATCCAGCTAGAGTTCCCTCCATTCTTCACGAATCTCTCAATCCCCCAAAAAGAGAGTATCTCCTCTCGTTTAGGTTTTAGATATTGGAAATTGCACAAACTTTTCCGGCGGGAAAGTCTTTTTTAGCCAGATCGCAACATCTCTATTGCAGGACATGTTATGGGCTTTTATGACCCATTATTATATCTACATGGGCCTTATATTTATAAGTTTTTCTTTTTTTATATCACGTTTTTTACACTCGCATCTTATTTTTGCCACAAAAGTTGAATTTTATCCACTCGTTAAATTAAAATTACGTTACAAGAAAAAGAAAAAAAGAATATGAAATTTCGGGGAAAAGATAATAACATACGTTTTGATAAGAAAGAAGGTAAATATTTTTTCTTTTATAATTATTTTATGTTTTTTGTAGTACAAGTCAATTTTTAAACTTAGGAGACGTGGATTTGGGACACCTGATTGCATTGGAACCAGACGCGAGATCTTCGTCTTTTTCGTACATCGTTAACAGTGATTGTGCACGCGGACTCGTCTATATATATACAATTATAAATAAGGCATTTGAGTATTTGACTAGTGGGAGTAATACTCTTGTTAATCGGATGAAAATTCGCAAGTATTACACTATTTTTTAAGGTCCACCCAGTTCAATAACATGTATATTATTATATATACTAATATATATATATATAGTTAGACTCGGTTCTGATTGCATTAGAAAACGACGTAAATCAAGGAAGATCAGTTAAAGTCGCCAATATAGTTTCTGTCAACTACTGTATATGGTAAATCAAACAGACTAACTTAACGTTTATTATTAGTAGAAACGACATGTATGACCAACCACCAAGTCTTTTTCTATTACAGTTTTTTTACTTTGGTTACAATTGTGAACAACAACAAAGATACATATTGATATATATAGTAATATCGCAACAAAATGATCACACACATGCATGTGCATATAAAGACGAGTAGATATAGTACACCATGATATATGCATGAGGTGTAGTATATTTAGTAACAAACTCAAGAAACCCTAGGGGATAGTAGTGAAAAGTGTCGATAACTACTTTACTAATCTAATATGTGTATTTTAATTGCAAAGCTGAAACGTAGGCCGTTTCTGACCATACATCATGATATCGGAAACGAGTAAAAATGTGGAAATTCTTCGTGAAGATATATAGTAAAGCACGATATGAAATTTGTTTCTGTTATTACATGATCATTAAATGTTAATTATGATGTGGTGGGTGTGTTGTGGGCTGCATATAATCAAGATTGAAACCGGGGTGTTCTTGATCTGATCTAGGCTGCTTCTTTGAGTATTTAGGAATTTTCCAAGTTCTTGAGCCTCTTTTAGACGATACCGTTTTGTCGGAAGCTCGTTTTACTCTATGATCGTCCTTCGTTCTCTTCCCGTTGTTCTGACCATTAATATCACCATGATTAACTACGGCATGTGCTTGGCTTGATAAGGTATTCGTCTTGTTTGTTGATAGAGCTTCTAGTTTTGTAATCTCTTCATGATTGTTCTGTGACATGGAATAACAGTTAGTATTCAAGTCTTAATTAAGTTCGTTAGTTAACTTGATCAAGAACTATTTGTTCGTGTTAACTTGCTATGTTTATAAGCATGTACGGATTAAAAAAAAAAGTCTAACATCTATCATTCAAAATAACCGACTCTTAATTAACATCACAAAGCAAAGGGGCCTACCTTAGTTAAGTGATCACGATTCACACTAAGCTTCTTCTCCATGTGTCCAAGATGGCGAGAATCGCATGAAGGAGACCGAGAAAGGATGACAAAAACTATTAATAGGAAACAGAAGCAAGCACTCCTCAGCATATCCATACGAGTAGTATCGATCAAAGAGATGACTTAGGTTATAACCGAGACAAACCAATATGTAAGATATATATATAGAGAGAGAGAGATAGAGATGGCGGTTCGTGATGGTTATAAATGCTTAAGGCAGAGAGATTGTGTAATAAATGCAGATATAGATAGAGAGAGAGAGAATGAGTCGTTGATGGTAGAGGAGAAGGAGAGAACATGCAAATGTATGGGTGAGAAGAAGAAAAGAGTAGTGAAGGTCAGATATGGTGTTGTGTGGCCCCCTCTACTGTCTCTGAGGAATCCACCGACCCAAACCAGAGAAACCTAACGAAAGAGAAAAGACCAAACTTGTGTCTTCTCTCTCTCGTAGTTATAGCAATCTCAGATTGACCCCCCTTACTGATTTTATGTATATGTTTATTTTATAATATGTATTAATAATGGAGCGAAAATCTAGCTACTCATCGAAACGAGCAAAAGGGAGAATTAGGGTTTTTGATGCATATGCTCCTTTGTTTATCCCAAGAAGAGGTTTTAAATCTCTTACCTCTTTGTCTCTACGTTGAGGCCTTTAAACACTTTGCATGTTTTTACGCTACCTTACTAAATTTGTCTCCTCATTTTTCTTATTTACATGTGTGTGTTTCTCGGGAAGCATAACATTCGCGTAACGATCGATATTTCTAATGGCGATAACAAAAAGTAAGCAGACTTTTTTTCGACCAAACATTCTTCAAAACGGATTGTTCCATTTCTTAAAGGTCCTTATGTATTTTCATTATTATTTGTAACATGGACGTACGGGGTATTTCGAATATATTATGTTATATACAAATCGATTGTTTATTGAATTTCTATCCAGGAAATGTGCTGTAAAAGCAGAGGAACTTTTCAATGCTTCGATTCTTTTGTAGCATTCATTTATATATGCTTAACTTATTCATAATTATATAACTAGCACATTATTCAAACAAATGATATCATGTATAATATATTATCTACGTATATATATATATATATATATAGATAATATATCTATGTATATAACTAATACGTTTGCAACGGTCTTGTCTGTGATTAGTTATGTTGTTAGATGTAATTATCACATTGAGATATAAATAGATAATTTCCCACATGATACCTGTTCATATATACGTGAACACAATGACGTTACAACCACCTAGCTATTTCGTTGCATTGCGATGAATTATCTCGCATGAGTTTTATAATATTTTCTAAGCATAATAAAGAAATAGTTTCCACGCTTTTAATCACCAAGAGACACAGTT